>OX451391.1:12369954-12468656 GCA_949629135.1 Eremobia ochroleuca | reverse complement strand
TGGGGCCGCGCCGGGCGCCGGCCGCCGCCCAGGTGCACCTGCACCCTCGCTCACCCCCTGCGCGCCTCGCCCGCGCACCCCACCACGCACTCCACGCCAGCCCTGTCTGCATCCACTTGCACCCTGTCTGCACGCGCACCTCCTAATACACTTCTAATTATAAAACGGATGTGCCCAAACACCTCGCCTACAGCACTCATGCGAGAAGCAAGCTCGCGACCGGCATACGTCCACGGAAGTACTCATAAAATATGCACGCCACTGAAGATAGAGGAAATTGGACCGGGGAAGTATATGTCCGCGTATCTATGGAGCCCGCGAGATACACTGCGTGAGATGTAAATGAATTAATTATAACGACTTGTACTTTTCAGTTCTACGGCGGGGTCTACGTCGTAGCTTTCTCGTAGCCGCGGCGTAGTCAAATGTTTATCAATTCAGACAGTGGTTCGTAATAGGAGTTTCCACAGCGTGGAGAAGTGATATCTACATAGTACTCGTATGGTAGCGGTAACATTGCTGGCTCGATGAGAGTGGTACTATGCAATTTAAAAGAAATGACAGGGTAACGAAAACGGTAATGTCGGTTTTATTTTTTGTCAATTTGCTTCTTTTGTCTGTACAATAAAGGCCAAATGTATGTATTTAATTAGGTATCACAATATGGGCACTCCTTATAATCTTCTATATCTCTTCCTTATAAGTAAGTACATATTTACTTGTCTCACCAATCTAATTGCTCGTGATTAGTATTTGTGACAAGCTCATACTCGTATAAATGAAGCTGTAATATGTTTTTGCACAAAATTTGGGTGTGTGATTTGGGATAAAGTGGGTCCTCAAACTGGATTAAATTAATTTCCGGGCAATATGAAACCGCTGCGATCAAGGTGAGTTTAAAGCTTTGTTCGCATTATCGAATACAATTCGAATTTCCTTCTGCCAAATCTTATCTAGAAAATGTTTTCGAATTTCAATAGGTTGGGAAATTCACGAAGAGTGTAAGAGATTTTAGAATAAAGAAGTGAAAGACTGTTTATACCGTTATAGTAAAATAGAATTCTCTTTATTATGTACACTATATAAATAGTACTGTGTGTATAGTTCTGACAGGTTACGCAACATCAAGTCTTAAATGGATGATCGCTTTTTCCAAACACAGAATTTATTTCGTGTCTCGGAGAACACGGCGACGGTCATAAAAGCATCGCTCCGGCTGTCATGCGCATATTTATGATTGTATAATGGTTTATCAATAGGTTAATGTAGTATAACTTTGCTCGGCTACTAAACATTTACCAAAATAAACGACATTTTAAAAGCCATAGAGTGAAGATACCAAAAAGAAGCTAACACAAATTATTACTATTTATTTATTAAAACTTTATGCACAAGTAAAAAAAGTACTGTACAAAGGCGGACTTAATGCCTGAGGCATTTTCTACCAGTCAACCTTAGGGTGATGCAGAGACAAAATATGGTAGGTGCAACATACGGGATAGATAGCTAGGAAATGACTATAAGATACAAGAATTAATAACAATACATAGATAGATACATACATACATATAAACAAAATGAACCGTCAGGAGATAAAAAAAAAATGAACTGTTCATGTTCTCATACACTATTGTCTACATTTCTTTTTTACTTCTCCTTTCGCAGGTCTGCTGAAAGAAATTTCTTAAGAAATAAGCAGTACCTTTGTACTCAAATATTGTCATATCCATATGTTTTTTACTGTGTGTACATAAATAATAAAATGAATAAGGTTTAGTGTAACAAAGCGTAGCAATTCGTCGAGGTAGACTTGCGAGAGGCGCTAGTTATCTGTAACATGTACATGTACAGGCTCGTGACAGAGATCCGATTACATGAGTGGTTCTCGCCTGAACGAAACTTTCAGTACAGAGTTTCGAACGAAACTCTAGGCGATAGGCGCTACCGTCACCCAATATAGGCACTATGCTGGGTGACACCACATTCCAGTTCGCTACGTGTTTGAGTCTGGACGCTCCTTGCGGAGCTACACACCGCTGTCAATGCGGTGAAGCAATTGACTGCCTCGGACACCATTTTTTTTTTCGCCTCGTGCCTCGGACACCGTGGCTTATCCTGCAGCAAGAGCTCTGGTTGGACGGCACGGCACGCCAGCATTAATGACATCATTCGTCGGGCTCTTGTCACCTCTGGGGGCCAGCCATTTTAGAACCCAATGGCTTGGCACGCGACGATGGAATGGAATGGTAGCTATGGGTGTGCGGCAGTGAAAGCATATATGTATATAATTTATTTTATTAAACATTTTAATTTTAAAATGATGTAATTTGTATTTTTGACACTAAAATTAATTTCAAAATTTAATAAAGGAACGCTTTTATTTCATAGTTTTAAGTTTACACTTCTGTCGGCAGTCCCCGTGACGGCCTATTTTTTTTATCGATATTTTATTTGACAATTTATCAATCGATAAATTGACTACCTTTGTTATTTACTTTCATACGAGGAAGTTTATCGTTAAGTGACTTTATTCAAAATGAAGCCATATCTCTGCATAATAAATTCTTAAAGAGAAACCAACTATGTAGATCGGCTAATCCTCAAAATGTGAACATGGTGAAGCTTTTGAAAAGCTATATGAATATAACATTAATCTAAAGGGGATTCACAGTTCCGGTGAAGAAAAGAGTACTTCTACTTAAGTGCAGGGAGGTGAAAGCGGAACCTATTGATCTAGCTCATGTGTCGGTCTGTTCCAGGCTCTAACTTTTGCGGGGTTTAATGTATCAAGTTTAACAGAAGATGGAGTATAATAATGATTATTAGGACTCAAAACAATTTAATTTAGCTGAATGTTAGCATAATATCCCTATAATTTTCGCACTGCTGGAACACAGGCCTCCTGTCCTCGAGAGAGAGTGGGATGTAATCTACCACACGGGCCCAGTGCGGGTTGGCAGATGTCACATGTCTTCGAATTTTTGGTTCTAAGACATTTCCGGTTTCCTCACAATGTTTTCCTTTACCATTTTAAGAGCAGTGGTGAATAAGTAATTTACCTACACAGAGTAAAGCGCCTGTCTGGGTTTGAACCTACGAGCTATAACTTGGAAGCTACCACTGGGCCACCACAGCTCAGTACAGGACATTACCGGTTTCCTCATAATGTTTTTTTTCCTCTACCGTTTTGAGAGCTCCGGTGATGAAATGAATTACACAAAGTCAAGCGTCTGCCTGGGTTCGAGCCCGCGACCTACAACTGGTAAGTCGAGGCCGTTACTACTGGGCCACCAGGTAGCAAAATGACGTCTGCGACGTCATCCCAAGGTCATTTTAGGGTCCGTAGTTTATTCGTCGAATAAGTACGTCACACTGACGTCATTTTAACGTCTGGTACTCAATGGAACGTCCTGGTGACGTCGATTTAGCGTCAATTCAGTGAGGACCTGATATTAGGCCGTCATTTAGTACGTCTGTGGAACGTCTTTTAAGATGTCATTTACGTCGAAAATGACCGTGAATGGACGTCGTCATGATGTGAAATTGCTACCTGATACTGTTAAGATCAATACTAAGTCCGATAGTAGTATTAACTTAGCTTAAATGCAAGTTTAGTGATTAATAACAGTAGAACTAGGTAGACTGCTCCTTACATGTGCAGTCGCCTCATTTGTAATACACAATGTGCTATACTCACTTTAAGTAATTACTCTCACTAATCAAGCTGTATACTCCGGGTTTTGAGGTTACCCATGTAAGGCAGTGGGAAGGTTCCACGACGACTGAAATCAGAATGTTCGCTCATTCCACAAGGGTCATAGCACTTTACCCGTGATAGTTTTATTTTCGTGTGTAGACAATCGCTCTGATTCCGTTCCGAGAGAAAGGTTTATTTTTCCGTTTGGATTTATAGGCCTCTAGTCCTCGATAGAAAATTATTCTTACAATTTGTTTCCTCGGCCGCCTGTCACAAGGTTTCCTTACAACTCGAATAACAATGCTCTTTGTAAATTTTTTAGTCATTTTCGTGATTCTGTTCCTAAGAATCGAAGGAATCTGCGAAAACCGTCTGTTATTTTGTCGTACCATAAGATGGAATATAATAGATGTATGATATTCTAAAGTAGGTAGAATGAAATGTATCTAACAAAGCGATTTGATTTCTAAAGAATTGATTGGGATTGAAATTAATTTGAAATAAGTATATGCAGTACTTGCTAATACATACAAATCCGAGTTATAGGTAAATAAGAAGATCTATTTCTTTCGTCATGTATATTAGAATTACGTGACGTATCCACTCGTGACCCCTATATCTACTTGATATGGTTGTTTCTATGACATCAAAAGTAACAAACGAACATAAAGTAGAATTTTAACAAGATATCAACACTTTGTAATCTGATGTGTCATATCATTTACATTTTTTCAAAAAAATGCGTAACGTCGTAAAATTCCATCTTCGCACAACTCACAATGTCTCATTAAGTTGTATGGGCTACGAATAATAAAAGCATTTATGCGAGAAAAGCTTAAACGTGCCCGAGGAAATTATTAAAGCAAAGTTCATTCGTGAAGTTCTTTTTTGCGGGTAAAACTGTAACGGGCAGATAGTATGAGCAAGAATTGTGTATTGTATCATAACAATGTGCCGCTGTAACTTTTAATTTTTGCGCACGTTGTTCCACTGTCTATCGGAGCGGAGTAGTAGACTGAATAAAATGGCTCAAAGACTGCGATGCACGCTCGCCGAAGCGTATGCAAGCGCCTCGAGTGCCCCTTACTTACTGTATTCACCCACTGAAATAAGCCAGGAAAACATCGCATTCCTTTACGACTATCATATTTTTGTAACTCCCTAAGCGACGCTTTCAATTTAATTTTATAAGACTTATTTTATTTGTAATTCGTTTCATGCCGTGGAATTAGACTTTTTATGGAAAATGTATATTAGATTTACGATACTGCGATGTGTGATGCGACATGCTTTTAGAGGAATTAGAAGATTTTGATAGAGTAATTCCAAATAAGTAAATATATTCAGAGAGATTTCATTTCCTTTTGCATTCTGGTGTTGCGGGTAACATTTTACTGGTCGTTTTAATTTTTGATGTCACATCCAAGTATGAAATCATCTCTATGAAAGTAGTGATTGCAAATCTGTTATGGACCTATGTATATTATCGGTAGCCAAACAGAAGTGATTAAATGAAAAATATTAGATAGCAATTATAATTACAGGAACAGAAATCTCTTGGGGAGTCAAAATAGTCAACGTTTTATGACAATGGTAACACAAAACGTGTTTCACGGACAAAATGCCGACGGGCGGCCGGCGGCGGGCGGCGCACAGGCGGAACAAGTTATAAAATAAGCCGCTAGAGGCGTGCAGACGAACCGCTAGCCTGTGCCGATGCCGACAGCGATGTTCGACCCAGGCGAACTGGAGCCACGCCAAGCCTTTCAACCGCTTGCAATATAAATACGTGCTACGCGTGGTTGGACTATTCAATTGCTTCCTAGCTTTGTGTGCGATCATAAGCCACGATTTATTGTTTATTACCGAACGATACGCAACTGCTACTTGTTTTTCGAAGTTGAAAAAGTTTCATTGCTAATTTACTTTATTGCCAGATTAATGATCGGCACAAATTGAAAAGCAATGTTCGAACCGTGTTTCGTTGTTTTGTAAAATATCCATATTCCATTAGTTTTGCGTTGCTGGCGGAATAATGAGCACTACAGATCTGATAGCGTCTAAATTAACATAAACGCGTTAATTTAGACAGTATCGGTTATGCGAATAAACATTTAACACGTCTAAATGATTTAGGAAAACACTAACGGTATTTGCATAATAACCAATTGCGTTGAATTTTATCACCATGTTTGTCGGAAATTAAAATACTGCCGCACTCAGAGACTTCACTTAAAATTAATCATTCATTAACTTTTATTAACCAACATATCTTGGCACAAATGTCAACAAAAATCTTTTCAATCTGACATATTTTTGGCTGACTGCGTTCCAATTTATACTTGTCAATTAAAGTTAATGATTGATTAATTTTAAGTGATGACTCTGAGTACCGGGGAAAGGGACATAGCAAACTAATGAAGTTAATTAAATTTTTACTGCACCGTAAAAATGTAACTATTATACAACGCCTGTCAGTGACCCGTTCACCGTTCTTATTCTAGATTAATACAAACGTGCTAGCCGCATGAACCATATTATTATCACGTGTGTATTATTTGACAATGTTGGTTTCAGTAGATGCTCATATCAAAGCGCTAGATAGATACTTGTACAATATGATGTGGGCCATACACACGCGGCACTTCTCTCACTTCTAAGTGGTTGATCTCTACCGAAGGCCCAGTTTTTATTATGGCGCAATAAAAATAAAAACACCGGCCAAGTGCGTGTCAGACCACGCGCAATGAAAGGGTTCCGCCGTTGGTACGATTTTATCCCACGAATAAACAAGTTTTTAGTTGAAAAAATGTTCTCCCATACATCGATATACGCCACGGTCAATCCTCCAATTGCAAATGTAAGTTTGTAATCGCAAAAAATATTTTTTTAATATAATATATAATACAACAAATTAGCGATTTTCAGACTTTTCAGTTTATTTGCGAGTATCAAAATGTGTCGTATAAATAATGGCCGTATTTTTAGCTGAAACGAACCGTAGACCTACGTATTTGACATTAATTTCAACTTGATACCTCCGCGCGTTCTTGATAAAGGGTCTTGACAGACTGACAGACAGACAGAGGTCAACGAAACTTAAAGGTTCCGTTTTTTCATTTTGAAGTATGGAACCCTAAAAATACGAGTAATAAGACAATGGTTTTTAAATGATTTTATTTTAAGGTTTACACACATTTTGTATGCAGTATACCTAGTGATGGTAAACGAAAGTTGAGCGCAAGCTTAGAAGTACGTCCGCGAGGATTGAACGCCGCACACCTCCGGTCACAGATCTGTTATTGACGGCTTTCATAGTTTAACATACACGAAGTATACGCTATATGAGAGAGCCCCATTAATATTCGGAATGGATTCGCCGTTAAAAGCCGCCCAGGGCATCTTACTTTTCTTATAATAGCAAAATGTTTTATGGTTCCGTAATGTGTAAGTCCTGTTAACGTTTTAACGTGTAATTTCTGAGTAAGGGCCCGGTGTACGGTAATTTGAATAGGGGTTATGGCCCTTTTTTCGGCTGCCCTTTTTAATCAGTTTTTGTTTTTCTTCCGTCTATGTCACTACCTTTGGTTTTAGATCACTGTAAGTGAGGTAGGTTGGAAATTTGAACACACGTGTGCCATTATGTTCTCATTTAACTAGCTTACATTATACATTGGTTTTTATTGAACTTTCCGTAACAATTGCTTACATTGTAAGGCTTTGTTAATCATACCTGCCAGTATCATACAAGGAAATCGTTGCCAACTTCTTTACTTTACGCTATCATAATGTAAAATAATGTTCCTGTTTCCATTAAATTAACTCAGAGCAAATAACGATTTAATGGTGTTATTTGACAGAAACTAGAGCACTTCGCAAAGAAAGTAAACACCGAACTTACTACTTAATAGAAACAGAGGAACTTCATTAATTAATAAGAGAATGAGACAAGGCCTGCGAGGCTTCGTGGATATAACGTTAAATCAAAATTTATTTTTCGGGAAATCATAATTTGTGATTCTAAATGAGTGAAATATTTTTATTAGAGAAAAATGAGCTTTGCTGATGTGTTTAATTCTATTAAAAATCTTTTAAGCTTGTACTAGATGGCGAGTTTGTAGATAACGGTTGGTAAAGAAGCGCTTAATTAAAAGTATACAATAATAAAGGAGCTCTGAAAGGCGGGCCGACGCCGCTCGCGTGTTATACGAGTATTCAATGTAAATCCGATTACCGGTAAATAACTCGCGATTCCTTCAATATTAGTTAAGGTTGATTATATAAAATAGCCTGTTTATAACCAAAAAAAGTTAACAATACACCAACTTCCTGTTTTTTCGGATGAAAGCAGCGAACCTTTTAATAAAATCACGAGTTACTAGTGCGAAAGCGCTGAAAAATATGTGTAATATTATCAGTTTATCATCGGAACGTGCCATATGTTACCACGGAAACTCCTTCGGGAGGACAGCAACAGGAAACTAGTGGCTATAATAATATATTCAAGTCGAATACTAAATATTTTTATGTTTATAACAAGTCGGATATTTTAGTTTCGTCTCTGCTATACTTTGGCTTGAACAGCTCGTGGCAAAGTATTCATGAAAATAATATGAAAAGAACAATTTCAGAGGAAGGTGGGTTGAGCTGTTTCCTTTTGCTGTTTTGAACATAGAATTCCAACTGCAAACTTGTGTGCGATGAATGAGGATATATCTCGAAGTTATTCTTGTTTATGGGAAGTTCTCGTACAGATTCGTTTCCCGAGCATTCGGATCTGTAATAAACCGTTTGCTTGAACTTAAGCTCACACTTATTTTGCCCGTCTTTATAGGTTGAGACTTTGAGATAGTATGAATATTTTTTGTCTTTGCTTTTCTACTTTTACGACGAAGATATACTCCACGTCACGCTGATAATACCCGTCGAGGTAGTCAGTGAAGTAATGTCACACACGCTACCTGTGCCCGAGTATTTGGGGGACCCATTATAGTAGGAGAGCTTATCGCAATTCCGAGTTGCTTCTGAAGAACCCTTAGTAACCCTTTTCCCGACCAGGTAATCGAACCCAATACCCATGTCATCCTGAGTCCGAGTTGAAAAGTATTGCTTGTAATTTTCCATTGAAACCGGAACCCAACAATACTGTTTGTTTAATAATGCAGATCAGAAGGTAACTTTGCCCAGGGTGAACTCTTCCCCAGAGAAACTGTAGTACTTAACTCTGTTGTGACTCTAAGATCAAAAAGCGGGTTCAATAAAAATTTTTACCCATCTCTATACATGGTCCAACAATACTAACAATTGAACGAGCAATCGTGGGTCAGGTCCGATTAATAAACGCTTGGGAGGACGGTCGCACGTAGTGGTCACATTCACATGCTTCCGGACGCCACGAGGGTATTGGATTTAATGATTTGTTTCCCCTGGGACCAGTCAACTGAATAGTACAGCAGCTGCAACGCTGTGCGTTACACCAGAGATCCTCGTTCTCCAGAAGTACTGAAAATGGCTACTACTTTCAGAAAAAAGGAGGATTTTCACTTGAATACAGCCGAACCAAAAATGCCCGTAATAATAGCGTTAACAAGCTATAGTGGCCGCCACGTAACTTGGGAAGGTTTTTGTGTAGTGGGACTAAGTTTGCGCATTTACACTTATTGCAGCAAAACAAATTACACTTTTATTGTTTCTCGTTATTCTATGGTTAAAGCCATAACTTATTTTTGAACATGTCTGTTTAGAAGGACGTTAAAGAAAGGAGAGGAACGACTGACGACTCTTGCCAACTTACGTGCCGGCGGCAATATCAATTAGAGTGGCTTATTAATACGCCCGCATTAGAGAAGAACAAATCGTGTTACCTGTAGTGATAAGTGATCACCTGTCACCTCAATTACAGACGCAAGTGAGCCTCGCTGACTTGATTCAATGATCTTGATCCAATAACGTGACTGAGCTGGACTATAACTGTGTTACCCTTATGCCTATGAGCTACGGGAATTGTTTTAATCTTCATCCATGAAAACGTGTATATGCATACACGTGAAACTAATAACGGTTCACAAACGAATCTGCCGGTCGATTCTGTAAAAATCTCACCGTGAATACTTGCGTGGAGTGAGCTGTCAGTGTCATCCCACTGATGCTAGGGATTGACACTAGCATTGAAATTATATAAAATTATCAATAAAATTAACATAAAAAATATTGTTAAAATCTCGATTATGATTGTAAATGTATGCTTGGTCAATCCCTAGTATCGGGTGGGATGAAACTGACAGCTCACTCCACGCTCACTTCACCTAAGTTTTCACAGTGAGATGGTTACAGAATCGCACTGCAGTACCTTTTACCATGACCTACAACCTTTTCTGTGAAAATGAATTTTAGATTATGATTATCGAAATTTATTGATGTTATTTTGGATATCCATCCTGACAACGCCTACATCGATTACAATAAAAAATAGGGTGGCCTGTTTTTATGCGTTTTATTTAGGGTTAACACATAATGATAAACCATGTTATCCCAATAATAAAGTGTATTACAGTATCCAGGGCACTTCCACATGATTACTCTTATACAAAGTAAGCAATATGATAACCAACCAAGCACCCCATATTACCATTTCATTACGCAAAACGTTTTTTGTAATCAGCTACGGAGCGTAGCATTTGTATCGCTACGGCGCTACGAAGGTAGCGCCGTAGCGCGGTGCTACGTGCACTCAATGAAGTAGCAATTACGTACGGTTCCCGAGCTTGTTATCAATAAAAGAGGATCATTTGTTTCTATTAATGAGCCCGGGCTTGATTTATGTTAGTTGGGCCAACTAGCAGAATCAAATACAGCTGTAAACTATACGTATTGCATTACATCTCCTCGAGATTAATTGTTTGTTTTTTCTGGTAAAAGTAAGATTTGTATCCCACGATATATTTGGCCGTTTATATTGGAGTTGAAATATAGTCTTACTTATTTATTTTGATACCTTTGCATGAAAATTGACATGTCCGGTTTGTTAAAAGAAAATGATCTATATAGATTGTAGGTAGATACATTACCGTCAGAGTTCCGCAACGATAAAAGAGACCAAGTTTTAATAGTATCAGTGTACCAGTGGGCTTTAATTTACTGATGTAATAAGGGATACGCTAGTGCTCCCGGCGAAAGAACGCCTACCTTCTTCGGTAGGGATTTTTTTAACTTTATTTTCATAGTGTGGGCGGATTTAGCCAGAAGCATAGAACAAACATTGATCCGAAACGGCTTAAATATACAAGAGCCATAGTTGTCAGCCCCGAGTGAAGCAGTTAACTGTAGGTGTATAACTGTAGGTGTATCTCCACCGACTACACCCACATTTATGACCACAGTTCCAATCACAGAGATTTTTGTCAATGGAACCCAATTACCCACGCATGGCCGAATTACTGTTGCTTTGTTATCGTTAGATTCAAGTTTGTTTTTTTTATTGGTGGGTTTAAAATAGCGATCCCAATCAAACTTCTCCGTGACAGAGATAATATTACAAATAAATTATAGGCTCCAAGTCGTTAAATAAAATTAGATCCCATTAGTGGGTTCATTAACCTTTGAAGATCTTTACATAAAAAGCGATACCATTGTGCGACATAATTGCGCGGGAGATTAATCGTGCGAAAAATGTGAGTCGCTTGATTTACCTGTGCCATCTGTCAGTATTAGGTCGTGTTCACACCGGCGGCGGCGGCCGCAGCGCCCCCTACCCGCAACTTATGGCCATCCGCCCGTCTTGGCAACCGTTAGGCTTTGCAGAATTTAAATATTTCCACGCTATACTTACCTTAAGTGGTCGGAATATTAGGTTACATTTGTGTTAATTTAATAATATGTGCTTTATACATGATCGCTTTTCTAATGCAATTGTTGATGTGAATTGTAAGACCTATTTATAAAAGTATTTTTTGCCAATAATGAATTATAATCTGAATACACGTCCGTTCTTTAGTGGCAACATATACATTATGTATTTTTTTTTGGGTTTTTTCTGGCATTGAAAGAAATATTTGTCCAGTCTACCGATTTATATTCAGGTCAAGTCTATCGTAAGTTTCCAACATGGAATTCTCCTACGCACCCATTTCAGCTGATGCTTCGTTTTTATTTAAAATATACATAATATCAAGAACCAGTACACTAATATAAAGCTGAGACTGCAGATCTACCCATTTGAGATGCAAAATATAGCCTCGGGGTTGTCCGATATTCGGCAATGTAATCAAAATGAATTAATATGTCAGCAAACAAACAGAAATTGGCTCGAACCGCATATCCCTCGGCTTTATGTATCATAATATTTATTTTAGTATAGTACTCAGTGTGCAAAGCCAGGGATATTTTATCATCGGCAGTCAATATAATATATTACCTCAGATTCCGGCTCAGCGATGGTAATGCATTGGATATGTTTAGAGTATACTAGCAGATTTTGGTTTTATGCTGATCGGAAAGAAAGGGGGAAAACCCAAGTATTTTACCTTCCTACATGCTGCGTGGAGTTCGGTAAAGTTTCTTCCCGCTAGGTATGTACCTATTAGAGCGTTTGCATGCCACCTTTTTAAATCTAATCCATCTGTAACTCTCAAGGTAAGAACGTAAATATATATATAATTTAAAATATTGTATTCTGTAAATTATGATGACTTAAAAAAAAAAACTTAACAATTTTCTTGCCAACTACTGATCTTTATATGAACCTAGTCAGAGAGCCAGTGGCTTGACTTTGTCCGATTATGCTTTGTACTAGAATAAATATAAATGTAAGACCCGATAAATACAAATGAGGCAATAATGCCATATCTGTTACCAATGGTATCTCTCAGCTGATTCTAAAATTACTCTATGCACTTGACAATATATAGACGATCACATGCCTTTACATTCCTTATAGGGTGTACCATCACATAATATGAAATAGTAAGTAATAACACATAGAGCAGTTTACTAGTATTTACTTACGAGAATCTCAATGCAGTGCAACCTTCTCCAGATTTTAATCTCGTAGATGACTTACCTTTACTCTCTGGTTAGTTCTGTTCTCTTTTATCCTTCACGTTAGTAGCATAAGCTGTTGCATCACAAATAACATGCGGAATTATAATGGAATATTCTAACAAAGTTATTTATTGCTTTTAAAATAGGAAAATATGAAAACAGGCCGCAAATATTTTATGTCAAACGAAAATATACGTAATGGAATGTTGTCCAATATGACCTTGATAAGTCGTTGAAAACTCAGCCCTGGCAAATGTCCATGACTCTGCTGTGATGGCAAAGGACAGCATAAATAATACAAAGACTGGATGGTTTTATATATTTGCAATAATAACAAGATACGTAATCACCCCTTGAGTTAAAACATAATAGGTATTTTCAAGAACAATATAAACAGAGTTTTATAAAAACAGTCTGAGAAATTATCACGAGACCATTACCTCGGCAGTATTTAATATTAATATATTGAAAAAACCTCTCTTACTTGCAGTTTAGTGTAATTTACTAGAATACATTCAAACCCTTATTAAACTGCTGGGATTTAAGACACGCCGCTGCGGGCACTATAAACATACGAGGTAAGCCTGTGCACTGACCCGCCCCTGTAGCCGACGTGTAAGGGCCGTCATTTGCCTGTCACCTTTGCTTTCAAAGCCGGCTAAGTCAATTTGGCCGTGTCTCCCCACACAAGCAACACGTGGCCCTCAACACACGTATGGGGGAAAGTAGGGAAACGAACGACGAAGGGACTGACTAGTTAACAAGGAAACGGGAAATGTACGCGTTGAAATGGGGAGCCGTACACGCGAGGTGAAGCGTGAGTCCGGCGATTTACGTCACAAGATACTCGACAGTAAGATAATTTTTTCTGTATACAACTCTGGAGTGGCTTCCGGTGAACAAACACCCTTCTCAGGTTTGTATATTATATCGGATCGTAGTATGGGATGAACCGATTACTCCAAGTAGCGACAACGCCCTGTTCACTAACAAGCACTCAGACATTACAAATCATTGTTAAAGTGTTACGTTTATGGTGACGTGTACATTTTGGCAATACTATCGGAATCGAGTTAAGAAGTGGACGTCAGCAGACTAATATGACAATATAACTTGGATGTTCCGGAATGGTGACCGCAGCATGCGATCCGGTGGCGAGGGGATGTGTAGTAATACGAGGTACCTAAGTGATAACCGCAACTTCGGCTCAGCTAATGTGCTCACTGAATATGTATCGAGACGTTAATGCTCGACGAAATGCTCAACGGTTCCCCACCACGGCGTCCGCGGCGACATCCTGCTTGCATACAGTTTTGCATTAAATTGCTTTTATATGAGCTCAAATACCTGTGTAGCTAGACCTAAAGACTTAAAATGTAAAATGTAATGTGACGTAAAATGTTCAGGGTGTTGGCGTCTGAACTAAAGCTGTTAGCTATAAGGTGGTATTCCAGCTCGTTGCCGCTTTACAGATACAAACTATGTTGGTCTATGTTGGTCTTTACTTTGTCACTGTGTTTCTGAAGTACCTATACACAAATGCGTGTGACATGTTTTGAATGCTCTTAGCTTGTGCGTTATAATTTTAGGACGCATTCTGCCCCTGATATCCCCTGATGACAGTGTATTTACTTGTTGAAAGTTATAAGGATAAACCAAAAATATCCAGTTCAGTGTCCTATATTTTAAAATACCGTTCTGACGCCAAAAATGTGCTGTCTCTTCGCTTTGTCTCCCTCAATCCGATGAATTGGCATTCTCTTGATTTATATAAGAATCGACTTTACTATTGACGGTCACAATTCTTTACGACCAAGATATTGGAAAAAAAGATAATGGTGAACACCCACAGTTTGATGACAAATAACAATTGTAGAACATTAAGCACGTTATTCTCAGAAAACTGGATAAAATAATTAAGTGTCTTCTTGCAACTTCGGAAATAAAGTAAGAAAATGCCGTTGCTTTGCTCCACGGGCTTATTTGTAGCTCGCCAGTCGAAGAACAGCTTAGTTACGAACAAATAACGAACTTATGCCTGTAATACTAAAGAAACAATTTTATAATGGAAATATACGGTAAGAAATATTATAATTATTTTTCTGTTATTCTTTCGTATTCAATTTAAATTGCGTAGATTAATGTCTGTGATCTTATATGGAAAATGGAATGGAAAGGAAAATTTAATTTCACAATCCGCTACTTTTTTTATTTGAACAAATCACAATGTTCGCAACAACACATGGCGAAATTATATGACGACAATACTAGCCGGTTTTCCTGTTTTTATGCTACCGAATCTTATATTATTATGGTTTACATGAATATTATACGGTGGGACATGGCGTCGCTACAACAAACATCGACGAACATTCACATTCTCGTTTTCCCGTCGATGCGAAGTCCTGTGAGAAATTTTTCAGTGTTAACAATAAGCTCGTGTTTTATTTCAAGCTTGATTCCGTCCGGCACATCGCTGTTAAGTCAATGCATGCTTATGTCAAAATAATGAGAACGTTTTTGAACGTGGTTGATTAATTCAGATTAAGAAAAATTTTACAAGGATATTCAGAGCGAACAAAAGTTATTCTGTGCAATAGCTATCAACTTTTCACCATGCATATGCTTGCTCAAAAACCCTTTTGGGCTCCCCCTACCATAATCCCTATCATGTTTCCAATTTTTATAGGGGCATGTATAAATGTAGCGTAGCCAAGCGATTCAAACATTCACGCATGAATATGTACCAGCCAGGTTTGTATTTTCCAAATAAAAACCACTTCTGTAGATTGACTATCCGTGCTTTCTGAATGCTCGTTACTCGTGAACATCCGAATTTTATATCTATAGTAAAGTTTACAGCACCTTGAGACCTTTTAGAAATATTCATATATGACTGAGAAAGGGCGGACTTACGACCGAGCCACGCCACGAAATTCCGTTTTTGCCTTTCGGCGTGAATACCTAATTAAGCATGTACCTATTCGCCTACTCGTGTACATCACGTACTTGTAGCTCTACATATATGACGTTCATCCAGAGATTAATGTTAATGAGGTACAACGTGCACCTCCTGTGTGTGTTGTAAAACTGCCGTGCAATTTTGTAACCATCTCACCGTGAAAACTTGGGTGAAGTGAGCGTGGAGTGAGCTGTCATTAGGGATTAACACTAATGACACTGCTCACTTCAAGCTCACTTCACTTATGATTTCACGGTGAGATTTTTACAGAATCGACCGGCAGTACTCGTGTAATGTGGCAGCCGGACCTAGTAACACGTTACAGATCGTGAGACGAGAACAATTAGTGCTAATTGGACTTTGATCATCACTCACAGTTCATTTGAGTATGATTCATAATAAACAATGACTCCAACCTTCTTACAATGCGACCCCAATGTACACCTATTAAGGAAAATAAACGAAATAATTACAACAATGGAGTATTGTGCGCCATAGATTAATTTTGAAAACGTTTTGGGGGTAGTCACAATGTAGGAACAACGATTTGTTTTGAACGCACTATTGTGTACAGTTTTTGCGCTAAATATCCAGCTGCTAGGCTTGTCAGCTTTGATAAAACAAAGGTAAAAGTAAATATCGATTCAAAATGCCTTTTCTTGCAAACATGACATAGTTTACTGATGCAATTGGGTCTTCCTTGTCAAAAGTATGGTTCAAAACATGTTCCCCCATACATACACATACGTAGTTAATGGTCAATTCTCCAACTGCAAATGTAAGTTACCAGATTGAGTATCGTTACATCGAATTTGTGAAGTGTCTGTACGAAAACGCCACTATGTCAGTCAGACTCCAGGATCAGACCTCGAAACCTATCCTTCTGCAGCGAGGTGAGAGACAAGGAGACGTTATCTATCCGAAACGGTACACCGCTACACTGGAGGATGTCTTCAAGGTTCTGGACTGGAAAGGGGCTGGCAATAACATCAATGGCGAGGTATAACTCACCTTCGGTTTGCCGACGATATCGTAGTCATAGCTGAGATTATGGAGGACCTCAGTACAATGCTCGATGACCTCAGTAGAGCCTCCGAAAGAGTGAGTCTTAAAATGAACATGTACTAAACGAAGGTTATGTCAAATGTCCATGCAACACTCTCATATAGATCGGAGATGCTACACTCGAAGTCATAGACGAGTATGTTTAGCTAGGGCAAACTGTCCAGTTAGGTAGGTCCAACTTCGTGAAAGAGGTCAATCATCAAATCCGACTCGGCTGGGCAGCGTTCGGGAAGCTACGCAATATCTTCTCGTCCCACATATCGCAGTGACTCAAGACGAAAACCTTTGACCAGTGCGTGTTGCCAGTAATGCTATGGCACTGAAACGTGGTCGCTCACAATGGGTCTTATTAGAAGGCTAAAATTCACCACCCAAAGAGCAATGGAGAGGGCTACGCTTGGAGTTTCTCTGCGTGATCCAAACAGAAATAGAGAAATCCGCAGGAGAACCAAGGTAACCGACATAGCCGGAAGAATTGCTAAACTTAGGTGGCAGTGGGCAGGACACATTGCACGCAAAACAGATGACCGATGAGGCCGAAAGGTTCTGGAGTGGCGGCCGTACCGGAAGACGTAGCGTTGGAAGTCCCACAAGGTGGACCGACGACCTTGTGAAGGCCGCAGCAACCCGTTGGGTGCGAGAAGCACAGAACCGGTCGAAGTGGAGGTGCTTGGGGGAGGTCTATGTGCAGCAGTGGACGTCTTTCGGCTGAAATGATGAAGATAATAATAATAATGTTCCACAACTTTCACACAACGCCATCTAGTCCCAAACTAAGCAGAGCTTGTTCTACGAGTACTACACAACTGATAAACATAGATATATATTTCTAAATACATACATATTATACATAAATTACACCCAGACAAAGAACAAACGATCGTGCTCATCACACAAACATTTGTCGTAGGTGGGAATCGAACCCACGACCTTGCGCATAGCAGTCAGGGCTACTTATCACTAGATCAACAGGCCTGACAGATGATGATGACATGTATGTTTGAAATCGCAAAAAAAATGTATGTGATAAAACTACTTATTCGGCCCTTCGTACGCCTTCCAAAGGTTCGGGTCCCAGAATCCCGAAATATGTCAAACACACAATAAAAATAATAATACTTTTTTATGTGATAAAAGTACTTATTAGCAATTTTCGGACTTTTTCCTTTACTTGCGCAGTGAGACCTTGCTTCTTGTCAAATTTCATGATTCTAGGTCAACGGGAAGTACCCTATAGGTTTAGATTTATTTACGAGTGTCAAAATATGTCATATAAATGGCCATATTTTTTTCTTTCGCCTACTTAAAAGCTTGAATTTAGAGCTCCAAGGGACTGTAGAGCCCGTATTTGATAATAATTTCACGCGGTCCACGTGCTTCACGCGTTCCTGAGAAAAGGGTCTTGGCAGACTGACAGACAGACAGACGAACAACGAAGTGATTATATATTATAAGGGTATCGTTTTTTTCCTTTTGAGGTACCGAACCCTAAAAGAATACATTGCACTGTAATAAGAACTGTCCTTTACATTTTGTAATTCTGTCATAGAGCCGTGAACCGTAATCATAGCGAGCAGTTATGGCGCTGACTGTACTGAATGGTCGTCAGCTTAGCGTAAGGATTCCATTTTGGAAGGCTCGTAATTCCGGCCAGTGCCGAATTTATATTCCTGGCTTCATGCACATATTCAATTCTACGAAACTCGGTCCGAACCGATCGACATCTGAATAATCACATGTCAGGGTAAATTGGCAGCACGCCGGACGCAAAGGGTAATCCTCGGGTTTTGGCATATATAACAACCGGCGCAATTAGCATTAATTACGAAATTATATTTATCATTTTATGAACGTTTCCAGCTTTTCCGATGGCAAAAAACACGCGTTTTACCGAAGTGGCGAAAGATATGGGTATGGGACGACCAAATTTATTCGGGAATCATAATTGTTAAAAGATTTTGAGTTTAGCCCGGGCTGTGCCCAATGTGCCTTTAAAAATAGGCACAAAATTTATTAGGTTGGTTGAGATTGTGAGAAAACGCTTAATAATTGGTATATAATAATGTAAAATAATACTAAGGAACCATAATCATTTGGCGAAAAATATTATAATTCTTGCAGTTTTTGTAGTCAGACGAGGATAAGTAAAGTTCTTAATTATTATTATCATATTAAGTATTTCAGTCTTAAAAGATACACGCACGATAAAACTAACAATTAAAAACCAGCCGTTAGCCGCCAAAGTGCGTGTCGGACCACGCACAATGAAGGCTTTCGTAGTTGGAATGAATTTATCGCAAGAACAAACTTAACACTGTAGATGAAAATCATGTTCACCCATACATTGCAACTGCAAATGTAAGTTGGTCGACTATTACTAGTAAACTACTACTACCGTGAATTTTTTCACATATCCAAAAACAGCCATTTAGCTGACGGGTTGGACACTTGACTGTAATAAAAATTAGCACTTCAACGCTTAATATTTCACAAACAGATCCCTGAATCGAAAAATTGTCTTAACAAACCTGCAATATTTTTAAAGATCTATCCATCGTTACCCCACACCACGGGATAGACGATAAAAAAAAAATCCCCTTTTTTCGTGTAGAGGAGGTACCCTAAATTTTTTTTAATGACTTTAATTTACCACTTTGTCAGCGTGATTAATATGTATATCCATGCCAAATCATATCTTCCTGGTACTAAGAGTCTCTGAGCTAAGCTGCGGACAGACAGACGGACATGGTGAAGCTATAAGGGTTCCTTGTTGACGACGGAACCCTAAAAACGACTCCTAAACTCATAACTGCCTTTTTGCCCTGCTGTCGTCACGCAATTAGTAGCTATGCAAAAGGCCGGTTTTTCTGTTAAAACAAAGAAATGTGCAAACAAAGTTTCGCAGTTCGTTACCTACATCATTACAGGGTGCAAAACTCTTCATTTGGTGTTCTTTTTTGTCACGCTTTCATTTATTTTGCCGGTGGCCAATTAAATATACAGGAGACGGCGTGAAGTTATTTTTTCATCAGTCAAAGGGTCAGGGCTCCGGCTGCCCAGAGGAGATGAGGCTAGAAATTAGTCATTTACTGCTGTTACAATATTAACCAGAATTATTATGAAATATCTTAATAAAGTTAATTTATGACATGCTAAGATTTTAATAAAGACTTAATTAAATTAGAATGGGGGTTCGGCAGGATGGCAGAAACGTTCTCAGTGTACACCGAAATTGCATTGCTTTTTTTATGTTCGTTGTTTTGGTACAAGCCAATACTGGTATTCAGCTGCATCCGTTTAGACTGGAAGCTGACACTAACATAGTTCGCAAAAGGCTGGGCAGATAATGTTTTGGTACAAACCAAGACATTCATAAGTACCGAATTCACCGTTGCAAATCATGGTTTGAAGATGTAAAGAAACAAAATAATACACAAATACAAAAAGAAAAACGAAATTCATTCAGTTATAGGTCACTTATACGTTTCATGTTGCGTGAATAATAATCTTTTTAGTAGATTGTACTTGAGCAGCAATAAAATCGCATTAGCAAAAAGCAAGGAAAACCTAGAAACATTTCTCTACGTCGTAGAAGTGGGCGTGAACTCGCGACGCTCGCAAGATCTCTTAGCTCACTGGCTGCGACGGTGCCAATAACTCACGGAGATAAGCATTTTAAGAAATTTCATAAATTCAGAGGTATTATTTTTTTCTACTTTATCTTTTCCGTTTGCCATCGATTGTGGGCTTAACGTTTTGTTTTTGTTCTTCTGGATTCTGTTATTACAAAATTTATGGATTCACTGTCAGGTTATTCCTTAGAAGGTAAGTACTTATACAATTAACCGCTAATATTATACTATCAGTGCCTTTGACAAAGTAATTATATAGGTAACTGAAAATACATTAGTAGAACATTCAGTTGATAATGTATAAATGATGACGGGTAAAGCAATCTACTCTATAACATCATTGCTCGTCTACGTTCGGATATTTTCCGGCCAATTACCTACTGTGGTCTGTTTTGCGTAAATTGGATTTGCGCAGCAAGTGCACTATGAAGTAATTAATTCATTTTCTAATATAATGTATGACGCAATATTATATAATATATACAAATTTACGTTCGAAACCCAGAAACCATATTTTCCAATGTAATCAGGGGATATGCGTAGCCCGTAGGTATTTCACTGCCCACCCACATGATTTAATCCCTTAATCGCGTCTTACGACACCCACGGGACACGATGAGGTGGTCTGATCTTGGCCGGGACATACGAGGACTGACGACATTATTATATTCCACACTGAAATATACAATACACTGTACTATGTACGAAAATGTTATAGCAATTCGTATTGTTTTGTTGTGGAAATCTCGGTGCTTGATTTAACTTACTAAGTGTCAATTTCAACGTACTTACTCGTATCTACAGATAAGCCTGTCTCAGGATGCGATAAGTGCTCCACTGAGTGGTTCAATTTATCACAGTGTCACCGCAGTCTGCTTGCTCGTACACAGCACCCACTCACATTGTGTAGAGCGGTGCAGTCATGCAGCGACACTGAATATAATTGATCTCGGGTTCTCGGTGCACAGTCTACGACTAAGTCAGGATTATAACAAATTCAGACAGAGTTTTAAGAATGTTACTCGTACTCGTACAGTTTCGAAATAAAAATACGATATTGATTTGGTACCTACCCTCAAATATCCACACAGCTTTACCCAAGAATAAATCTACCAATAAGAAACATCTATAAACATTCCATTTGAAAACTTAATTAGCGCTCAGTTATTTAGCCATGAATCATTGAGTACATTAATCAACGGATGACGGAAACATAATGAGTCCGCTTCCTTTCACGTCATTATAAGAATTAACTGAAAGAAAACAAGTAACTCTGGCGCCTTGATAACGGGAAGACTGATAGGCTATTACGGTACTTACAGTTATATATTGAAACAGTACCTTCCTACCACATATACTTATGTATAAGTATGCAGCAGCGTTCATGTAGGAACATTGTTTGGTATAGAGTCCTTGGAGAATTTTCCATCCTGAAAGGAAAAAAGGGTCCAGCGTTATATCACATTTAAATACATGTTAACTTTTAATGTTCTTGCAAATGGTACCTATCATCTGAGTCTTTACAGAAATTTTATTTAATTTATGATTAACGAAAATGATAAGTATAAGTACGCACTTGGCTCAGAACTGCAATATTAGTTTGATAGTGTGTTTTAAATCTTAAGCCAAATCCTTTTTACGTAATCATTTTTAAAAACGTTGCCCCACACTAGGAATTTCTCCTGTATTGTGAGTGCGTTTACAAACATTTAAAGTCACATACACAGACAGTCAGACCCGGAACAACTTTTTGTAGGTCATATAAATATTTTTTCCGTCCGAGAATCGAACCCGAGACATGCAGCGCAGCAGTCAATCGCATAACCACTGGGCCAACCGTGCCTATATTATAAAAAAAAAAATTTGGGTATAAAACCATAGGTAAAGCTAAATCTTTTTATATATACAGGTATGGGTTTTATAGCCCGTACATTCGAAACGGACTAGCTACTCAATGTACCTTTGCATATAATGAGATGTTTACTTAAATTTTTGCCGCTGTAAGCAACTAATTCGCCGACCAGACGTCGTAGTGTAAATGAACAAGTGGCCTCCCTAATTGCTCTCTTGAATGTGATGGAGATGTCTTATTATGTACTTACTTGTACACACATCTGTGTATGTGCGGGGACTTTCACAAATGTACTTAATGTAACGGCTGGGAACTCGCGACTCGGGCTCAGGGTAATTATATCAGCTGTGCACAAAGTGTTCATTAGCACCTCTACTTACTAAATTTTACAGTTGAATAGCAAATGATGTTTACGTTAAAACGTAATGACGTTTATGCCATTACCAGAATTGTGGGAGAGCGAAACGTCGGCTTTGTGAGTCTTACGTCGATAACGTCGCGAACTTTTTGATACGATTTATTTAATTCCTAGAAAATATTTCTGTATCCTACGTCACAATATCACCTAGTTTAGAAGTCAGGGTTTACCTTATCCGCATGACCTTTAGTTAACCAAGTTATGTATCCTAGTCTTAAGCAATATCAAAGGTTTTTGTATCAGTAAAGATTTTTATTGATACAAAAACCTTTGTTATTTTATTACTATGCTTTTTTTTTCAGATAATCAATCACAGAATATACCTTCCTCAAAGTTTTCCTGCAGTGCAATTCTGTAACCATCTCACCGTGAAAACTTAGGTGAAGTGAGCGTGGATTGAGCTGTCAGTGTCATCCCACCTGATACTAGGAATTGACCAAGCATACATTTACAATCATAATCGAGATTTTAGATTATTTTTTTTTTGTATAATTTCAAAGCTAGTATTTTAGTTGTCAAAACATTACTAATTTTTGGGGCTTTAAAATAAAATAGAATAACAGAAAGTCAGTCAGAATCTCAATGTTGTTTTTTTTTTCGAGACTAGTCATTATCTAGCCCAAAATATTTACATTTAAGACAACTATTAGACTGATGAAAACACGCATAAAAAATAATAAAAAAACTAAGTAGGTAACTAACTAGCAATAGCATAAAAACAATTTATTAAAATCTCGATTGTGATTGTAAAAGTATGCTTGGTCAATCCCTAGCATCAGTGGGATGACACTGACAGCTCACTCCACGCAAGTTTTCATTGTGAGATTTTTACAGAATCGACCGGCTGTTTCAAAATAATAAAAACAAAAGTGATACCTACCACGGACCATTTTTCTATTGATTACCAAAAACAATAACAAGCGTTAGTGCTGGAATGGTATGGGAACATACAAAACGTTGAAAAAAAAAAAACAAACGCCGAGATTTATCTCAACTATAAACACCATATTCACCGTTGTTCGTCCGTAATTGCTCAACTATTGTTCAGTCTACAGAATATTTAATCCTACTCCTGCACCCTAATTGCGTAACACACTATCAATGGCAATCTTATTGATTTTGCAGGATATTGTTAATCCATTGCTTTATATGTTCAAAAAAATTTTTTTACTCGACAACGTAAATAACGCAACGAATGTTGTTCAACTGTCAAAATGAAAGCCATTGCTACGTATAGCGTCTTAGTGTGTTACGCAATTACCCTGCTGTTTCATAATATAAATGTAGGTACCATAAATTGAAACATTTTGTCCCCTAGTTTAGGATATATTGCAAGTTAGAGATCGACACAAAATCGGGCTATTAGATTGACATGAAAACTTTGACATAGATAACTTGGCTTGGATACTGGCGAAGGCCGCATAAGTTACACACCTATGTAAATTATTCGAGCGCATGAAGTAGCTAGCTTTACCCGTTTTTCAACTTAGATAACTCTAATAGTTACAATGTACGCTCACGTTTAGTTATTTAAGTCCAAAGCCGCGAATCACAAGTAGTTAGTCGGCGTTTGAAGTAGTTGTTAGTTTACGAACATCCGGTGACGTCGAATGTCGCGCGAACACGATGTTAATTAGAAGCAGCAACAACAAGACGGATCACGTTATGCATACTAATGCATAATCAAAGGATAAATATACTTATTCATACGCAGAAATAAGACTGGTACGGAAAATTACCGCTAAGTAGGTATTTATGTAGGCAGATATGTATTCTGGCTGTTTTCATTTATATTTCAGCTACGTCATCTGATTGATAGAGATGTCGTGAGAGGCAAAATTAGAGCATTTTTATAGGCAGGTTTCGTAACATTATATCTTCACGAAATACCTAATTAATTATCTACCGTATAAATTATGCTCCTAAGTACTTACTATGTTTTTGGGTTCCCTACCTCAAAAGGAACCCTTATAGGATCACTTCGTTGTCAGTATATCTGTCTGTCAATACTCTTTTTCTCATGTGTTACCTCCACGTCAAGTTGAAATTAATATCAAATACGAAGGACTACGAGCCCTTGGTGGTATATAAAAAAAAAACAAGTAATAAAAAAACGCAACACAATAAAAAAATACGGCCATTTATGTAACATATTTTGATACTCGTAAATAAATCAAAACCTATAGGGTACTTCCCGTTGACATAGAATCATGAAATTTGGCAAGAAGCAAGGTCTCACTGCACAAGTAGAGTCCAAAAATTGTTAATAGTAGTTTTATCACATAAAAAAGTATTATTATTTTTATTGTGTCTTTGGACATATCTCGGGACTCTAGGGCCCCGTACCTTTGGAAGGCGTACGAAGGGCTGAACCCAACTCGCAGAGGCCCGTTACACGCTTTCAATCTAATGAGGCACCAACTGACGACTATCCCTGTTTGCACTATGCAAGTGCACCCAAGGACGACCCCCGGTTGGTGCAGGACTATTGCAGAATATGTAAACAAAATATATTGGGATAGCCCAATTTATTATAATATATGGTAGTATATTATAGTATATTGTAATATACTGGGTATGCGGAAAGTCATGGATTACATTTTACCTGCTCTGCTGATGGGCCACATTGGGATCTGCCAATAAAAAAAATGACCATGGTAAAAGTCTTATGGTTTCCGAGTTTTTTGATGTTTAATGAAATTTTGGAAAATCTCTACCTTTGGTCAGTTTTTTCCATGCCATTTCTACGAATAAAAATTTTTTCGAGTACAGGTTTTTTTTTTATTTTCATCTTGAATCATCCTACTATCGATTGAATACAAGAAAGTTACAGATATCATCTTTTAAATACCTAAAATTTAGGTTCAAACTTAAAATTTTCACAATAAAAAATTTTACCTTGTTTTCGATCGGCGCTGGTGAAAAAAAAATTGTATTGGTAGGTCATTTTTTTTTATTGGTAGAGCTCAATGTGGCCCATCCGCAGGTAAAAGGTAATCCATGACTTTTCGGACACCCCGTATAGTTATATATTATAATATATATTTATACAACGTGTAACGTTAAATGCGCAAAACCTGAAAATAGTTTGATCAGAATAACGAGCAGAATTAATTAAACCACTTTTTAATGTAGGTCACATTTTTCAAAAAATCTTCATTAAAAACGTTGCCATGTCTATTTATTAATAGGTCAAGCAAGCCAATGTCAGCGCGGCGCAGCGGCCCGGTGACGACTCCTCTCTCGGTAAAGCGTCGTCGCAGACGCAAGAAACGATCAGAACGGCCCGTACAACTAAAACAGCACATAAAACCTTTACAATTTTTTTAATGACTTATTTTCTCTCTGATAAATGATAAATGATAAATGATTTATTTTCTGTAAGTAGGTTTGTACAAACACTTTTACATGTCAATCATATTTTTTAAACTAGATGAGGTCGGCGTTTCCTATCTGACTACTCTGAGAAGAAAGGCCGAAACAAACTCAGAGGTCACAGTCTCTTTTAAAGTCCAGACATAATCTTGGTCAGATCATGTGAAGACCATGCAGATTGGTGTCTGAAATGGTCTTTTGAGTAAAGAACCACACAGATTGAGCGGACCTGTCCAGTCAGTGCACGCATTTGTCAAAAATTGTGTAGCTCAACTCAGAACTTGAGGAGCCTTACGATTCGACGAACAATACCAATGAAAGGACATTTGGGTAGGCCGCATAAATTACTCAAACTGCCAGACCATGATTAAAACTAACTAAGAAGGAAAAAAGAAAAAAGAAATGACCCACATAGTCTTCACACTCACAATAATAATAATAAAAAATAAGATACTATACAAAGTAAATATCCATGTCATTGTTTATATAAAATTCATCAATGTCAATGTGTATATAAAAATCCGGACATCATCTTTGATCTTTGAGGACCATGTAGACTGGTGTCTGAAGTGGTATTTTGAGGGAAGAACCACACAGATTGAGTGGACCTGTGCAGTCAGTGCACGCATTCGTCAGTAACCGTGCAGCTCAACTCAGAACTTAAGGAGCTCAACGATTCGACGAGCAATACCAAGGACAGAACATTTGTGTAGACCGCATAAACCACTCAAACTGCCAGACCATGATTAAAACGGAAACAATGACCCACATAGTCCTCACATTCACAATAAATAGGCCAATTGAATTAAAAATCAGTTGGGGTGTCTGAGGTTTTGCGCATTTAACGTTACACGTTGTACTATAATAGGTTTTTACCTATGAAATTGCCGTTTTGTACTTATGAAAAAAATTAAATGAATTTTTTTCATGTATTTTCCACATTTTCCTTCCTTTCCATATTTTACCCATGCAATCAATGCATCTTTGCCAACGTAGTGGCAGTTTATTGATGCCCTTCTTAAAGAAATCAGCTGGACGGGAGGCAACAAATTCTTTATTCTCGGGTATTGAATTTTTTTCCCGCCAAGAAGTTATCCAAATTCTAGAAAAAGTAGTAGTCTGTAAGCGCAAGGTCTGGTGAGTAGGGTGGATGACGGAGAGCTTCCAACCCCAGTTCTTGCAACTTGGAGACCGTCTGCTGTGCAGTATGAGGTCGCGCGTTGTCGTGCAGGAGCAGCGGAGACGAGCGATTGACCAATGCTGGTTGGAGATGTGCCAGCTTCTCCATCATTGTGTTCAGTTCTTCACAGTACACATCTGCAGTAATGCTCACCCCGTTTGGTAAGAAGCTGTGATGAATCACACCGGCGCTAGACCACCAAACAGTGACCATCACTTTTCTAGGGGTAAGTTTTCGTTTAGGGCATTGTTTAGGTGCTGAACCAGGATTCAACCAACTTGCTGAGCGCTTGCGGTTATCAAACAGAATCCATTTTTCATCGCAGGTAACAATGCGGTTCAAAATTCCTTCATTTGTCTGTCTGTTGAGCAGTGCAAGGCACGTCTCGACGAGTACTTCGCCCTGGCGATCATTGAGTTCGTGGGGCACCCATTTGTCAAGCTTTTTTACCTTTCCAATTTGACGCAAAAGGACCAATATTGTTTTGACGCTAATGTCAAAAGCTGCTGCTAATTCAGCCGTAGATTGTGTATCATCAGCTTCCACAATCGCCTTTAATTCGTCACTGTCGACCAAAGTCTTCGGACGACCGCGAAGTTCATTTTTCAGGTCGAAATTTCCTAGAACGGAAGCGAGCAAACCAATAACAGGTGGTGCATTGGTTTGTAGTGTTAGCTCCGTAAACGTCGTTGATGTTGCGTGCCGCTTGTGCCGCGTTGCTGCCACGACGGTACTCATAATTACTCGAATTTTTAACGTATCCATGATGACGAAAAAGATTGAAATGCGATGAAAATGTAACACTAATCATTAAAAAAATGACTACTTTTGGAAACAAAATTCCATGTTTTTAAAATAAAATTAATTTGAAATTAGAATTCTTAGCCAAACAAAAATTATTTTGATTTGAAATGGCCAGTACCGCAGCACGGCAATTTCATAGGTAAAGACCTAATATTGTTTGTTTGTTTGTTTTTTTTTTTTTTAAACGTTGCCCCACACTAGGAATTTCTCCTGTATCGTGGGTGCGTTTACAAACATTTAAACTCACATACACAAACAGCCAGACCCGGAACAACTACTTGTAGGTCATACAAATATTAACCACTGCGCCAACCGACCCGCGCGTTTCCTTAGTTAGATCGGTAACTTTGAACTATGCCCTGCCTGCCCAATGATAATATCATATTCACAGATAAAACGGCAGGGGGTGACTTGAACACTCAATAATGGGACCCTCAAACCGTTGCTAGCACATAGTGCCGTAGGGATAAGGGGGGCAACATGTCCTGAGATGCTTGAGGAGTGGAGAGGTATTCCACGGCTATCAGAAGAATTCCA
Organism: Eremobia ochroleuca; assembly: GCA_949629135.1. Classification (NCBI taxonomy): domain Eukaryota; kingdom Metazoa; phylum Arthropoda; class Insecta; order Lepidoptera; family Noctuidae; genus Eremobia; species Eremobia ochroleuca. Next base: position 12,440,095 of record OX451391.1, on the reverse strand, counting down.
GGGACCGAAAGATGGTCAAGATCCCTACGAGCACTTACTGGAATACTTCCTTTCTTTGAGCATGTTTGCTCTTGCGAATTTCCACTCAAGCTGGCCAATAAAGGCAAAAATGAGGTGGGAGCTCTGTTCTTCGTCAGTGTTTACTCCAGCCGGCTAATTTCCGCTAATTTCCGATTTATTGACCTCCCAGAAATGATCTCTTACGTAAATTTGTCTAAAAGAGGCATAGCGCAAGGGTTGCTTAGCTTCTTGATATTAGAATCAAATTCAGTCATGAAAGTGTTGGCCAGTGATAGATTCGTTCGAAAAGTTATAAGTGAAATGTGTTCAATACATTGCATGATTTTGTATTTCTATTATATTTCAAACTTACATTTGCAGTTGGAGAATTAACCGTGACGTATATCGATGTATGGGGAGAACGTTTTTTTTTTTTTTCAAAGTTTGTCTTGTGGATTCATCTTCGTGTGGATTCATGTTCATCCCAACTACGGATACCGTCATTGTGCGTGATCTGACATGCACGTAGCTGGTTTTTCATTATTAAAATCGAATCATCTACCAGTTCTTATGAAATTGGCAAGGCAGCCATAGGAAATTGAAACAAATAGTACCTAATTAATGTAAGTCCACTCACCATAACACTTCATTTTTGGCAGCTAAACTATGAGAAAAATGCTCCGTCGCTCCGCAAATGCACTGCCGAGACAGCTGTTCTATAGTATTTTAAGTCAATTTCTGCAGGCGAAAAACTTTTCCAATTACATGAACTAAATGTGGTGGATTATAAAGACCAACTTTGACCGCAAATGATATTTCGGAGACAAACTATTTCCACAATAAGTATTAACACTGGGCTGCGTGTTTAATTAAACTTCCTTTTCTCCACGTTCCGGTGTTGCTAATAAATTAAAAGGTTACATTCGCTAGCTATCTGTGTAAAGACGAGAAGGTATGTGGATATTACCTAGGTAGCCCCACCGTATTTTAAGTCCATCTTACACACGTTGACTACATCTATTTTTTGCCTACTTTCCTATCGCAGGTATCCTGAAAGAGATTTCTAAAGAAATGAGCATAACCTTTTTGTACGTATGTTTCTTTTCCTTTCTTCTTGTCTATTTATATGTGTGTGCATAAATGGTTAAATAAACAATAACATTACCTACAGCTAAGGTGAATAATATTTACCATAAAGAATATTCTGGCTACATAAATGCCATGCGTTCCATGTGCTTACGTTCTTGCTAGTTGGTAGTACCTACGTAATACGAAGTTTTCGCAGAATATTCAATTAAAACCAGCCGAATCCTAGCGCGCAACTGTAAAGTTTAGATGACATAGTAAGTACTAAGTAGCTAAATAACTAAATGTGACGTGGTTTCTATGATATTATGTTTAAACTTCTACTTAGAGCAGCCGTAACTTGGGCTTAATTATTAAATCCAAATTTGAGCGAGGGGAACGAATAAAGGAGGCTATCGTGCTGCAAGTGCTGCAACGCAACATTCCCACCATAGCTCAGCGTTCTAGTACCATGAGAGATAATTTACATACGAATGCAGCGCAGACATTAAACGCTAGCATCATGTTTGAATTTCAGACAGAGGGCTGGAACCGAGCTTATTTCTATATTTCCAACATTTCGCTGTTCTTGGCATTTCCGGACACGGAAAAACCGAACAAAACAAAATTTATTCACGCTACTCAACTACCAGCGAATACAGTACAGATTCTATAGTGTTTTTTGGGTCGAATAATGTTATTCGTTTTCTCCATGCGGCCTGACAAACAAAACGATTACATGATTATTGTGGAGAAACTGCTTTGTGGTAACTTTTTGTTTTTACTTGTCACCGAGTAATTCGATGTCGGCAGAAAGGGACAGACGAAAAAACTTATAGGTGGTTACTTGCCTAACAGAATCATAATAACATCAATATTATAAAGTTTTTTGATTGCTCATTAGATCCTGATTTAGAAACTGTTTGATGAAGAGGCTAAGATTGCTATTGTCAGCTGTTTTGGTGAAATAATATTTTGCAAGAATGTTTTCTTATGTAGTAAATCAAGACAAAAGAAGTATCTAACTATTTGTCACCGTTTCTTCCTTTATTAATATGAGTAGGTACACTTGGTAGTTTTCTTTTAAGTGCCATCTATGTTAGAAAATCGATTGGCCCCCAATCCCAATCGTAGATAGGTCCCCACCTACCTACGCTGTTAATTACTTTTTTAAGGCCGTGTTCAAACCAAACTGACTGTCAGCCGCCTAATGTGAGCAGGCTCACTGTGAGCCCCAGTGTAAACGTGAAAATAAACGGTGTTTTTCGTTCACAGTATGCTGAAAGTACGCTATAGCTTACAATACGCTAATGGTGTGAACAAAACAATCGGCTTGTATACGGGTCTCAGGTCGGGCTTGTAGCTGGATCCAATACGCTGACGTTTAGCTACGTAGCCAATCAGCGTCCGCGGAGCGTAGTGACACGCTATATTAATCGGCCGCCGAATGTCAGCGTCTACGCATAGCGTAATAACTTATCGTCGGTTAGATGTGAACGAAAAAGTGAATATGTATGGAAATACAATAAACTGCGTAACGTTCGCTCACTTTCGGCGGCTGACAGTCAGTTTGGTTTGAACACGGCCTAAATGAACTTTTGTTAACGTCATGTTCGTACGTTCACCCATCAGTTATCACGTAGAGCGGCGTGCGTCGCAAAATCAAGTCTATTTCGTTTTGATGTCTATCGATCGAACGTTATGAAATTCTACAGGAAATTGCATTTTGCGCAAGCGTAAAATTAATTTATTAACACTGTAAAGCAAGGAAAGATAACAGGGTACTTACCTTGCTTCAAAAGAGCTCGTCTGCAAATAGATACATAACAGAGTCACGAAAATAAAACAACACCAAATTGGTCAGTGAAATGGGTTCGATGAAGAATAAATCCATATTTCCAAAGATAGGTACGGAAACAATGCAATTATCAGATAAAATCAGGATTTAAGGTAACGTAAATATTGGACTGAGCGGATTCGGAGTACGTGCAATACGTACTTGTACTTAGGTAGGTATTTGCATTTTATGTGATGTCAAAATACCTAGCTACTTATTTGTTTTCTGCGCAAAAAGATTGCCATTATGTTTTACAAATAAGGTAGATTCCTCCAGCGGTTCGACGAGCTTCGTTTGAAGGGATTACTTACAAGGTTGCCGTCACAAATAGGCCTCGGTTAAGCCGAGATTAACTTTCTAAATCATTCGTTTGCATAAAGAATTACCGAAAAGATTCACAACAAAATGTAGCATTTAAAAGTGAAAGTTAAATTTATTTTCTAACATATAGTAATATATCGCTACCTCGGGGTACAAAGGTAGTAAAAGCTGTAAAGGGTTTATGGTTTTTACTACCTTTGTACCTCAAGGTAGCGATATAATATAATTTCACTAAGGTCGCCTTTGGACATAGAAGTTAGAAATGACATTAATTAAAGAAAAAAACACGCACCACCTGTGGACACGCGTTATATTGGTTTAACATTTTATAAAAAGGTACCGTGCACTTTTAATCTTAAATAAAAAATTGAGTAGAGACTCCATTCAAGCTGGCAGCCCGCCCACCAGGAAGAAAATTGAAAAGTTTTCAATGTTAGTACTATAGATACTACTTAGGGTAGGTACCTACCTACTCATTGGCACAATACCTAGAGTAGCTGAACGTCCTTTTCATACTATATATTCCAAACTTGCTAACTCTTAATGGAAATTAAGAAAAAAACCCATTAATTACGAGGCTTAAAAACTCTCCAACAGAATTTTGCAGACATTAAAAGACTCTAATTGCCGGCTGGAGATCTTTTGGCCTCATTCCAAAGCGATGCAGTGGTTGCTCTGTGAAATATGAAATCAATGGAGTTATTAACAAAAAGTGAGATCAAAAATAAATAACGCTTAGAAAAATGTTGCTCATAACTACAGAAAACGTTGAATAGATTGAAAGTGTTATAAGTAGAGACTCACAGTTATTTTACCTCTAACAGTAGCAACCTAACAGCAATAATGTAATGAGAATATATATGTATGTGAGCGGTTGATCACAAAGGGACCTGGAGGGATTGGAAACCGTTATTATTATTTTTTTTATTTTTGAATCTGTGGTATTTTTAGGTGCCGTAAGTTTTTTTTATGATTTTTTTTTGTGAGCCGAGGCAGTTTTGGAAACTTGTTTCTCCACGAAACTTCAAACGATATTTACTCGAAATCAATTTATTTTGCCTTGAGGTCCCTTTTTGGTCAACCACTCACATATCACAATGTTTTAGTCAGACTTGTCAGTGGCGGCAACCCAACAGCAACCATAATAAAATGAGAATAAATATCACAAAGATTTTGACAGACTTGTCAGTGGCAGCAACCCAACGGCAACTATAATAAAATTGGAATAAATCACTGTGACGTTGGCAGTGATGCAAAATCAGAGGTAGACTATCTGAGAGAGGCGGTCTGTCATACCATTCGTGTGCCAGACACGATGCCAACGTTCTACAAAAATTCAAAATTCAAAAATTCAAAACTCTATTACCCGTTTTCACCAATACTAGACGAGACCCAAATGAATGCCTAATGCACGAAAAACGCGCTGTTGGCTTTTCAACTTTTGGCGCCTTTTGTTACCGAAAACAGGCATAAGTGCTAAATTAACGGTCGGGCATTGTAGGTACTGTATGCCGCAAGTCACTGGTGAAATAACCAGACTTAGGTATACTGGGTTTTTACAAGTGACGTAGGGACGTACCTGGCCTCTTATTAAATTGAAACCACCGACGTTCGGTCAACTGTTCCTGCTACATTTTGTCCGGCTTTGTTCACATAGCCAATGGGATTGTCTGAAAATATTTATTGTTTAGATCCCGCCATTTTTTTACCAAGAGGCTTAAGGATTGCAACGTTACGTCCCATCTATATCCGCGCTGTAGTGTTTCGATGTTTGTTTTTATTCGGGTTCTCTCTGTTCTTTTTCATACGTATTTAGTATTTAGGTAACATACAGGGATACAGCACGTGCACATCTCCAGCATTATTACCAGTTATAATTAAACTAAGTCAGTGGGTGGTTTCAACTAGTATTAACTCTTAATTGCATGCTTTTTACTTTTTAAGCAAATTAAATTTATTTGGACGTAACATTAGCTCTATTGTAAGGAAAAAATATACATAAAAATACTTTATTTTTTATTTTTTAAATGGCCTGGTGGAAATTTATATCCTTATGTAATCAAAACGAATCTACTGGGAACAAAATGAATTGAATATCTCTAACAATTGGGGAATCCCCGTGCTCTGTGGAAACGAAAATATGGCATTGGATTGGTTGATGGAAATTTCCATCACGATGCAGTTAAGGGTTAAAGGTAGTTAATCTACCCATATCACTAGCTGAACTGCCAAACACCAATTTGTTCGGGTTCTACCTGGAACTCAATTTTCAATCAAAAAGTTTTGTTGTTCCTTTTACTTGATTTCCCGTCGTAAGAACAGATCGGCCGACAACCAAGCGATTCAGTTACCATGAATGGTCTTATAAATAAGTAGATGGATCCTTGTATCTAAATACCTACCCGAATGGAATGATAGAGGTATGTGATGAGATAACGCTGACGAACGCGTTAGACGCACTATTATGTTGATGACCTGCGAGGCCCAGAATTTCCTGACTAGGGCTGCCAATCGGAGAAAAAGTGAGAAAAGAAAGTTTCGTTTTAGGCACGCATATGTCGGATTATCGATTAGCTAGCCAACATTCTTATTTTGGGTGAATTAGCTAAGTTAAGATACAACGTTTACCGAAGAGAGAAAAGTTTGTATCATGGAGGCTACAAGGAATACTACGGTTACAAGCACAGAAATAAAAAAAGAATCCTTTTTATATTGGTAGGAAAACTCTTTCTCGGAATTCAGATTCCTATTATGATCCACTGCTAGAATACTAAAACAGCTGAAGTTATCGATTTGCTAAATACTCCTAGACTACCAACATCTGTTTATCTCACGAAAATAAATGTTCTTTGTATCGTTGCATGGTACCTACCTAATAATGATTTACTTAACAACAAACTTCCCGATCTCTTTAGATACTTATCCATCACTATTACTTAATACTTGATCATTATTAACACTATCGACAAGCGCCCCTCCCCTATAAGAGTTTATAATTAAACAACAACAGTTCCCTCTGAGGCCAACTTGTGGGATGCTTCAGGTACAGTTTGCCAATGGTGTGGTGAGTATTATGGTGGGTATTTGAACTTTGACCAAATATACACCCATCTGTTTAATAGTCTATCAATATTTGACTCGTATTTATAAAAAGTGATGAAAGGCTGTCATTCGTGGATCTTTGACAGTCGTTACGGGTAGTCAGGAGCCCGAAAGTCTGACAACCAGTCTTACCCAGTGGTATCGTATTACTTGTATCGTATTGTGGTTGTGGAGGTCAGATAGGCAGTCGCTCCATGTAAAGTAAAATACTGGTATTCAGCTGCATCCGGTTAGACTGGAAGCCGACCCCAACATAGTTGGGAAAAGACTAGGCAGATGATGATGATTTATAAAAAGTGAAAAGACTATTATAGGTACTACAATTGATACATGGAGTCCGGAAGAGTGGACCCCCCTTTTACTATAACATGTACAGACGCCAGCACATCAAGCTACCCGAAACTGTCAGATTTTGCCAATCAACTTTGAACCTTATACTTTAGCGATACAGTTGCAAATCTATTAAAGAAATCTGACAGATTGTAGTAGCTTGATGTGCTGGCGTCTGTACATGGGCGCCGGGAGCGGGGAGCAAGAGAGTGCACTTGTACGTCCCTGGCTTCAAAAAAAAATATAGGTGTAAAAACATTCATAACCAAACAAATTATGCGTAGCATAACATGACATAGCATGCATGTCAAAGAACGGCATAGTATGCATAGCAGCCATGCCATGCACGCTATGCCGCAGGCTAATTGCATAACACGCTATCAGTAGCAATGGGTTTCATTTTGACAGTTCAACAGTAATGGATTAGCAAATTGAGAGTAATATTGTGTTACGCAATTAGGGTGTAATACTTTACACTTTGCTTAAGGCATTTTAGATAATACTTAGGTATTTATAAGCACTTGAGTGAGATACCTGAGATACTTACTGGTTTATACCTAGTTCAGGTAGAATAAAATTATTTTTAAGTACCTCTAGTATAAGGCCCTACTTTATAAATAAGTTATTTTAATAAACAATTTCAATTAAATATAGTCACTACCTAAAGCGATTCACAGTGGCGATCGACAAAAATTACGATATTGTTTGCTGGGGTAAAAGTATCCTATGTGTTAATCCCAGTTATAAACTATCCGTGTACCAAATTTCACCCAAATCCGTTCAGCCGTTTGAACGTGAAGAAGTAACAAACATACAAACACACACAAACACTCACAAACTTTCGCCTTTATAATATTAGTGTGATATAGCTACTCGATTTGTTTGAGCACAAGTATCGATCGTCATAAATCGAGCACATCTGTAGGCACCTAGGCATACATATGTAGGTAACGAGAATTAGATTTTGGCAGAGAAAAAAAAACCAGTTTGCTGCCGCAATGCGGTAGACAAGACAACATAACTCTTACACAAAGTCTCCACCAATTTCAATCGTTCCACAGTTCGTCAATATTTGAAATCGCTATTTGTTAGCCATACCTATCTACCGCGTACCAAATCATAAAATAAAGAGATGGCTTTACAAACAAGTTCAGCAGTGCTATTCTGTAAAAATGTCACCGTGAGAACTTGGGTGAAGTGAGCGGGAAGTGAGCTGTCATTAGGGATTAACACTATTGACACTGCTCACTTCACTTATGATTTCACGGTGAGATTTTTACAGAATCGACCGGCAGTTCTTATCAATTTGTAGCTGTTTATCAAAGATACATTTTTATATAGGTAAGACTGGGTCGTCGCTTTAAAGATAAGTGACGATTAACGGCTACTTTTTTGACGTTTAAACGTCTCTTAACGTTAATAAACGAATCATTCAGTAAGTAGGTACCTACTTAACAATTCGATTAGGTGTTGTTCGATCATTTGTACCTATTTATTAATTATTAACTAAGAGTGCTTTAGACAGCTTCTCACGTTTGTCGGCATATAGGTATCTACCAAACGCTCATTCATGAATAAAATAAACGATTCCTTAGGGCATCGCCCCAGAACCATGTCTTTTCTTTTCACCTACGTAAATCCTCGACCAATGTATTATTTACTAAGATTTACCACTGCGAAGAAGCATTTTGCTGATTCGACATAGTTGCGATCGCTCCAAGTCTTATCAAACATTGCAAAACGTTAGGGTATTGCCCTTCTGTACCTTCATACTTCTTGTGAAAATGCGAATCCATATTTTTTTCAGTGCAATTTTGAACTTGTGGAACTAGATAGGGGAAGTCAGCTCAAAGCGGCCACCTTAACTTTGAGTTAAAAAAAAAACTATTAAACGAATGATTTTTGAAGAGAATTTTATACTAGCAAGTAGAGAATTAATAGAATTTTTGTAATGGCCAATTCAAATTTGCGCAAATTTAAAAATAGACATATGATTTGCAGATTACGAAAACTTGTCATAAAACCGCTTTGCCCGAGTGGCCGCCCAAAGCGGCCATGGGGGTAAGGGCAACGTGGCCACCCCAAAAGTTTTCAAGAAATGAATTGTTTTTTTGTTGGAATATATCGTGATTGACAAAATAAAAATGCAAAATCAAAAATCAACATATATAATTAACATGTAAAAATAAAAAACAACAACAGTTGTTATTAATCAACAATTATTTCTCTTACTTAGCCTTTCAACAGTCTTAATGTTTTCTATCCAAATTATTCCTCTAAATCTTAATTCTTCCTGCTGTGGTGTAAACACTGTGGTAAATCTGCCAAGTTTTTTATGGCAGATCCAGTGTTTAAGTGTCTTCTCAGGGTTGTGCGAGGGCTACCATATTTTATTGCGATGGATTTAATTGACTCGCGCTTTTCTTTTACCCCTTTAATTGATCGGGCCATCGTAGCTTCGTCCCAGGGTGCCTGGGCTGTTTTTCTTTTGTAGTTATACAAAATAATTAAGCAAAATAATTAAGCATTATCTATGCAGCCACAATATGAAAGTAAGGGCAAAGCGGCCAACTGACCGCTTTGCCCGAACCGCTTTGCCCTTTTCGGCCATTTTGTTTAAAAAATTAATTTCACTCACATTATTTACTATATTTCGAAGCAAATACCACACAAAAAAGGCCAAATAGATAAGTAACATTAAATGTGTAATGAAAGCATTTAAATATAAACAGTTTTGACCAAAACAGGTTGAACTTACCTTGTATTATTTTAACAAAACACACAAAAAAACATTTGTCGTCACTAGAGCCACGCATTCGTTCTCACCGCTAATGAATAACTCACTGGCGCGGGGCGGGAGGTTTGGTTATGCGTCCAGAATGGCAAAGTTACGCTATCATTTCAAATACCCGAAAAATGAAGCGTGGCCGCTTTGCCTCCTATGGCCGCTTTGAGCTGACTTCCCCTACGTCAAGATAAGAGTGGTGTGCGTTTGTTCGATATTTGCTTCTGATCATCTTCCGCTCACTTGGCCCCGTAATCCACGTCCAACCTTTTTTTTTTTTTTTTTTTTGCGGCGAAGAAAATGCCTAACGCATACCACGCCGTTCGGGGAGACGACGTGGTTATGTGGGCCTCGCACCCACTAAAAACTCCGCCTGTGCACCTACTTTCGCCTTGATGGGTGGGCCGCGAGAACTACTCCACGTCCAACCTAGCCCAGCATAGTTTCGGGCTAGCGTTCATTAGGGATAGAGTGATTAGGGCTAGCGTTATTCTAGGCTGGAATTATTCGGCATATGTTATTTTAAGAGTAGGTTCCTACAGTGATTCGAACCTTTTTAGGGTTACCCCTACCCTACTCTACCCTACCCTACGACCCTATTACGAAGACTCCGCTGTCCATCCGTCCGTCCGTCCGTACGTCCGTACGTCTGTCACCAGGCTGTATCTCATGAACCGTGATAGTTAGACAATTGACATTTTCACAGACGATGTATTTCTGTTGCCGCTATAACAACAAATACTAAATAACAGAATAAAAATAAATATTTAAGGGGGCTCCCATACAACATACGTGATTTTTTTGCCGTTTTTATAGATTTTTTCGTTTGTACGGAACCCTTCGTGCGCGAATCCGACTTGCACTTGGCCGGTTTTTATCATAGAGCAGGAAACTTTTATGATCTATAGATAGGTACCTATCTCTGTTGCTGCTCATGAGAGAAACCTAAAAAATATGTCACAAAGGGTATGCTGAATGTTGCTGCTTAATCCACTTACATGTATGTAGGATACGTGTATAAGGGTGCGTTTCCACAGAAGCGGAGCTGGGCGAAGCGGAGCAGAGACGTGCAGGAATCGACTAATCACAATGGTTGAAATCCTCATCGCGTCACTCGTCTCGTCTGTGATTGGACGATTCCTACACGTCTCCGCTCCGCTCCGCCCAGATGCGCTTCTGTGGTAACGCACCCTTACTAGTTATAATATTTCTCTGAATTTGCTATACAGCACAATCAAGCACGCACGATGTACGACCACCCTAATAAGTTGGACCGCCCTGAACCTGACATATGTATGAAGGCCAGGTACGTCCCCGGGCTGCTCATTATCCACCGGCGACGTACCTACGTCACGCCTTAGCGGTCGTTCACACGGTGCTGTCCTGTACAATATTCTACGATAAAAAGTTGAGATCACACGTCAACATCCTACTGTTCACACAGTCAAAAACAAATGCAGTGTGAAACTACCATGTGATCCCAAAATTATACAGCAAAATATCGTACAGAATGACGCCGCCAGAGGTGGGGGATTATGCTGGATGCTAAACGGACTTGCGGGTCCAGATTTCCGACGTGAGTCGACCCCTTCATTGTCTTTTTTTTATTCTGCATCATCCGTGACCTTGGCAGGACGTACAGTGTATAGGCGCTATAAAGTACCTAATCGGGAAGTTGTAAAAAGTAATAGAGTCCGTTTAACGAGAGAAGTCCCGCGGCAATAAGTAATACTGGTTATATTATTATACAGGATGTTTGGAAGCTGAATACAAAGCTTTAGGGGGGTGATAGTTGACACCGTTTACAGCATTTTGATACGTTTATTTTTCTTATTTTGTTCCGCGTTAAAGTTAATATGTTATTTTTGACTTAAATTTCGCAGTTAAAAATAATAAATAGAAGCATATTTCGTCTAAGGACATGTATGGCTCAAAACGCTCTAAGTGGTGTCAACTATCACCCCCTTAAGGTTTTTCATCCAGCTTCCAAACACCCTATACAGTTCGCAACATTACGTCGGATGACTGTAGCGCCGCATTTGTGAGGACTTTTCTTTTCATTTTTTTTTAATTGCCTCAACGCCTCCTCCTGACCACCGCTGATCTCGTCCCAACCATAGAGAAACGTCATTTTATTTTTACTTTTGTTGTCAATTATATGTGGGCGTCCAAGCAAAAAGAGTCCTGCCGGTCGATTCTAGAAAAATGTCACCGTGATAACTAAGGTGAAGTGAGCTAAGAGTGAGCTGTGAGTCATGCTGATGCTAGATATGGACACTATTGGCGACTCACTCCACGCTCACTTCACCCAAGTTTTCAGGGTGAGATGGTTACAGAATCGCACGGCAGTAGTGGGGTATTGAGTTAAGACTAGATTTGGTATCTAGAATCAGGGCTCTGAACCGGTTTAAAAAGAGCGGTTAATTTCGATGAAATACCGGTAAATATATCGTTCCCTCATTAACCGGTTAAACAAGTGAACTGTTCATATGTAACCCAAATGACAAAGGTTACCGATTACAGAAGCACAAACGGTTTTGACACCCAAATCAACCGGTTAATTCCGTAAGTCGTAAATATTTTTCGTCTACTTTTTTAACACTTCCAACAAGTTATAGTGACATTAGTACATTTAGTACCCCAGAAAACATTAGGAAAAAAAATGTTTGATCTGCGGACGTCAAATACAACCGGAGAACTTAAATGGTGCGGGTAGATTCATGTTGCGACTTGCTTAGTTAGGGGGCGGGGGGTGTTTAACCGGTTAATTTTCACTTTCAAAACCAAAATTCATGAAAAACCGGTTTCCCGCAAAAACCGGTAAAAACCGGTAAAGTGCAAACCTTAACCTAAATCGATTTCGGTTTGGGGTCAATGACCGTAACCGGTTAAGAATTTCAACCGGTTTCCGAGCCCTGTCTAGAATAGTCCATTGACAATAAGGTTTAAAACAATATTCAAAAACTGGCACATTTATTTTTTATCAGACTTTTGAAGTTGAAACTCTGAAAAAGCTTGATTTGAGAAAAAGCATTTACAAAGTTTGACTGAAAAAAAAAATACACTCCTACTTGCTTGTTACATAGATTTTGATTTATTGTAGTAGATTGAGATACTCTCCATGAAATTAACTTTTATTATAAATGTAGCATTACAAAATAAACGATTACAATCGAAATAAAGGATCGATACATATGTAGTTTAGTAAAAAGGTCCACTTGTCGTGTATTTAGTCAAATGTGAGCAAATAAGTCAGCATAACGCAAAAAAAAAAAACAAAATTAAGTAATCTTACTCTATTTAGGAACTAACAAAATAACAAGACTAGATTTTTTTATTATTACTTATTTGAACGGAACAATGATAATTTTGGCTGCTGGTACCTTTTATGGAATTACATAACAAGCAGGCCAAATTAAACACAAAAATGGTTCTAGCCGGGAATCTTACTTATATCTAACTTAAGTTTTGGACAAAAATAAATTTCTCCTCGTACCTGTTTGCAGTACGAACATGTTGGTTTTAGTCGAGTACTCTTTTCAGTTGTTTGTTTCTGAACAGGTGTTATTGGCACGGAATTGTGATCTTTAGAAATGCTTGAGGGACTTGGTTCGTTAATATTTGGAATGGGTTTCGAGCATAAAATATCTTTAGATTCTCCACTAACGAATTAGAATAGAATAGGTACTCTTTATTATGTACACCATATAAATTAGGTACAGACAAAAATATAGAAATTTTACAAAGGGTGACACAATGGGCGGTCTTATCGCTAAGAGCGATCTTAAAAAGACAACTTCAGGATGGATTGAAAAAGGAAATTCACGAATTTTAACATAAAGATATGATTTTCGTTCGTAATTCATGCCTGCAGTGCATTTTTCTGAAGGAAAACCGTATACCTGCCTTATTCGGGTTTAAAACCTTTGCTACAGTTGGTTAACTGTCACTATTTTATTCGTAACATAACACGTGCCTCCTATTATTTTCATTCGTTTCAAAATGACAGAAATGCAGAAGTTGGTTAATGTTTACAGAATCAGGTTGAAAAAAATTGGCCCAGTCGTAAGTTTTCACAAAAGTTTCTCCTTTCTTATCATCCGTAAGAACAGCTACTATTATTTTGTTTTCGGACAACCTTGAACAACAGCTACAATAACATCCTTTATAAATGATTACTTACATTCCCATTTCCTGAAACTTTTTTTGAATAGACCGAAATACATGTCGGGAGCAAACTTGGTATGACCCACAGGAAGAAAAGACATACGGAAGCTTCGGTGCCTGCCTGTTAAATAATAATAATAATATTAATACGACACTTATTTCAGACGTAGTCCATTATACTGTTTGTAACACAACAAACTTTATAAATATATTCTTAGTATATACAAAAACAACTTGTTAGTATATGTACAGACGCCAGCACATCAAGCTACCCGAAATTGTCAAATTTTCCCAGTCAACTTTGAACCTTATGCTTTAGCGATAAAGTTGAAAATCTATTGGGAAATTTGACAGATAGTAGTAGCTTGATGTGCTGGCGTCTGTACATAATTGAGCATTAATTAATAATCAATTAAAATCGCGAAATACAATTTTTTCACTCAACATTACAAAACTGCCTATAATCTCGGAAACTAAATGCCGAGAACTGGACCCTTTTTGCTTGGACTCCCAAATATTTTATGTAAAAAGAGGTATAGCCGTTGTAGAATCTTCTGGCGCGAGGCCAAAAACGAAACTAACGCCACCGTCTTGTTTTTTCAATACAATTTCATAAAACTATTTCGGACACTTATGTTACGATCACAGCTTCTGCCATCACACTGTGGTGGCACAAGCTGTAATCCATGATTTTCATATACGTATACAATTTAGTTACATTTATTTTCGCACGCTGGCGCCGATTCCCTTGTTCACAAACTAAATTTAAGTTCAGTGCATCTTTTTCTTTCTATTTCATTAAGAAAAGGACAGAAGATAAATTTTAGTTTAGTCCTGTCAAATTAAGATAATTATGTATTCTATAGACAAGTTTAGACGTGATTAAAGAATTGGCTACTAAAAATATGTCAATTTACGGCGCTGACTAATTTGACAGGACTAAACTAATATTTATCTTCTGTCCTTTTCTTAATGAAATAGAGAGAAAAAGATGCACTGAACTTAAATTTAGTATAGTTTGTGAACAACAGAATCAGCACCAATTTACGTCAGGCGCCGACTAATTTAACAGGATTTTAAACTAATATTTATCTTCTGTCCTTTTCTCAGTTTAGTCCTGTCAAATTAGCGCAAGCCGTAAATTGACGTATTTTAAGTAGCCAATTTTGTAATCACGACTAAGCTTTTCTATGGAGTATCTTAATTTGACAGGACTAACTAATATATTTTATCCTCTGTCCTTTTCTAAATCAAATAGAAAGAAACAAATGCACTGAACTTAAATTTAGTTTAGTTTGTGAATGACAGAATCGATGCCATTGTCTGATTCTATTTTATCCATGTTAAGATTTTTAATCTCAACTTTTTGTTTAGCCAACAACGACAAGATTTATGCCGGATCCACACTTAGCACTTGCCGCAATCTACAAACATCTACAAACGTGTGGATGCGTTGTGAACTAGAGCCGACATTTTATCTGATTGGCACCAAATGCTTTTCTGTAAGCCATTACAAGTTCGTCAAGGTTTAGAAAGAAAGAAAATTCTTTAGCGCTTTTAAAAAAGATAAGTTAAGTTGAAGAAATGCAAGCGCAACAGCGTTTAACAAGCGTGTGAATCGTGCATTACAAGACACATCGTAGAGTCCGTCTCACGGAAGAAGTCTCGCAGACGCGGCGCCACTGTCGCGTGACGGAATCATAAATATTTATTTATCTCGACATCGTATTACAGGCACTTCTTATTAAAATTCACAATCTTAAATAAAGAAAGGTGTATGAGGTAGGAGGGTGGTTGTAGGAATGTTGCATAGTAGATAACTTACTAGATAATGATAATTAGTTCCACTTATTGCCGCGAGACTTCTTTCGTGAAACGGACTTTAGCATGGACCAGTGATAATTCTGAGTTGATAATTTTGATTGACAAATTTTTCCAAAAAGACGTGGTGTCAGATCTTTTTTTTTTTAATGAAAATCATACAATTCATGGCTATGGCGTAAATTGGTGCATGTGAAATAGAAATAGAAGAAAAACAGATTGTTCTAGAAATTAAATGATGGCTGCACGAGGAGACAGAGGAGTTTCAAGAGTACTAGATAAGTTAGAGGCATCAGTAAACTCTGGCCATTACTATGAGGCACATCAAATGTATAGAACCCTATATTTCAGGTACCAATCAGAAATTTACGCTTCATGATATTCAAGGAAGTATTAACATGAATTACTAATATTTTGTTATGAATTTTCAGATACCTAAGTCAAAAAAAATATACGGATTTACTAAATCTACTGTACAAAGGTTCAACGTTGTTGCTACAGCGTGATCAGCAAGAGAGTGGTGCAGACTTGGCTATATTACTCATAGACGTGTTGAATAAATCAGTAACTAAGCCATGTCACGAATGGATTGATAAAATAGCAAAGTTATTCGAATTGATGAGTGCTAGTATACCTGAGAGGGAATCTTACCTCACCAATGCTGTCAAATGGTCTATGGACAATAACAAAAAAGGACATCCTTTTCTTCACCAGGTAAATTCATTACTTACAGTGGTTTCCAGCTGCAATATTATTGAATTGATGAAACGGGCCCTATTTGTAAAGAAAAAATCGATAAAGCTAGATAAAACTGACTTCAAAGATTTGTCTTTGCTGCCATGTCCAGGTTTATTTACATGGGGAAAATGTGTGAATTTTTCATTTGTTTTGCAGATAAAACAGTACAGCCATTTCTTTCATATCAAATTCATAACCATAAGTATGGCTGGTGTTGGTAGGATTCCCAAATAAACACTACATTTCATTAACCTACTTGCTCATCAGTACCTTACTAATGTTTACACTTTCACTGTCCACAGAGTAGACACAATAGTTAAATAATCAATCATATGTGGGATGGGGAAAACAGGTTAAGATTGATGTATTGTTTATGTTAGCTAGCTTTTATTGAAGTTAATAGTAAGCGAAATTATAACAGTCTAATGAAGTTGCCAGCAGTTCTATATTAAATTTTATGACACTTGAGGATAACAGTTCTCATACTTTATTTTAGAAAATTGCTGAAGTTTATTGGAAAGAGAAGAAGTATGCAGCAGCTCACAGACATTTTTTGCACTCATGTGATGGAACAGCTTATGCCAGAATGCTTGTGGAACTCCATACTACGAAAGGACTCAAATCTGAAATAGATTTGTTCATTGCTCAGCCAGTGTTGCAGATTCTTTGTCTGCGTAATATTCAAATGGCTACAGACACTTTTAATAAATACACAGGCCTACATCCCACGATAAACAATAATAAAGGTCCTCCATATATATTTCCATTATTAAATTTTCTATGGTTTTTATTGCGTGCAATTGAACAGTAAGTAAAACATATTATTTTGCATTAATAATAATAATACATAATATAAGGAAATTAAATTGCACTACATAATATAAGGAAATAATCTTCATTTGTACATACTAACATATGAAATATTTTTTCAGGAGACACACACATCAATTTAAAATACTTAGAAGTTGGTATGCAATAAGTATTAGAAGGGATCCTAACTACTCAATGTATTTAGATAACATTGGTCGCATTTGGTTTGGCATAGAAATACCACCTGACAACAAGAATCCTAATTCAGTATTTGGAGGACTCCTGAAATCTATAATAGGTGAAGCTGATAGTTCTGATGAAGATGGAGACTATGTAGGAAGAAATGCTGCTGCCCCAGACCTAGACTAAATCAATGGAAGTAAATCAGTTAACATGGCATTTGTTTTCATTGACACATCTGGTGCCAATTAACCCGTAAAATCTAAATCTATAAATAATGAAGTTAATTGATATTGTTTTACATTTTGAATGTGGTTTACCTCAATACATACCAGTACTGCTAATATACTTGTGCAATGTTCATGTTCAATATCACGATCTTCATAATATTTAATTTTTTTTCCTTTATTCATATTTTTTAAGTTGTTATAGTAAGCAGTTGTGGAGAGTATATCAAATTTAAGATTTTATTAAATTGATTAGGTTTTAGTGATCAAATGATTAAAAAAAAAAATTAAATGCAAGAAAAGATATTTTTTTTAAGTGAGCCTCACTATTCTACAATACATAACTTAAGGCATAGTATGCACACATTTAAACTATTATAGTCAATGTGCCAGACACAATTTATTGCCCATTGTTGACACATTCACTCGATCATTGATCTTTGTGCATCAAATCCTCATTATTATGTGATTTAAGTTTTAAAAATGTAGCTACAATAACAATCATAGTGTTAGAAATGGATGATGTAAGAGGTCAATTTATTGAACTTGCTATGTAAATATACTTTGCTTCTGCTTTGTCATTTTAAATAATTTGTTAGGAAGTTATAATATAATTAGGTGGAAAGATTATTTTGTAAAAATTGTTTAACTTTTAATTTATTTATAAAAAAATTATAGTCATACAGGATAGCCAAAAAGTCGTGGAGCAAACGAAATAGGGAGATAAAGGAGGAGCTCATTTCCAACAAAAATCTTTCAACAGCATGGCCATAATTAAATTCAAACAAATACACAAATATGTTGTTCCTACAACAAGGCTCAAGAAAATAGGTGGCTCGTTTAGATGCCAATGTATATTTTTTTATAATAAACTTCCTAGCCACATTCAAGAACTAAGCATTAATAAACTCAAATCTTTTATAAAGCTAAAACTATGCCAGAAAGCCTATTATACTGTAAAAGACTATATTGAGGACAAAAAAGCTTGGGATTGAGCTGCTCCAATAGGTCTAGACAGTGAATGTTGTTTATTTTTTATTTTGCTGATTTACACTTTTGTTTTTTTTTTTTTTCTAAATATCTATTTATATACAGAATGACATGAACATTTACTGTTTAAAGTCTTATATTATTTTAATTATTGTGAATGTGAGGACTATGTGGGTCATTGGTTAATGCGGTCTATACAAATGTCCTGTCCTTGGTATTGCTCGTTGAGCTCCTTAAGTTCTGAGTTGAGCTGCACGGTTACTGAGGAATGCGTGCACTGACTGCACAGGTCCACTCAATCTGTGTGGTTCTTTCCTCAAAAGACCACTTCAGACACCAATCTACATGGTCCTCAAAGATCAAAGATTATATCCGGATTTTTATATACACATTGACATTGATGAATTTTATATATATGTACAATGACATTGGATATTTACTTTGTAAAGTATTTTATTTTTTATTATTACTATTGTAAATGTGAGGACTATGTGGGTCATTTTATTTTTTTTCTGTTTTCCTTCTTAGTTAGTTTTAATCATGATCTGGCAGTTTGAGTAACTTATGCGGCCTACCCAAATGTCCTTTCATTGGTATTGTTCGTCGAATCGTAAGGCTCCTCAAGTTCTGAGTTGAGCTGCACGATTTTTGACAAATGCGTGCACTGACTGGACAGGTCCGCTCAATCTGTGTGGTTCTTTACTCAAAAGACCATTTCAGGCACCAATCTACATGGTCTTCACATTATCTGACCAAGATTATGTCTGGACTTTAAAAGAGACTGTGACCTCTGAGTTTGTTTCGGTCTTTCTTCTCAGAGTAGTCAGATAGGAAACGCCGACCTCATATAGTTTAAAAAAATATGATTGACATGTAAAAGTGTTTCTACAAACCTACTTACAGAAATATAAATAAATCATAAAAATAAAAACGATCTTAAAACCAGAATTAAGAAACAAAGAGTGATGTGTTACACTTCATTTGGATCGGCATTAAATCATCAAGTTTTTCTGATACAGGGTAACTTTTCCGTAGTACAGACGCCAGCTCATCAAGCTCCTACAATCTGTCAAATTGCTTTAATAGATTTTCAACTTTATCGCTAAAGCATAAGGTTCAAAGTTGATTTGGAAAATTTGACAGTTTCGGGTAGCTTGATGTGCTGGCGTCTGTACATTTTTTTCAGTGTGCTTTTAAAGTGAGAAATAATTTTTGGTAATGCAACAATATTTTTGGAAAAAAAAAAATTACTCTTGAAATTTGGTACCCAGAGCCGCAATAGAACTTTTGTAGTGCTGATACATTATCTAGTAATAATACAACACCATTTGTTTTATTGTTTTGTATCACTTTTTTTTTTAGTCTTAATTGTAAAAGAGCTTAATTTTATTTAAAGAAAACTAAAATATTCATAACTTTTAGGGCAAATGAATTATGGAGATGCTGTAGAAAGATTTTTTGTTAGAAATGACCCCCCTTTATCTCCCTATTTCGCTTGATACACGACGTTTAGCACACCCTGTATATTTATAAATATTTGTATTATAGTAGGTAGGTAATTCAGTTCACAATTTGTAGACAACTGCGGGATACTTCGATGTACAGAGGCCAGCACATCAAGCTGGTTGGCTGGCTACTACAATCTGTCAAATTTCTTTAATAGATTTCAACTTTATCACTAAAGCATTAGGCTCAAGGTTGATTGGGAAAATTTGACAGTTTCAGGTAGCTTGATGTCCTGGCATCTGTACATAGATTATAAATTATATTTGAATTCCACACCATTGTGAGCAAAGCAATTGTAAAACTGAATTATGTAACACAATAATCATAAATACATGGTAATGATTTTAATTGAATTTATTATTGACTAAACTATATTTCCTATTTTGTACAGTCAATTATATTAAAAGGTAGGAAACTTGCTTTTGTTTCAACTCGGTGTCTACCAATAGGCAAAAACCAAAAGCTATATTTACTGATGTATAAATTCTAATTGTAAAAAAAAAATATCACATTATGTATTGGTGGATATACATACATACATAGTATAAAGCATGTGTTTATCTTCCAATGAATATTTAAAAGTATCATTACATTACATTTTTAAGGGTATGTGATTCCTGTTATCTAGGTACTTAGTCAACAGAAGTTTAATATAATGTGACATGTATAAATGGAATTATCCAGCTCCTTATTGTTATCATTTACATGTTAAGATATAAATTTATCACTGTAACAACTTGCTATTATCACTTGACCCTGAACATTGCCACAAATCTTATTTGTCAAGATCTTCTATTACCAGAGATGTCATTTCTCTAGAAAACTTTTTTATTTTGAGTGTTTCTTTACGAAGTTCCAATTTCAAGTTTCTGGCCTTTAAATCTAAAGCTTGTCTAGCAATAAATCGGTTGAATTCATGAACATCAGGATGATTCATATATTCTTCAATAGGCATCCACTTGCACGCTTTGATTTCTATGTCTGATTTGGTAATTGTTTCTGATGTAGCTTTTAACAATACAATCACATAAATATCAGAGTTCTCAAACATCATGTTGTGAGTATGTCTGAGTGTCACCATTGATTCAAAAGTGGTATCAATCCCTGTTTCTTCTTTAACTTCTCTGACAGCTGCATCTTTGATATCTTCACCTGTAATTATATAAAAGGTAACCTTACTGTTGTGTATTGTTAAATAGTAATAGTTTAAAGTCCTCAGCTTACCTCTTTCTACATATCCCCCAGGAAGTTTCCAATGCGGGACTTCAATACAGTTTTCAGCTACTACTAATATTTCATTTTTATCATTAAAAACCATTCCACCCACACCTAGATTTGTATGACAGGCTGGTGGTAAGTTGGATGAACTATTAGGAAGCCATTTGTACATCATGACAAAATCTCCTCGTGAATGGTGAAAATTGAAGCCCTCCTGAATATGAAATAAACATTAATTATATTAAACACTAAGCAAGTTAAATTAATTACAATAAGTAATCTTTGATTCTTAGTGGTATTATAATAATCAAATAACTGTCAAACCATACATTAGCCAGAAGTGGCACCCAAGCTGCGTCTCTGATGTTAATTTTGAACCAGATGCACCGTTTGTTCAGTTCAGACCAGTTTTTTAGCGAATCTGGAAATGGAATTACACTAGGTGAACACTCACTATTAGACAATTTTGGTAGATTAGAAGTTGTGAGACGACGATTAAGAACAAAATTAAAAAAAAAAATATAGAACTTACCATTCAACTGGTTTAGAAGCTGACTAATTTCACAAGGTTCTTTTTGAGAATCTACAGTGATACCATTATATCTGTCTGTTTCGCCTTCGAATATTTTAGATCCCATTTTTAATTAGGTACCTACTGTTGAAGATACATTTAATTTTATTGTAGCTAAAATGTTATACGCGATCCCGCTTTATATTTTAAAAGGTTGGTTCTACTACGTATGATAATACTCCTATCTACTTGCTCCTATCAATGTGTGCTATTCGTGATATTGATTGATAATTAAATGTCATCCACTGATTAGATGACACTGACAAGTGACAATTGACATTCCGCCAGTGTACCTTGATTTTGGTTTTCCCTGTTTACTGTTTGCCTGCATCATCGCACTGTTGGACTAAGGCCCTAAACATTTTATTACAAATAATAATAAAATAAAATTAATTATCATTTTTAATCATAACGTAAGTTCATTACATTTATCACTAGACTAGCGACCCGCCCCGGCTTCGCACGGGTGCTATGCTGATCACTACATTGAATAAAACAAAGTCGCTTCCCGCTGTCTGTCTGTCTCTATGTATGCTTAGATCTTGAAAACTACGCTACGGAATTTGATGCGGTTTTTTTTATAGATAAGAGTGATTCAAGAGGAAGGTTTATATATATAATACATGCATAATATAGTAGAGAAACACTGATCATTTTAGAGCCATTATTTCTCGTAAAAAGTATAGGATAAAAAATGGTTATTGTGGGTTATCCCTAAGAGATAGACATATACCATCGTGGACTTTTTTTAGAGATTTTTAAGGTGTACAGTACTGTAGTACATTATTTTGATCTATCGCGAATGGTTCAGCCAGCGTTTACAATGTAAGCGCAAAAAAATATGTTTATTTACGACATCACATTAGAAACCTCTAAAATTATCAGTGTTTCTCTACTATGTTATGCATGTATTATACATATAAACCTTCCTCTTGAATTACTCTATCTATTAAAAAAAACCGCATCAAAATCCGTTGCGGGGTTTTAAAGATCTAAGCATATATAGGGACAGACAGACAGGGAAGCGACTTTGTTTTATACTATGTAGTGATAATAATCTGGGAGGATCCTTGACTTTCGTCGTTTCCTAAGATTTAACATATTTTTTTTATCATAGTTACACGATTTTGTTTCTGCAATATTTGTATCAAATATGGTTATTTAGAAATTGCAAAAGCCTTAACCAATACAACACAGCTATTCAAACCGTTCGATTCGATTCGTTTGCTGCTATAAAATGGTTAGGTATTATACTTGATCGTAGAAAATTTTCTATTGGTAAATCACTTGGGTATTTCGTAACAACTAAAGTGCCACGATAAAATATATATTGAGTGACTAGTTTAAAAAGAAAAGCAGCAGTAATTTTGTAAAATAATGTATTATTGTTTTATTTATTTCAAATAAACTTGCTTTGTGAACGTCGAATTCGATAGGGAATTGAATGGTTGGGAATAGGTGTACAGTTAACAGGCAATGACGCGAAAGCAGGAACCGTTCGACATTTCCTACGTGAGTCCAAAATACGTAAAATACAGTCGTGCCAGCAACACGAAGAATAATAAAAATAACCGGTAGAAAACGGTACAGACGCCAGCACATCAAGCTAATACAATCTGTCAGATTTTTTTAATAGATTTTCAGCTTTATCTCTAAAGCATAAGGTTCAAAGTTGATTGGGAAAATCTGACAGTTTCGGGTAGCTTGATGTGCTGGCGTCTGCACATACAATCGAAATAAAAAACTCCTACTTGTTCACTTCAGATGTCGCCATTGATCGCCATTAGTAATGGGTCGTTGAAGGTTTTTCCGTCAACGAAACGTTAACGTTGAATTGCGTTTGTCAACTAGTTGATCAACTAGTTAATTTCGTCAACGAGTTAACGTGTTACGAACGTCAACTTGCATGAACGATAAACGCCTAAACGCTTTTACTAACGTATGCAATTGTAATGTTAATTTACGAACAATTTGATGCAGTTTACCTAATGAAATTGGATAACATTTTATGATGACTCTACCTACTACCTACAGTCACAGGCTCGCCGGCGCGGAAACGTTTCATTCCGCGCACGAATATGATAATTTTAAGAATTAATAATGTCATCCTTTACTTTTTTTTTTTTTTAAATAATGACATTGATCAAATTACTAAATAAATATCAAATCTTGTATTCGTTATTTAGAGTTCAAATTATTGTCATTATTATCGCGTCGTAGCGGGAGTTTTATTGTTAAAGAAATATAATTTACGTACGTTGAAAATAACAAAACGTTGGGTTCAGTTTCTCGTTTCGTCAAACGAGTTGAATTCATAAACGTCGTTGTCTCGTAACTCGTTGACGAATTCAACTAGTTGATTTGTACACGGTCAACGTTAATCCCGTTGAAGAGACATCAACGTTGATTCAACTAGTTCGTTGATTCAACGCCCATCGCTAATCGCCATTCCATGTCGATTTTCACAGCTAGCTGTCACTATCCATGCACTATGATCTAATTATAAAATTATAGCATCCGGACTCTGATAGACGTTATAAAAGTGCTCTGTGTATGCGATTTTCTGTGTGATTTTCTAAATGAATCCAACAGCTTGAAAATTTGACCGCGACCGTAGCTTGAAGCCATTGTAAGTCTATTTATTTATTTATAGGATGTCCAACAAAAGATGTACACAATACATGATACATAAAATAAAGAGCAATATAATATGCCATATACAAATTACGATAATTTTCATACCCTCATTAGGTAGGTATTCAATAATCTTATCGGTCATTACATTTTCGAGCATAACCTTATCGGTTATTATATTTTCGAGCCGTTCCCTCCCTTCAACTCTTGGGATGTGGGGTCCGAGTGCTGATGATCTTTTCAATGAAATCTAACGGCTGGTTGATACTTTCTATGTCCCACAAGCTGACTTTTCTTATTTATTTATTCCTTTATTTCAGGCAACTAGGGCCCATTTTACCTTGTCCGGGGGCTAAGCATCGCCATATAACGTGTGTATGCTAGCAGTCTCTTGCTTGCGTACATTACTAGTGGACCGCGATGTGGAGGAATTTCTCAACACCATATTTTTTACACCATATAAACATCCGAATTGATGACCTCCTCTTTTTTGAAGTCTGTTAAAAATGACATACCACAGTTCAGTTTTCTTTTTCAAGGCTGATTTTTCCGTGTTTGTAGGCATTCCAGTTGTACTATAAGTACAGACGCCAGCATATCAAGCTACTACAATCTTTCAGATTTCTTTAATAGATTTTCTACTTTATCGCTAAATAATAAGGTTCAAAGTTGATTGTGAAAATTTGACAGTTTCGGGTAGCTTGATGTGCTGGCGTCTGTACATACTAATTCCATGCAAATGCTTAAGTAACGTGTGCTTGACAGCTGATATTGCTGAGAAGTGACCACAGAACACAATAGGGTATTAGTATTCTGTGACTCCTACTAAGTGACAGTTGACTGACAGTTGACAGCGCTGAGGACAAATAGTGTTCTCTGTGATTGAGGAGTTTTTCATAATTAATGCAGTTGTAATCAACAATCATTATGATTATTAATAAATTATTATACTTTTGTACACGCTTTAATCAGAAAAGTGGGTAGGTAGCCCATAATTAATAGTATTTATTTAAAAAGTAAGACTACACAATGTCTGACAATGTTCAATACATTTGTACAACAAATATAAAACAATTTTATTTGACCCATGCAAAGTGCATAGGCAATAGTATATTGTAGACTTATTTACATCCTCAACTGTCGGTCAAGCTTTGATTAAGATAGCGTTTATGTACAGCAAATATAGTGACATGATAATATTATTGCTATTATTTAGGTACATTGAACTTGTATACATTTGATTTCAGAAGATATCCCTTTTGTACATACTCAACTGACAAATCCAGTAAAGTATTCAATGGAGCTAAAGACAAATTCAATGGGCTCACAATCAACACCAGAAATGAGAAATTCAATGTGCAAAAGTTCACTGAAAACCTTGAAGGTAACTAATAATTTTGTAAAAAAATCCAGCTTCACAGGGCAAGCTGAGAGTCACGAGGAAATCAAAAGAATTGACCAATGTATTTTTTAAAGTAACAAACGTTAAAAATAATGCTGGTATAAAATAAAATAATCTATATTCTGATTTTATTATGCTGTGTTTCAGACTCATTGTCTACCTGGGCATCACAAGGACATAGATGTATATGGTTCAAGGTCAATATCAATGATGCTTTCTGTGTTCCTATTTTAGCACAGGTATGTACATTATTTTTTAAAGCATTCCATATCTACATAAAAATTTTGATTGAAGTTGTTTACCCATTTATTATTGTTTTTAATTAAGGCTTGCTGTTCTTAGAAAGGCTTTAATTTCCATCATGCAAGAGATGACTTTGTGATGATGTACAAGTGGCTGCCTGGGGATTCGGAGCCTAACCTGCCTCCTGCTTGCCATACAAACCTTGGGGTAGGGGCCATGGTGTTCAACAATCAGAAACATCTGTTGGCTATATCTGAGAAACACTATGAGTATCCACACTGGAAGCTTCCTGGAGGCTATGTAGAGAAAGGTACCTGAATTATTGGTTAACTCATTATAAGATAAAAGTTTAAAGTCCACTCATAAGTAATGTTTTCTCCTATCCAAGAGAGAGATTTGCTTTAACCCGGCGAGCGTAAAGTTGGGTATAATACATCCAGACCCTAATAAATCGCTCAATGTTTTGTGACATATACATGTCACATCCGGCAATTGACGTTTACAACAAAACAAGGCACGCCACCTAGCGGCAACTATCAGGACTAGAATTGGCGCGCTTTGACAGAGTCGGGGCGTTTCCGGTCGGTTACGAGGTTGAAAGGAACGTGCCAAGTCGGCACTCTTTATCCTGGTGATCGAGCAGTGAAGACGCTTCGGAACTGTCCTACGTTTTGTTGATCCATCATCCTTATACCTGCCTGCTATTGTCTCACAGTAGGGTAAAAGCCATAATAGTTGTTGATTGTGTAACAAGTGATTCAAGTGATTATTTGCCTAAGTAATTGTAATTTATTTGCACGATACCCACATAAACCCACCTGATGGCTGATCGTAGCTCGAACCATCCTGACGATCTGTCATCAGAAGTGGGATTCAGTCGTGTAAATAAATCGACAAACGGTGTGAGTAACAGTGATACACAATGGCGTCTACTTTTCGAATTACAAAACCTGCAAATGCAAGCCCTGATACACGCTTTGAAGAGCCCAAGTGTGAACAACCACGTGGTTCTACCCGAGTTCAATCCTGAAAAACAAGAATCTGTGTGAATGGTGTTCAACTGCAGACTTGTGTTTTGGAGAGTGTGCGATGGAAGGGAGTCAGCTTATTATGACCATCAGTAAAGCGTTAAAAGGCTCCGCATCTACATGGCTATCGCAAGTAAGCTACTTAGGCATAACGTGGGCACAATTTAAGGAGTTATTTAAAGCAAGATTTGTGTGCGTCGACACATCTGCAGCTACCCTCATAAAATTTAATAACGAAAAACCTAAAGATGACGAAACCTACGCTGCCTATTCGAGTCGCTTAATTACGTCTCTGTTAAATAAGTGGAAGGATTTGAGCGTTGAACAAATAGCAGTGTCAACAGTTATCGCTCATTTGGCACAAAATGACACGCGCTTGCAACGGCTTGCATTCACTACAGAAATTAAGACGCGTCACGTCATCAATTGCAGCAAGAACTACAGGCGTTTTCCTACCTAAAGCGCAAAAACCTGATGTAGGAAATGAAAAACGACCAAGGTTTTCGTCACCGCTTCCAATAAAATGCCATTCATGTGGGAAGTTGGGACACAAGCCAGCAGAATGCCGTACGGGGAAGATCAACGCGAAGAAACCATCTCCAGCACCGGCGGCTACTTCGAGCCTCGGACAACGGCAGCAGACCGGCTCGCTCACGTGCTACAAGTGCGGTGCGCCAGGCCACATCGCGAGCCGCTGCACAGCGCCCGGGTCTGGAGCCGCAGCCCCCGTGGAGAAGCGAGTCGACCTATGCGTGGTCGAGCCCCCGTCCGGTACATTACAACATTTTGGTGAGCATTTTAAATTTGATTACGATTCGGGTGCAGAGTGTTCTTTACTAAAATAAAGTATTGCGAGTAAATGTAAAGGAAAACGATTTGATAATGTGATTTCTCTAATTGGTATTGGTAATGACAAAGTTAAGAGTACCCTACAATTGTTGTCTCGAGTTCAAATTAATGATTCACGATGGAGATATTATTTCGCGTTTTGCCTGATGAGTACCTACGCAGTGATATTTTATTAGGTCGAGAGATTTTGTGTAACGGTTTTCGAGTTAGTATGACCGCAACTAACTTTAATTTGTCAAAGGACAAGTTTGTAAATGTTTGCAAATCAAGTAATGGTTACCTCTTACATAGAAATGATTTTAATTGCATTGACACTGACATTTCTTTAGACAGAAAACCCGACCTCGATAAAATTTTACAACAATATTGGGACTTTTTCATAACCGGTTTTCCTACTAGTCGCGTGACTACTGGCGAGTTAGAAATTAGGCTTATTGATCAGAATCTTACAGTTCAGAGGCGACCATATAGGTGTTCTCCGACAAAATCAAATAATACGCGATAGGGTTGACGAATTATTATAGGCGAACATCATACGGCCTAGCTGTTCTCCTTTTGCTAGTCCCGCGCTTTTAGTAAATAAACAAGACGGGTCACATCGTATGTGCATAGATTATAGGGAGTTGAATACCAATACAGTTCCGGATCGTTTCCCACTGCCGTTGATTTCTGATCAAATTTCGCGACTTCATGGTGCTAATTATTTTACTAAATTAGACTGCGCGAGCGGTTTTCATTTAATACCAATCCAAAACAAATCGATTGAACGAACGGCCTTCATAACACCTGATGGACAATATGAATTTTTAGCGATGCCGTTCGGTCTTAGAAATGCCATCTCAGTTTTTCAACGAGCTATTGTCAATGCCTTAGGTGAACTAGCGCATAAGTATGTGATCGTATACGTTGATGATATTTTCATTATATCGGACTATATAGATCAAGGCTTAGATAGGTTGCGCACAGTTTTGGAGGTACTAACAAAAGCTGAGTTTTCAATGAACTTGAAAAAATGCTCATTCTTAAAATCACGTGTCGAATTCTTAGGATACGAGGTAGACGCGGGTGAGATCAAACCTAACAAGCGTAAAATAGAGGTTCTATCAACCCTGCCTCCGCCTAAGTCAGTAACGCAGGTGAGACAATTTGTAGGCTTGGCGTCATACTTCCGCCAGTTTGTACAAAGCTTTTCCCGTCTCATGGCACCGATATACAAACTGACATCAGGTAAACGTCCATTCCAATGGAACTCTAATTGTGAAGAGTCAAGACAAAAGGTAGTACATATTTTAAGTAATGAACCAGTGCTCATGATTTTTAACCCGAAGTATCTTGTTGAGCTTCACACCGATGCTAGCGCAGACGGTTATTGGTGGTGTTTTTGCAGCTATTCGAGTTCGACGTTAAATATAATGTTGGTAAGCAAATGGCACATGCTGATTTCTTTTCACGCAACTTGGTAGCTACCTGACATACCTAAACGGCATCCCCATGGCAGAGTCGAGCAAAAGCAGGTAAATATAACCGAACTAGGAGACAACTGGCTTCTTGCGGAGCAGCTGCGAGTTGAAGACATCAAGAAGATGATGGTTGACCTTAACCAAGGTCAACTCAATGAAGATGTTGCCATAACATACGAGGTAAGATCAGGGGTACTACATCGCAAGGTGCAACGGCACGGTAGGACGCGATGTTTACCGATTGTTCCTCGTGCTATGCGATGGTCGGTTACTAGTAACGTCCACGAGTCTCTCATGCATCTCGGATGGGAGAAAACTTTGGAAAAGTTGTATAAATCACTATTGGTTTGAATGTAGGAGTCGATACGTTAAAAAGTTTGTGGATAGCTGTGTGGTCTGTAAGGTGGCAAAATCTCATTCAGGTAAGGTGTAGGCTCAGTTACATCCTATTCCCAAGGTGGCGCTACCGTGGCATACCGTACATATAGACGCTACTGGTAAGCTTAGCGGGAAGAGTGACCGGAAGGAGTATGTGTTCGTGATGATCGATGCATTTACCAAGTATGTATTGTTTTCCCATACTAAGCACATAGACACCAAGAGCAGTATCAAGGCAGTGTCGGACAGTGTAGCGTTGTTTGGTGCTCCTGTTCGTATAATCGCGGACCAAGGACGATGCTTCGCAAGTAAGGAGTTTCGGGACTTCTGTGAGAGTAAGAACGTTAAACTCCACCTGATCGCTACCGGGTCTAGTAGAGCTAACGGTCAGGTAGAACGTATAATGAGCACCTTAAAGTCAATGCTGACTGCAGTAGAGTCTGACAAAGATAGGTCATGGCAAGATTCACTGGGCGAAGTACAGTTAGCGTTGAATTGTACAGTAAGCTGAGTAACAAAAGCTAGCCCGTTAGAGCTTCTTATAGGCAAAGTTGCGCGTCCCCTTGATTTAATGGCTAATGATTTAGACGAAACCATAAATTTTGACGAAGTCAGGCAATTAGCATCTGAAAATATTGAAAAATCATCGCGTTATGACAAAGAACGTTTTGATCGTAATAAGGCTAAAGTTTGTAAATTCTCCATCGGTGAGTTCGTTTTAATAGAAAATAAAGATGCCAAGTATAGAGGACCATTTCAAATTGTAGAGATCCTAGACGGAGATCGTTACCTATTAAAGTCGTTGGTCAATAAGCGTACCTGCAAGTACGCACACGATGATCGCGTTAGAAAAATGCCTGAGGGCCAAGTACCTATTGAGGTTGTTGAGGAAGACGAGATAGTGGAGGTAGAGTCGAATTGAATTGTTTGTGTTAGATGCACAGGTTCTTGATTCGTTGGGTCGGAGACCGTACCAGGGTATCGTAGCCATAGCCCGTTAGAAATCGGCATCTACATGCTAGACCGTGGGTACGTGGTATGCGGTAGCTCTGGGTAGTATAGTCGGGTCTAGCCTCGAAGCCAAGACCGTAGAGTCAAGGACGACTCGGCATTCCTCCGGGAAGTGCGTATGTGACAAATCTGATGGAGCTATGTTATAGCTGGGATTGTTGACCGCGAATGAGATACCTGGGGCTTTGTTAATTGGTTAATAACTTTGGGTCAATTCCTAAATTATCAGTGTACCTTATCCTCAATAGTACCTGGACTCTGATTGATTGTCATATTGCTTATTTAATTGTTATCTCTGCCTACTACTTGACTTGTTACTTAATTGTTTAGCTATTGTTTTAAATTGATTATGCTATTTGGGATGCTAATAGAATAATGTTAAAAATATGATGAAATTGTTATTTAAATAAACAAACTTTACAGTCCAAATTTCTTTAATTGAGAGCAAGCAGATAGCAACATACACTTGAATCGATGCCAGGCATAGCCGAACGTATACTGTGCTGTTGTAATATTGTTTCAGATTAACACACGAGGACGTGTGTCCTCGTAGGATGACCGTGTCGCATCCGGCAATTGACGTTTACAACAAAACAAGGCACGCCACCTAGCGGCAACTATCAGGACTAGAATTGGCGCGCTTTGACAGAGTCGGGGCGTTTCCGGTCGGTTACGAGGTTGAAGGGAACGCGCCAAGTCGGCACTTTATCCTGGTGATCGAGCAGTGAAGACGCTTCGGAACTGTCCTACGTTTTGTTGATCCATCATCATTATACCTGCCTGCTATTGTCTCACAGCAGGGTAAAAGCCATAATAGTTGTTGATTGTGTAACAAGTGATTAAAGTGATTATTTGCCTAAGTAATTGTAATTTATTTGCACGATACCCACATAAACCCGCCTGATGGCTGATCGTAGCTCGAACCATCCTGACGATCTGTCATAAATATTAAAAAAAAATGTCCAATTTTAATTTTTAAGGGTTTGACACACACACACCTTATGACTTAGCATATTTTTAAGCACGCTGGGTTAATGCAAATGCACTAAAGGAAGTCTGATGCAGTTGTTGGCACCAAATCCGAAATTGAACTAAAATAACTGGCAACAACTGCATCAGACTGTTTGAAAACAGATTTTCTTGTTTGAAACTTATTACTAACCCCCATATTCGCATGGACGTAAAAATGTCACGGCAGGATTTATCACGCACTGGATTTTTAACTCTCGGTGTGGAACCGAGCATTGTGAATCGAACAGAGTGCATCTCAGCGCGTCAAAAAAAAACAGTTGGATTTTCAACTCTCGCGGCGCTAAGTAGTGCGTTGAAAATCCTGTGCGCGAAAAAGAAATCACCGCGGGAAAAACGCGCCCGTGCGCACCTGAGCTTACTTGTTTTATGCAGTTATTTTATAAATTGTTTTCGTTCGTAATTGCAGGTGAAGATATTATTGATGCTGCCGTGAGAGAGGTGAAAGAAGAGACCGGAGTTGACGCTGTATTTGAATCGCTTGTCACATTTCGTCATACACACAACATGATGTTCGAAAACTCAGACATTTACCTAATTCTTATGATGAAGGCAACGTCTGATATAATTGTACCATCAGAAAGAGAAGTAAACAATTGCAAGTGGATGGAAGTAGAAGAGTATGTCAATCATCCTCATGTGCATAAATTCAATAGATTGATAGTTAAAACAGCTTTAGAGTACAAAAAACGAAATTTGAAGCTTGACATACGGAAGAAGACCGTGGAGTGGGCGACCTACGTCAGGGAGATGAACTTCTTGGTTGTTGGAGATTGTAATTTAGTTGATAAATGGAAATAATGAAATATACATAATTTATAATGTACATAATTGTGAATTTGTAAAATAAGACGTAATGAAGTATAATTTGCAATAAAAAACATTGTTAAGTTTTCATTTATCTTTATTTTGATATATGTAGATATTAGAGCAATAGGAACAGTTACAAACATAATTTTGTCTTTATTGCCATCACAGTTAAGTTTCAGAATTACTATAATCTTTTCATGATTTGCTAGGAAAGTCTTTAGTGTTCGAATTAGGGCAGTACATGGATTTCGGTAGGATGATCCGAGGGATTTCCTTCCACGATATGAGCATGGACTTGTTTTTCGCCTTGGTCTGGGTAGTGGTCTGTAAAATAAAGTTGTATTTAGTCATTTATTGCGTACTAGCGACCGCACCTGCTTCGTAGTCTTTACGACTTGACAAAACATCTAGAATTCTTTATTATTTATGGAAGTTTTATATTTATATTATAGGCATAAACCTTCCGGAATAAATTCTCTAAATGTTGGTGAAAACCGCATTAAAATCGGTAGAGTAGTTTGGTAGAACAGCTCGGTCACACAGACACGAACGGCGACTTAAAAATAATATAATAAATATTTATACTCAGATTCTAGATTGTATTGAGAGAAATAAGGTTCTTTTGAATGTTGTACGATTCGAAATATACAGACATAAATCTCATGCAGAACTCCCAGACGCGTTCCTAACACCTATTTGTACACGTTAAAAATATTTGTTCCGAGCGAAGGACCTAATTGCTCAGCTACTGCGACCACCGAACTTAAGTCCTATCTGGGTCTTCATTCCCATGCTCAGATATTGAGTCTGGAGCTGTTTCATCTATAAATTCTCAGAATAATCCTTAGACAATTTTACATTTCAAAACTTGAGACCGTGTTTATGCAGTTAATCTTACAACTTAGGTACTATTACGTAGATATTGACAACAACAACAGAATTGCTAGAAGACAGTTAAGTGGTAGTCGTTCTATTATGCTCATTTTAGTGAGGCAACCATCATCTGCCTAGCCTTTTCCCAACTATGTATGTTGGGGTCGGCTTCCAGTCTAACCGGATGCAGCTGAATACCAGTATTTTGAATACCAGTATTTTACATGAAGCGACTGCCTATCTGACCTCCACAACCCAGTTACTGGGTAATACGATACCCCTAGGTAAGACTGGTTGTCAGACTTTCGGGCTTCTGACTACCCGTAACGACTGTCAAAGATCTACGAATGACAGCCGGGACCAACGGCTTAACGTGCTTTCCGAGGCACTGAGGGGTCTCGGTATTTAAAGATGGTCACCCATCCACAGACCAACCGCGGCAAGCGTAGCTTAAGCTGATCGATCGACCTGTGCGGCTGTTATTATTTAGCCACGGGCCCCTCTTAGTGAGGCAACCGTGATGTAGATATAGTCTGCAACTTTAAAATCGGCAACTGGAAGTGTGCAAGCTTATTTCCCTGTATAAGAATTCTCCTTTGCACGCAAACACTTTACATACTGGTATGAGGCACCTACTTACCTACTATTCGTTCATTTACTCACAATGATCGATTTCAACAGTTACCAGTTTGGGTTCACCTTTTTCATTTTATTTATTATGGAAAAACAAACGGTGACACTTTACATTTTGTAGGAATAAATACAAAAAGATACGGTCAAATATGTAACCAGCAACATAAACATACACATAAAAAAGAATAATCTTTACAAACCATGGTAAGTACTGAAATAAAACCTACAAACTACAATTGAATATTTTTGAATCTACTAGCAGAAAGAGCAAACATATCGATTTAATGGATTTTTTTTTGTTGTAATTATTAGTAAGTCGCCGCAGGAGTGCTCAAATTCCTGCGTTACTGCGACAAGAGGTAACTTCAAACAGCGGCTGTGCGCACACCCCGCGAGATAGGTACATCTTAAATTCCTTTTTCTTGGTTTCATATACAAGGTGTAACTTAAATAACGCACAGCCTCTTAAGGGGTCATTGTACTCATCAATATGAACAACTTTTACTATGGGACCAAACCAGAAATCGCGAAAAAAAAATCAGCTGTTCCCTACATTTATGTTCGCATAACTCGTCAAAATGTAGGGAACAGCTGTTTTTTTTTTCGCGATTTCCGGTTTGGTCCCATAGTAAAAGTTGTTCATAATGATGAGTACAATGACCCCTTAAGAGGTTGTGCGTTATTTAAGTTACACCTTGTATTGTCTCAGCAAAGGTGCTAATAAACAGCTTCAATGTTCTCACATTTTCCTCATTTAAGTAATCAAGGTAAAACAAAGGATTAGAATTTACATGACTAATTAGGAACAATTATCGACCTGCCGTGCGATTCTGTAACCATCTCGTGAAAGCTTGGGTGAAGTGGGCGTGGAGTGAGCTGTCATTCGCTAGGGATTGACACTATTAAGTGCTCACTTCACTTATGATTTCACGGTGAGATTTTTACAGAATCGACCGGCTGAGTTATGAGTATGAGCGGGAAGTGACCAAAATAGCCTAATTTCAATATGATTTTTCATGAAATTGATGACTTAGGTATAAAATAAAAATAACATGAGTCTACATGATATTTCCACACTTATTGTGCAACAGAAACACAAAATATTCAAATTTTCTCGATAAAAATCATCAAAAAGTTACATCGAATTTTCTCGACTTTTTGGACGCTTATGATTAATAGGATAATTTACGGATGCATGTTTAATACAATTTTGGAATTTTTGAGGGGAAGGTATCTTGTTATATAATACATTCAGGTCAATGGGGCAACGCCTTTATGACGTAATTAATGCCAACGGTGGTTACACTCGATTCTAAATAACAAATTAAACGAACAAGCATTAAGCCCCCTTTGTACCTTTTTGTGTGCGAAAAGATTAAATACATAAATAAATAAATAAACCTCTATTACCTACAACCCGTTGTTTTGATATTTCTTGATACAGTCAGTGCAATTGGTTTTTTTATTTCTTGATACCTACAGTGCAACTGAATATATTTCACTAGTATCAGATTCAGTAATTTGACCGTTTGGTCTAGCTAGACCAAACGGTCAAACAACAGTGCATGGGAAGTAGGTACGTCGAGGTCGACGTACCTACTTCCCATGCACTGTTGTTTACGACAGTAAGTACGGGTAATGTGTGGTCAGCCTTAGTTTTTTTTGAATATGACTCGAACCAAGATTATAGGCAGTCTCAATGACTATGAATGCTTAGATACCACTGAACGGACTATTCGGATTGGATTCTTATATAAACACACTGACAGCTTACACAGTATTGAAAAGTGATAGCTATTATTACCACTTCGGATGCTTACGACAATTTGAAAACAATGTCTGCGAATATATAATTGAAATTATGTTCTTCACATGATTTTGACTACTTTGAAAGCTCCGATCTATCTGATGCTGACAGTACCAGCATATCAATAAATTTTCATTACTATAAATATACTACTACCGTGAATTTTTTCACGTATCCAAAAACAACCATTTAGCTGGCAGGGGAGGGGGACACTTGACTATAACAAAAATTAGCACTTTAACCCTTTCGCGAGCAATACTATTTACACCTCCGATTTTGGTTTTATATATTCTAAACATTGTGAAATAACATTTGTAAACAATATCATTAGATCCCCCCCCCCTTGCTTAGCCCCTCCCCCCTTTTTTTGGGCTACGGCAATATCTTTGCCAATGGCCGTTCGAGACTTTTTATTTGGCAAAGTAATTGCCAATGCAGATGGCGTTAGCTGACTATAGTTGCACAATATCAATAGGTATACTTCATACATTTTGGTGCAACTTTCAAAAAGTTGTTTGGCAATTATTTTGCCAATGCTCGCGGAAGGGTTAAAGCTTAATATTTCATAAAAGGATCCCTGAATCGAAAAATTGTTGTGACAAACCCGCAATATTTTTGAAAGACCTATCCAACGTTACCCCACACCATGGGGTAGACGAGAAAAAAAAACATCCCCAATTTACATGAAGAGGGGATGTGTGATGTGACCTATGACCTACTTACCCTAATTTTTTTTTTCCGACTTCTTTTTACCACTTTGTCAGCGTGAGTAATATATAGTGAGGGGCCCGTGGCTAAATGATAACAGCCGCACAGGTCGATCGATCAGCTACGCTTGCCGCGGTTGGTCTGTGGATCGGTGACCATCTTTACATACCGAGACCCCTCCGTGCCTCGGAAAGCACGTTAAGCCGTTGGTCCCGGCTGTCATTCGTAGATCTGACAGTCGTTACGGGTCGTCAGTAGCCCGAAAGTCTGACAACCAGTCTTACCTAGGGGTATCGTATTACCCAGTAACTGGGTTGTGGAGGTCAGACAGGCAGTCGCTCCATGTAAAATATTGGTATTCAGCTGCATCCGGTTAGACTGTAAGCCGACCCCAACATAGTTGGGAAAAGGCTAGGCAGATGATGATGTCAGCGTGAGTAATATGTTGTATATCCATGCCAAATTATAGCTTTCTAGTACTAAGAGTCTCTGAGCTAAGCTGCGGACGGACGGACGGACGGACGGACCTGGCGAAACTATAAGGTTTCCTTGTTGACTACGGAGCCCTATAAAAGGCATTTCGATTTCTCACTTAAATCAATTTGCTAGGTGATTGAGAAAAGCAATCACCACTGTAAACCTACATTTAATTTTCATATGTAAACAAAATATGTGTGTTTTATGTGTAAACAATTAATCTTATCTTATCTGTGGCTAATTGAAGCCATTATTGCGTAAAAAATGTAATTAGTGATAGGTTTGTTCCTGATCGTTTTTTGTTATTTAAACACCCAAGTCACTCCGTTATTTAGGCGTTATATTGCCGAACTTCAATTTTGGTGCGTTGTTCCCAAATCCTATAATAGGATAAACGGTTATTACCTGACAACTGTAACACTAGCACCCACTTTCTGGAACGAAAATCAAATGATCTTTCATCAACTCATTATATATATCTGAATAATCGGCTGTTAATACCGCAATGAACCAATCGCATCATAACAGTAGACACGCGTTTGACAATTTGTTAGCGGGCTGATTTTCGTTCCAGCCGGTCGATTCTGTAAAAATCTCACCGTGAAAACTTGCGTGGAGTGAGCTGTCAGTGTCATCCCACTGATGCTAGGGAACATTTACAATCATAATCGAGATTTTAATAATATTTTTTATCCTAATTCTAATGATCATTTTATATAATTTCAAAGCTAGTATTTTAGTTGTCAAAACATAACTATTTTATGGGGTTTTAAAATAAAATAGCAAAACAAAAAAAAAAAAAAACAAAAAGAAACTACAACAACAAAAACAGAAACTTAGAATTTCAATGATGTTTTTTTTTTCTTTTTTTCCTAGACTATAGACCTGATTCACGACGTTTCGTGAATTGGGTGAATTGATCACGCCACACAAACTACGTGGGATTAAATTCTATGGTCCGTCAGCCAGGCACCCACAAAATAGTACCTAAGGTTTTGGCAGCTAAAATACTACCTTAGAAATTATATAAAATGATCAATAGATTTCGCATAAAAAATATTAGGTATTAAAATCTCGATTAGGTATGATTGTAAATGTATGCTTGGTCAATCCCTAGTCATGACACGTACAGCTCACTCCACGCTCATTTGTTTTCATGATGAGATGGTTACAGAATCGTACTGCAGAGCTCGGGTGTTAGCATATCGTAGGTACTTATTGCAGGTATCTTTCCCAGGCTGAATATGTGACAGATAGGTCAAAACGCTACTTTTCTGTATCGCTGAAGCTAAACTTTTGGTGACTGTAGCTAGATGTCAGTAAAACAAACGAGTCAGTAATACAGTAGAATACTTGCCTAGAAAAATGTTGGTACTCTCGCGAGTTTGTATTTATGGAATTGCAGATTAGTGAATACATATTAAACTAAAACACAAGTATGTAGGTAAGGTTCAGCCTCACCTAGTTACCTACTTATACTACGGTAAATTGTTAAAATATTCAAAAATAAATAGAAACTAGAAAGGATGTATATCCTTTCTAGTTTCTATTTATTTTTGAATATTTTAACAATTTAATTTTAACAATTTTTTGAATAGAATAGCAAATTACAGATGATAAGTATTTATCATCTGTAATTTGCTATTCTATTCCTAATACTCTTGAAAACCTATCTACGTATTACGTATCTACCTACCTATTTAACGACTAGGTACTTAGTTATTTATGGTTAGCGATGGGTACTTACGAGTGTACTTTCGCAGAAGGATTTAAAATGATGGGTCTTAAGAAAAAATAGGGGAGGGGAGAAGAAAGAAAATTGTATGCCGTGTCGACTCCTCTATAAGAAAAGTAGGTTAGTTATGTTCCACCAAAATAAATAGTGACAGGACATTAGGTAGGTTGATTCATTCATACATTCATCCATTCATACTTGCTGACACGAGTCCCATCGCGGATTACAGCACCCTAATTGCGTAACACACTATTACTCTCAATTTGAATCATTTTGAAGCATATTGCTAATCCATTGCTCCATATGTTCGAAAAAGTGTACTGCTCAACAACGTAAATAACGCAATGAATGTTGTTGAAGTGTCAAAATGAAACCCATTGCTACTGATAGTGTGTTACCCAATTATTATCTTAGTCATAAAACTTACAGAGAAAGACTTGTATTAATCACCACGCTTGCTTATAGCGTGGTGGCCATTTCGGCCTAGTAGTTACCTGCAAGTGGTTTTCCTCACGTTATCCACGTCGGCCTTTAAGAAATTACTACTTGTAGGTGCATATTCGACTGTTTAACACGAAATAATAATATTATGTAAACAATTGCAGTTATGGCACGTCCAGCTCATGCCAACACACGCAATTACACACTCTCACACTCACAGAAGACATTGCGTAAACACCAACAAACTGTAGTAATTTTTATCATTCTGCTACATTTATCCGTCTATGTATATATAAATAAGCATCATGCAATAATATACTAGACCTATTTTTTAAAAGGACTCTAACCACTTATAAATACGAGAATTAAAGTACACTTTGCTCCACGTTAGTGATAACTAAACCAGTATAAGCTGACCACTCATTCCATTGAAACTTCCTACTACGCTAGGCCACCTCAAGGACAAAGTGTTACCAACGACTTTGTGGTCAACTGTACCTTACCGTAACCAAAACGAGACATAATATGATTCGACCTTGCTTTTTAAATTAAATGTTACATTATTTCGATAAGCATTCTAGGTTTCCAATACTTAACTATTAGGTGAAGGCAGCGTCAAGTACTTACCGAACTGCTTCACTTACTAAACTAGTGTTAATTCAACAGAAGCAGTAACAGATACCTACATTTCAAAATTACGTGAATATATTAAGATATGCTTCAAGTTATTTTGTTTACACTAGTGTCTAAAGCGTGCTAGCTTTGATAACGGTAAGTGTTTCAAAACGGGTTACCAAACACGCTTGTAGATTCAAAGTTCCAAACACAAGGTTCAAAGACACAATCACGTCAAGAAACGTCCGCAATGTGATTTCTAAATTGATGAAGCGACACTCACCTGAGATAAATCAACTTCTTTGTACTTCATTGTAAAATACATAGACAAACTCAAAAATATTAATTTCAGTGTAATTGCTACAGACACCACTATTAAAAACGCGTAGCTCATGATTATTTTTCGTCGTATAAAGTTTGAATAAACTTGCACACAGTCGTGAGTCGCCTGACGGTGTTCAACCAAAACTGCACGAGAACCACTTACGACATCTGAGCGTTTGTGTTGATTTTTTTTATCGAAGTCAACCTTAACGCTGCCGTGCGATGATGGTGACTCACAAGTTAACAGAAGCGTCTGCGGTTTTCAACATTGTCCATTCCTATCCAAAACATTAAACAGCTATGTAACGTGAACTTGTAAGATAGTCGTTGTCAATTTGTAGTAGCAGGCTAGTGTGGCGTAATGTATCTGTGTACACAGATACATTACGCCAACGTTAGATAAACCCAATCGATTCCCGATAAAAATCCTTATCTATTGATTAGAAATTAAACACGTTAAGTAGTGATTTGAAGAAAAACGATTTGAAAAGTCAAGGTAATAATGTTTTCATTAAAAAAAACACTTTACTACTAATCAGTAATCCGGAAAATCTTGCAGTCGGCAATGGATTTTCAAGCTACGAGTGTGGCTCATAGGAAAACTTAAGTTTTTGTGGGGATATAAACAATTAATTTTAGTTATATTCTAGTTTGTCTGAGATACCTACATGGTATCTAAAACAGAAATAGAATAACCGTTTTTGTAGATAGCAAATTCAATGTCATTTCCTGTGTAGGATTGCGTGCCGTGGCCCCTTAATAGGGTTCGTCCATTGTCCATGATATTAATGATTATACTATTAGTCTACGTCTTCGCAATTGGTAGTAAGTACATCAACAGTTATGCTTTAAACAGCTGTGTAACCCAGCTATTGATATTGCAAAACTATATCGTCACGCAAGTACATAGCCATTCGTGTGATTGTAAAACGTTTATTCTGTTGAGTAATAAAATAAAAAACATTTTCAACTCCTTGGCCTGTCAATTTAAAGTTATTAAATGCATGTTCAAGGATTACATTTAGAGCACACAAACTACTTCATACGGGTTAAAATGCCAGATTGCCGGGTACCTAGTACTTAGGTACAGTGTTGACCTAATATTCTCATGCACTTCAATGACAGAAGTAGCGACTGACGAATATCCTCTTGGCGGATATTAACATTCCTTCGGGTTGTCGCACCGTGAAGGTTTGCGGAAACAACTAGGTACTATAAACACGGAAATGGATGGATGAACAAATACGAAGATATTTTTTTTTTAAATAAAATTGGAAGGAATCTAAGAAACGTTATAGGAAAAGCTATAGGAGCTCCATCAGAACTATGCACGTGAGCTAAAATAAAATACTCTCATGTCATCTCACAAATAAAACATAGGATATTGCAGACATCATTGTGTCTACACCTAGTTGTGTCTGACGCCGGATTAAGAGTGGGTGATTAAGGCGTACCCCCCTTATGCAATACTGCCTTTCTCCAATTAGATTTTTCATGAAATTGATAAGAAAGTCTTATCAATTTCATGGTATTAAATAAGAATAATATGAGTTACTACGTGATATTTTTTTTTGTGGAAAAGAAACACAAAATATTACCTCGATAAATAACATCACGAAGTTGCATCCAATTTCCACGTATTTTCGATTTGTACATATGCTAATGATTAATAGGATAATAATGATTGGTATTTGTGTTGCTAATGATCAATAGGATAATTTGAAGCAGCCAGGGGGTTAATTGGATTATGTTGTAATAGTTAAAACATGTTCGGGATGTGATATTCAATTATTCAGTCATATTCAAATATTCAAAAAGTTGGTATTTTTTTAATGTTATGCTTAAAACACTGTCTTGTTATAAAAATAGGATATGGTATTTTCAATCTCAAATAGCAAAGTAAAAAATGCTCAATATATTATTTCTCATAAGAAAACTGTACTTTTTTTTCTGGCCGGCTGTTTAATTTTTGGGTATAAAATGTATATATAAAATGTATACTTGAATGATAAATTCTTTAATTTTTGGTTTTGTTACGACTACAAGCTAGCACTTCGTTCTTAGTTCCAATTACTGTTAAAATATCCGAAAACCGTTCATTTGTAGTTGTATCACATAATATATGGGATAATATTTTCTCTACTACAAAGTTAAGATGATGCTTCAATTCCGTAACATTTACATTTATTTAATTCAAGTCGGTTTACTGTCCAATATTTTTTAACAATTTTTTTTAACTGCCTAATTATGTTTCTCCTTCAATCCGGAAGTGGAAATTCATAGGCTGTATAACCTAAGTGAAGCTGCGGGCAGCCGGGTTCGACTTTGAAGGGATTGTGTTTTGTTTTCGTCATCTTCGATAAGAGGGGTAGGCAAGGAGGCGCGGTTGAAACTTCATTTTCTAGCTAGCTACGCCGCGCCCTCTTATGATGTAGTTATTACCTAAAGAAGTGTTATAATAAAGTTATACACATACATACGTATGTACATAAACTCACGCCTTCTTCCCATTGAGGCAGGCAAAAACTACAGAACGTTAACTGCTACGACCCTTACATAACCCTTTTGCCTCGCTTACCTTCATATATCTGAAGGGCAATTCTCGTAATTTTAAGAACGTTCAAAGTCTGATCTCAGTCTCAATCTGTCAAAAAACTTGTAATTTCCCTACATTTTTAACAAGTTTGTGACATTTTGTTTGTCGCCAAGATGCGAGTACTCCGCACCCGACCTTTCTAAAGAACATCACCAGTAAGGTCACTATACCATCATTACAAGCGGTTTCCTCAATCCTTAATTAGTAGAATTGAGAAAGTGTACAGTGTTTGCAAGCTGCCATTATTCACAGCTTTTTAGCAGGGTGCCTAAAGATATTTTGGGGTCTAGAGAAAGTTGGAGTACCTAAAAAACTGCAGTTATCTTTTGTTTTTAGTCGAACTGCTGATGTGAACAGCGCTGAACCCGGCTGTACTCAGGAGGCCTGAAAAACTGTTCTTGAGCCTCGTATGTCCAGAAGTGTTATTATTAAACACCCCACAAAGAGTGGTAAAATAAAACAAATTTTAATAAAATTCGAACTATGATTTCTTTTAGATATTTGCTATTCCTAATGTGCTTGTTTATCTAAGAATTCATTCCTACCTACTATTGATAAGATAGAACTATTTATCAGAGATATATTAAAGTAGCTCTTATTAAATAAAAAATAAGCAAAGAAAGAAATAAGAAAATAAGAATAGAATAAGAAATAAGCATCACCTTTGTACCTATTTTTCTGTTCTGTTTTTTCTTGTCTATTTATATATGTGTGTACATAAATGGTAAAATAAATAAATAAATAAATTAAAATCAGCGTTTTCAAAGAAATAATATCTCGCTTAGTGCGCCGAGTTGCACTGATACGTGCCCAATGCCGATGTTATGGAAGAATCTAAGCAATACATTTATTTCCAGTTCCAATTTAGTTTAAATATAAATCTTTGCATATTAATCTATCAATTGTTATTATATCAGTGTTGAATTTTTTTTATTTTATTTCTGAATGCATGTTCAACAATAGGCTATGCCATTTTACGATGTTCATCAACCAAATGTCTTGTTCGTCGCGTAAATTACATGAATATGCT
The DNA here is from genome assembly GCA_949629135.1 of Eremobia ochroleuca. Taxonomy (NCBI): domain Eukaryota; kingdom Metazoa; phylum Arthropoda; class Insecta; order Lepidoptera; family Noctuidae; genus Eremobia; species Eremobia ochroleuca. The sequence continues at coordinate 12,396,344 of OX451391.1, read as the reverse complement.
CTTGAAGATGGAACGCCTACGCCGCGCCGCGATGACACGAGTGCCGCGGTGACGCGACACCGACGCAAGTCTCGAATCTCCAAACAATGTAATCAACGATCACAACCAAATATTCTTGAAGGTCATTCCGGCAATTTAAAGTGGCAAAAAGTGATTATTAGCTAAGAATGCTACGTTTATTTTGAGATTTGCTTTGTTTATTCCTTCATTACCGCTTATTTCAAAATCAAGATATCTTGGATACCACAAATGAATCTAACTGGGAACTATACAAAACGATTACCTATATGGTCAGGCATTAAATCATAATAAGCAACTGTTATACAAAATAAAGAAGTCAAGCTGGTGCGTAGCAGGAACGTTACACGTAGAAGGAGAGCGCGTAGCAGGAATGCTACGTGTAGAAGGATAGCGCGTAGTAGGAATGCCACGCGTACGAGGATAGCGCGTAGCAGGATTGCTACGCGTAGACGAAATTCTACGCAACGTGTCTATTCCCGAGGGTTTTGTAGTAGAATTGGAACTAATAGGCAACACATGAAATATCACTGATAAGTGTTTCCCAGCAGTGCGATTCTGTAACCATCTCACCGTGAAAACTGAGGTGAAGTGAGTGTGGAGTGAGCTTTCAGTGTCTTCTCACTGATGCTAGGGATTGACCACGTGATTCAATTACAATCATAATCGAGATTTTAATACCTAATATTTTTTATGCTAATTCTATTGATCATGTTATATAATTTCAAATTTCCGATTGTTAAAACATTACTATTTTGTGGGGTTTTAATGTAGGAAATAAAAAGAAAAAAAGAGAAAGTTGATATTCTGACTAAATTTCTGTTTTGCTATTTTATTTAAAACCCCACAAAGTATTAATGTTTTGGCAACTAAAATACTAGCTTTGAAATTATTTATAATGATCAATAGAATTAGCATAAAAATATTAAGTATTAAAATCTCGATTATGATTGTAAATGTATTCTTGGTCAATCCCTAGTATCAGGTGGGATGACACTGACAGCTCACTCCACGCTCACTTCACCTAAGTTTTCACGGTGAGATGGTTACAGAATCGCACTGCAGCACGTCAATTCTGTAAAAATCTCACCGTGAAAACTTGCGTGGAGTGAGCTGTCAGTGTCATCCCACCTGACCAAGAATACATTTCACAATCATAATCGAGATTTTAATAATATTTTTATGCTAATTCTATTGATCATCATAAATAATTTCAAAGCTAGTATTTTAGTTGCCAAAACATTACTGCTTTCTGGGGTTTTAAAATAAAATAGCAAAACAGAAACTTGGTCAGAATCTCAATGTTGTTTTTTTCTTTTTTTTTTTCCTAGACTAGTCCTTATAGCGATGTTTTGGCAATTAAAATAGTAGCTTTCGAATTATATAAAATGGTCAATAAAATTAGCATAGAAAAAATATTACTAAAATCTCGATTATGATTGTAAATGTTTGCTTAGTCAATCCCTAGCATCAGTGGGATGACACTGACAGCTCACTCCACGCAAGTTTTCACCGGGAGATTTTTACAGAATCGACATGCTGTTCTCTACGACACAGGGTGACAGGGACATCGACAAGTAACCTATTATCACGGACACAGCACGTGATTTTGAAACGAAATATTTCATCGCAGGGAGTTGAAATATTTCATTTTGACCGCGTAGGTATTGCACTTTTCTATGAAACAGCAGATTTTGTTTTTTTTTCCATAACCGGCGATCAATTTCTTAACGTGTGGATCATGTGCTGAATTCATGGTTACAGTTGATGTCCCTGCCATTATCACAAAACTAGCGAATATAACAATAAAGAAAAGAAAGAAAGAAAGAAAATACGTTTATTTGCGGCAAACGTGACGCATAACAGAACACAAACAAAAAAAAAACAATATAACTATTTGGGAGACAACAAAACGAACACACAAAATCACGACGATCAACGACAACGACGGTCAACTTTGATTGTAGACCAGAATCAGTCACTCGTTTTGTTTACTTACAGGGTTGTCTTACAACGTGGTACTCATTATACAATATCATTGTTGCAAGCCTAAACTAAGGCCAAGAATAAATGTTGGCTCTTAGTCGAAAGGATCCCAAAAGAAGACGATTTAAAGATATTTTATCAAACAAGGGTGACATTATTTTAATAGTCTTACATTATAATGAGTAAATATCAGTTTCTTAATTCTACTAAGCCAGTTTTGATTGTGTTTCCGTCATCTCTGCGAGTTGTTGGGTGAGCGAAGGGTTACCACTCAGTCGCACGATCGCTTCGTAAAACACGACCTGGGGCTGCAGACTCATTCGGGGTTCCAGGACAGACCCCAGCGTTGACAGACGAGGATCACCCTGGAATATATAATATTTAAGTAATTAGAGAACATAGATTTATTGAGTTTATTCATTTGTAGTGGCATCATCTGCCTAGCCTTTTCCCAACTATGTTGGGGTCAGCTTCCAGTCTAACCGGATGCAGCTGAATACCAGTATTTTACATGGAGCGACTGCCTATCTGACCTCCACAACCCAGTTACTGGGTAATACGATACTCCTTGGTAAGACTGGTAGTCAGACTTTCGGGCTTCTGACTACCCGTAACGACTATTTTACTGAAATTTGGTTACTGTTTTACCTAAGACCTACACTCGTAATATAACAAAACAAACAAATAACTAACAAATTAATATTACGAGTGCAAATAAATCTGTGCCAATTAGAAAACCAGCGTGTTTTTTTAAATAAAGAAAAGAAAGGAAGAACATACACTTAAAAGTGAGCGCCTGTAAGTTTACATCAAGTTTTTCTATCGTTAAAACGATGCTATGATATACAGCGTGTAACGGAAGGGGGGTATCAACCCTGAAGGAGGTGAATGTGCTCATGAAACTCAACAACTTTCCCCAAAGAACATAGGTCGAAATATGAAAAAAAAATTTGGCCCTCCCTTACAAAACTGACTACCAGCTGATTGATTTACTATAGGAAGGCCAAATTTTTTTTTCATATTTCGACCTATGTTCTTTGGGGAAAGTTGTTGAGTTTCATGAGCACATTCACCTCCTTCAGGGTTGATACCCCCCTTCCGTTACACGCTGTATAATTGGCTTCTGCTATTCAAGACATGTTATAAAAATAAAAATGTAATTTAATTATTAGTCATAGAGGTTATAAATACATATCAGTCAGTCAATCTGCCTAGCCTTTTCCCAACTACGTTGGGGTCGGCTTCCAGTCTAACCAGATGCAGTTGAATCCCAGTATTTTATATAGAGCTTCTGCCTATCTGAACTCCGCTACCCAGTTACTGGGTAAAACGATAAATACGTATATAGTTACATACATTAAAGAATACACAACTTGATCGAAAAGAGAGCGCCAATAAAACTGCAACTAACACTATCTCGAACTAAGATACAATGCTATTTTATTTGCGCAGGCATTTCGTATGCGTATCATAGAAAACCAAGCAATCTAAGCTGAATGTAATAAGTCACAATGAGTTTGCTGTGATTTTGGCTTCAATACGGAGGCTGTGAAATGGCAAACATTAGTAGGTTAGTATATTTTTTCTAAACACGCGTATGTATACTAGTGAAAAAAAAAAGACATTATATAACAAAACTGTTTCGAATTAAACAAACATTAATTTTCTTTTAATCGAAGTCTTACTTTATTGTGGGATTTGATTTGTTCCTATCTAAAATACCGAAAATTTTATACAGACTTTTTCAAATTTTATATACATAATTTATCTCCTCGAATACTGAACAAAATTCTTACCTGTGGACAAGAATTTAATCTTTGGATTTAATAAAAATACGCCTAGAAGGAATGCTATGCTTAGTAGGAATGCTACGGGTAGTAGCAATGCTACGTGCAGAAGGAATGCTACGCGTAGTAGAAACGCTACGCAGTGCTACGAGTCTATTCCCGAGGGTGTTACAGTAGCTATACAGGAATTTATGCGGAGAAAGCATTCCTTATCCGCGACGTAGCATCATACGTGCAGAAGAAATTCTACGCGCAGCAGAAACCTAGAGAAGTATAATTCCCGAGGGTCTTGTAGAACGCCATGACAATTTACAAAATAATTCAAGAAAAAGACTGTAGGTATACAACGTCCCTAAGCTAGGTCTTATCATTAATTATACCCGGCTTTTATTAAGTCACAGCAGGTGGTCTTTAGATAGTTTATTGTTACTGTCGTTTAACCTTTAATTGACTTTCAGTATCTATTGTATTAATTGAATCAATTTTGCTACTTTATAAAGCTACTTTATTACTATTTTGAAGCTGAATTAGCTATTTTAAACATTAGGTATGTGTGAACAACATGTACAGACGCCAGCACATCAAGGTACTAAAATCTGACAATTTTCATTAATAGATTTTCAACTTTATCGCTAAAGTATTAGGTACAAAGTTGATTGGGAAAATTTGACAGTTTCGGATAGCCTGCTGTGCTGGCGCCTGTACTTTAACTAAATACGCTTAGTCACAATAGCATTATTGTTACCTACTCAATTAATGGGTACATGAGTTATTATAATTTTATTACTTTTCGTTAACAACTACAGTGTTGACAGTATTCGCCATGCTTTGACTTTGCAGTTAGGAGACATAACAGCAAGTACGTACGGGTATTTTTATTTTTTTATTTTATTTTATTATATGGTATGGTACATAGTATTAGGGTGGTGTTATGGGCAGTTATGACAACGGAGCATCAACTTATCACGTGTAGTGCTATTCTGTAAAAATCTCACCGTGATAACTTGGGTGAAGTGAGCTTAAAGTGAGCAGTCATTAGTCTTAATCACTAGCATCAGATGGAATAACAGCTCACTTCACTTAAATTCTCAAGGTAAGATTCTAACAGAATCAACCGGGTGATATTATCCTTCGCTTAAGATATGAAAATATAGACAAGCAATATTCACATTCTATTAAATAAATTTCATAACTTATGTTTCATAAGAAACTTCGATTAAAACAAGAAACTCCAAACCTTCTTTTTCTTCAGAATACACCAACTGCAAGGTAATTGCGTAACACACATAACATGAAAATTGATCGCATTTTCTCTCATTTTGACAGTTCAGTCACGTTCGTTGCGTTGTTTACGTTGTTGAGTAGACGAATTTAATCATAAATATCCTTCAAAAATCTCGGATTTCGATTGAAACTTTGCTACGCAATTAGGGGTTGGACGCTTTACAATCCCAGGAAGAAAGCAGCCATACATTAAAATCGTAGATTTCATTACGTAAATGCTTAGAAAAACCGATAAGAGATGCTATCTCTAAGTACCCACCGTATACAACGTGTAACGTTAAATGCGCAAAACCTGAAAATAGTTTGATCAGAATAACGAGCAGAATAAATTGAACCACTTTTTAAAATAGGTCACATTTTTCAAAAAATCTTCATTAAAAACGTTGCCGTGTCTATTTATTAATAGGTCAAGCAACCCAATGTCAGCGCGGCGCAGCGACCCGGTGAGACTCCTCCCTCGACAAAGCGTCGCCGCAGACGCAAGAAACGATCAGAATGGCCAGTAAAACTAAAACAGCACATAAAACCTAAACAGTTTTTTTAATGACTTTTTTTCTCTCTGAAATAGGTCAATTGAATTAAAAATCAGTTGGGGTGTCTGAGGTTTTGCGCATTTAACGTTACATGTTGTATAGGGTGACTGGTAATTAGTGATCGATACTTAAACACATGATTCTACTCATGAGAACAAACAACTTTTACTATGGGACCAAACCTGAAACCGCGAAAAAAAAATCAGCTGTTCCCTACATTTTGACGACTCGTACGAACATAAATGTAGGGAACAGCTGATTTTTTTTTCGCGATATCAGGTTTGGTCCCATAGTAAAAGTTGTTTGTTGTCATGAGTAGAATCATGTGTTTAAGTATCGATCACTAATTACCAGTCACCCTATATAATTTTAACCTAGCCTGCATCTCTGAAGTATAATCATTTCCACTGGCTCTATACAAGTTGTAACTTAAATAACGCACAAGCTCATAAGGGGTTATTGTGCTCATCATTATGAACAACTTTTGCTATGGGACCAAAACAGAACTCGCGAAAAAAAAAAATCAGCTGTTCCCTACATTTTGACGAGTTATGCGAACATATCTGTAGAGAACAGCTGATTATTTTTCACGATTTCAGGTTTGGTCCCATAGCAAAAGTTGTTCATAATGATGCATACAGTGACTCTTTAAGAGGTTGTGCTTTATTTAAGTTACACCTTGTATATAAAGTTTGAAACGAAGTTATGAACCTGCAATATAAGACTTGGGCCGCATGTGGGCGGGGTGGAAACTATTGACGCCAACTCGCAATCCAGGGCTAATAATAGACTCTATGATGTAGACATAGGTTGTTATAAACACTCGCACGTTTTTGTAAATAAATCTCACAGTAAATATTGCGATGGGCAATGGAACTTTTTGATGGAAGGAAGGGATGAATAAGAAAATTCTTAATAATCGTACATATATGTTGAACATATCCAGTTACGGAAGCTCTGAAAAGTTAATACGCAAAATTTATTTAAAATAGGCCATTAAAAGACACCTTTGCACGCATATGAAAATAGGATTGATTGTTTGTGCCTCTTCCGAAAGGTACCTAGGGTCGTATAGAGTTAGTTCTTCTCCATACGAAACTTTTACAGTAGTAGGTTTGGCACGTTATCAAAGTTATTTTAATTATTTAGGGAGCTTTATATTAATTACTGATGAGAAGATTAATTATTGAATGGAAGTAAGTATTGAGTTTACTGATACGAATCCAATGTACGACATTAAATGTGCAGGAAACTACGGCAGCTTTTAACGGAAAGCTAAGGACACCTGCTTCCGTAGAATACTTGGAAAATTCTACAGTAAGTAGGTAGATTGGATGGTAAGTAGGTAGCTTCAGCTGCACACAAATTGGAAAATCAAAGAATTCAAATAATTGTAAAAGTGATATTTTTTTTAGATAAAATCACACAATTAAACAACCAGATAAAAATATCAAACATTAGAAAAGTTACCACAAAAAAAAACTGGATTAATAACACAACTTACCTTGCTTTTAGAAACCTTCAATGTGTATATTAAGGATCCAATTAAAAATACAACATTTATTACAAGTAAGATGCTGGCTACTATTATGAACGCCATTTGGGAACACAAAATATGCACTTTTTTTTCACTTTCATATACGAGTACGTCCTCGGACGTCTATGTTCTACGTAGACCGCGTTTATTGTGATTGAAATGAATACACTTGATTGTTCTCTAAATCATCAATCACGTCGACATAGAACGGGGACAATTTGGTAAATTTAATTAGGTAAAAGACGTTTATTGTCCTATGCTGGAATAGTAACTGATTGTGAATTGTTGTTTTATCACTACTGACATATAGTATCGTGTTAAGTGTTTGCGTATAATGATTTCATAAAGTTATAAAATACGTTAAAGTGATAAAAGCGTTCTACAGATTATCAGATGCGAGATTAAAATACTGATTAAAATTCAGACATCTTGAATTTTACCTACGTCATTCGGGGTAAAAGGACGCTATAGACAAAAGGTTGGGCAACTGGGAAAAGTTCGTGCATCATTCGTACTTTAAAAGGTAACTGTTTTTTTTGTAAATGTACGTATTCAGCGTTTCTCAATAATAACATTTTAAGCTGAATCCTCACTGGAATTTCAGATAGTGCGATATTTTTTTTTTTTAAGTAATGTTGTAAAAATCTCACCGTGAAATCATAAGTGAAGTGAGCACTTAATAGTGTTAATCCCTAGCGAATGACAGCTCACTTTACGCTTACTTCACCCAAGTTCTCACGGTGAGATTTTTACAGAATAGCACTGCAGACCGTATGCGAACTTAACGAGGAAATTACAAAGTCAATTATTAGTACAACTAAAATTATGTTTTGTGAATATTATAATTACTAAAATCTATCCGCCAACGCCTAACACACGTGACTTTCAATCAATTCAAATATTTAAATGGGTACTCCGTTTCTTCATAAAGTTGCTATTTTATTTATACACGTATTTATTTGTTTCAGAATGCGATAATGCAAATATGTTTATTAAAAAAAAAAAAAAAACTCCAGGTCGATACTTTAAATTGCATGGCAGAGGTTTCTAGTTGTATTCGATAAGGATTCAAAAAACTATAATTGTAGCTCGACTACCTAATAATCGGACCAGTTTATGGGGGTGTCCTTTTTTAAAGTAAAACTTTTATGTATAAAGCCCAAATTGCAGCTCGCAAAAGTATTTTTAAATACGATTTTGTAACCTTTGGGAGCCGTTGGGCTGCGTATGTTCTGGGTTATCTGCAGATTACCACTTAATGCATATTAACGGTAGCATATTATAAGTATTAACGTACTTAAAATCATTCATCATGATAAATAAATAAGTACATTTATAAATAAACACTACACATTGGACCTATGCTCTACTTGTGCTAGTGCACTTACAAAGTTCTAATTTCTGAAGTGTTTTCTGAATGGTTGAAAATCATAGGTCTTCCCCGTCCATCTTTTCTTAAGGCGGAAGCGCCTGAGAAGCCTGCGATATTCAAATTTGCTTACGTTTTTTGCAATTTGTAGGTCACCAGCGCGATTCTTTAACCATCTTACCGTGAGAACTTAGGTGAAGTGAGCGTCGAGTGTCGTCCCACCTGACACTAGGGATTGACCAAGAATACATTTACAATCATAATCGAGATTTTAATAATATTTTTTACTTTAATTCTATTGATCATTTTATATGATTACAAAGCAAGTATTTTAATTCTAGGAAAAAAAAACTAAATTGATATTCTGACTAAGTTTCTGGTTTGCTATTTTATTTTAAAACACCGCAAACTAGTAATGTTTAACAACTAAAATACTAGTTTTGAAATCATATAAAATTATCAATAGAATTAGCATAAAAATATTATTAAAATCGCGATTATGATTGTAAATGTTTGATTGGTCAATCCCTAGCATCAGTGGGATGACACTGACAGCTCACTCCACGCAAGTTTTCACGGTGAGATTTTTACAGAATCGACATGCAGTAACCAAATATGTTTTTACAGAATTATAATCATTAAAGTCGTTAATACAACTCTCTAAGTTCAAATTAACCTATTGCATGACTATTTCATAAATCATTCAAGGTCAATTCTAACTTAGAGAGATCATTAGAATCATCAATACAAGATGATTCTAATGATCTTTATTCTGAAAATACATATTTGTTGCGATCACGAATCATATCTTGTTCAACATAAAATCTGACACTGACCTGCGAATATCAAAACACTTATAATAATAATATTCCACAACTTTAACACAACGCCATCTAGTCCCAAACTAAGCAGAGCTTGTGCTATGAGTACTAGACAACTGATAAACATACATATGTAATTCTAAATACATACATATTATAGATAAATTACACCCAGACAAAGAACAAATGATCGTGTTCATCACACAAACATTTGTCCTGGGTGGGAATCGAACCCACGACCTTGCGTATACGAGTAGTAGTCAGGGCCACTGACCACTAGACCAACAGGCCTTCCGAAAACTGCCCCTCAACATGAACACTGAGGTTGTGTGTTCGAGCCTTCCCAGTTCCCAGTGGAAATTATTTCCTTTTTCCCCTCTGAACTCAGTAAGGGAGGAAGGGGGTGAAGTGCAGGAGGTAACAATGAGTGCGATAGGAGCGTTGAGAAATGTTTGAATGATTTCAATACACAAAGTGAAGTGAAATTTCCCCAAAGATTGCAATACACCATTCGGTAGGGCTTATTTAGATTTCCTTTCTCATTTTTAGGTGTATAAATGGCCGAGGGCCGAAAAACTGTTTTTCCCATAGACTTCAATGTAACTTTGGAGGCTATTTTGACAATGTTCCCATCTACTTAGAACAATAGTTATTTTTGCATTCGAGTCAGTATACACCCTAGTGTACTTCACCGTGAGGTGGCGCTTGTGCTGTAAGGGGCATTTTCCTATGCAAACTCGGCAGACTCCTTTGAATATCGCAAGCTAACTTAGCGCAACCAGTACATATATAGGGTGGTACGCTCAGCGACGCGTAAAGTGGAACCATGAAATCATCACGATTAGAACCTTAGCGTATAAATTCTTTGTCGGTTATCTCAAAAAGATAACCAACAAAGAATTAAAAAACAAGAAAAAAGAGAATTATGTCATATCCATGTATTTTTTAGTTTTTGTACGTAAATAATAAAATAAATAAAAAAAGAACCCTTGGTAACAGAATCCACGTCATAAATTGACAATACAACAAAATATCTTTTGGCTGTTTGATTTTACTACTCGTAGATAAGCGTGGTGGGTACAAAGTTAAGGAACTCCTTAACTTTGTACCCACCACGCCAACGTTTAAATGCCATTCAGTCTAACTAGACTGAATGGCATTTCTAATTATTACCTACTACTAACAGCCGCACAGGTCGATCGATCAGGTTAAGCTACACTTGCCGCGATTGGTCTGTGGATGGGAGACCATCTTTACATACCGAGACCCCTCCGTGCCTCGGAAAGCACGTTAAGCCGTTGGTCCCGGCTGTCATTCGTAGATCTTTGACAGTCGTTACGTGTGCCAGAAGCCCGAAAATCTGACAACCAGTCTTACCTAGGGGTATCGTATTACCCAGTAACTGGGTTGTGGAGGTCAGATAGGCAGTCGCTGCATGTAAAATACTGGTATTCAGCTGCATCCGGTTAGACTGGAAGCCGACCCCAACATAGTTGGGAAAAGGCTAGGCAGATGATGACCTACTACTGTGTTTCAGTTCAAGTGCAATGAACATAACCATCCTAATCCTACATAACCATTGTATCTATAGTAAATCGGCACCCTAATTGCGTAACACACTATTACTCTCATTATGAATTATTTTGAAGCATATTGCTAATACATTGCTCCATATGTTCGAAAAATGTGTTTGCTCAACAACGTAAAGAACGCAATGAATGTTGTTGAGCTGTCAAAATGAAACCCATTGCTACTGATAGCCTGCTGGTCTAGTCTCAGCTACTGCCTGTTGTAGTCGTCCAAACAATATGATAGCCGAAAAAGCTTAGTTAACAGAAAACAAAAAACGTGTTTGTTAGTTCATCAATGGACATAATACTCTACCTGTACTTGACTCATCATCTGCCTAGCCTTTTTCCAACTATGTTGGGTTCGGCTTCCAGTCCAACCAGATGCATTTGAATACCAGTATTTTAGATGGAGATACTGCCTATCTGACCTCCACAACCTAGTTAGCACGATACCCCTTGGTAAGACTGATTGTCAGATTTACAGGCTTCTGATTACCCGTAACGATTGCCAAAGATATGAATGAATGAGAATGAGAGCCGGGACCAACGGCTTAACGCGCTTTCCGAGGCACGGAGGAGTCTCGGTATGTAATAGATGGTCACCCATCCACGGACTGACCTCGGTAAATGTAGCTTAACCTTCGACCGACCCGTGTGGCTGTTAATACTTAGCACGAGCCTGTACTTGACTAATTGCTCTATTTTAACTAGACTAGTATATCCGACACATACCTATTTACGACCTGATGGCCGAAGATAACGTAATAAGACTTTGTCAAGCCCAGTGGGATATCGTGGAAAGCATTAAGTTGATGGTAGTAAGTTATCCAGGGGCCGTGAACGTGCGGCGGGTAGGTGACATGATGTAACGAATGGTCCTCGGGTTGGCGACCCCGGCGAAACACTTGTTGCTAAGCTGTCCTCTCGAACAGTTCAACAGGTTGACGACTGTTGTCAACATTCAGGGCGGCACAAAGAGAAATTACTTGATCGTAAACTATTCGACATTGTGCAAATGAGCATTTTATCCGTCTGCCACGAGTAAATAAAGCTGTGCCCATACCTACAAGAAAGTATAGTGTCGCTATTTCGTATTTAAATACTGAATAATAAGTAATACATTGAAATCGTTATCAAGTAATCGTTATCAAGTTAGCGCATTAATTTTCGTTGTTGTTCTGTTAATCAAATGTATATTTTGATTGTGTATCACTTTGGTACGTTTTGACTACATAGTCGAGCATCGAAACACAAAATATTTTTTTTTTGTTTTAATAAGTACGTACAGGTAGAGGGGCGAGGGGCGTACAGGTAGGTACAGTCAGGTCAGTAACGAAAGTTGATTAACATTAACACTTCAGTTTTTTTTTTTGTTTCTTAAAAATATTTAATTGAAATCGAAACAGCTGTGTTTTTTTTTAAAGGTACTTAGTTGGTAAATTAAAAAGCTAAGCAGTATATCAAATAATTTTGTGTTCACTTTTATATTTAAGTAAAGGTGTCTGAATACCGTAATATACCTACGTAGCTACGTGTTTTTCAGCAGTTTCTGCCTACCTCTGCCTCCATCAAGGATTAAATTAAAGTCTTCTTCTTATTTCGAATGTTTACGATTTAGGAATACTACCGTTACTGTTAAAACTAGTACGCCTTCTGCTGACCAGTGGTCCCCCAGTGGCAACAACTCCGACTTACTGGTCGTAGCCAGTGGGTTCGACCACAAATAGCATTTTACTTAGTGTAAGTTATTTCATCACCACTGCTGCCAAAACGGTGAAGGATAACATCGTGAGGAAATCGGCATGTTCTGAAACCAAAATTTCGAAGACATGGACATCCACCAATCCGCACTTGGGCCGCCAGGCGGATTACGACCCACTCTCTCTCCCAGAGGCGAGGCCCAGCAGCCTATGTCCCAGCAGCCTAGTCCCAGCAGCCTATGTCCCAACAGCCTATGTCCCAGCAGCCTATGTCCTAGCAGCCTATGTCCCAGCAGCCTATGTCCCAACAGCCTAGTCCCAACAGCCTATGTCCCAGCAGCCTATGTCCCAACAGCCTATGTCTCAGCAGACTATGTCCCAGCAGCCTATGTCCCAGCAGCCTATGTCCCAACAGCCTAGTCCCAGCAGCCTATGTCCCAGCAGCCTAAATCCCAGCAGCCTATGTCCCAGCAGCCTATGTCCCAGCAGCCTATGTCCCAGCTGCCTATGTCCCAGCTGCCTATGTCCCAGCTGCCTATGTCCCAGCAGCCTATGTCCCAGCTGCCTTTGTCCCAGCAGCCTATGTCCCAGCAGCCTATGTCCCAGCAGCCTATGTCCCAGCTGCCTATGTCCCAGCTGCCTATATCCCAGCTGCCTATGTCCCAGCTGCCTTTGTCCCAGCAGCCTATGTCCCAGCAGCCTATGTCCCAGCAGCCTATGTCCCAGCAGCCTATGTCCCAGCTGCCTATGTCCCAGCTGCCTATGTCCCAGCAGCCTATGTCCCAGCTGCCTTTGTCCCAGCAGCCTATGTCCCAGCAGCCTATGTCCCAGCAGCCTATGTCCCAGCAGCCTATGTCCCAGCAGCCTATGTCCCAGCAGCCTATGTCCCAGCTGCCTATGTCCCAGCAGCCTATGTCCCAGCAGCCTAGTCCCAGCTGCCTATGTCCCAGCAGCCTATGTCCCAGCAGTCTATGTCCCAGCAGCCCATGTCCCAGCAGCCTATGTCCCAGCAGCCTAGTCCCAGCGTTGGGAAAGTTAAAGGCTGATTATGATATACTCTGCCGCATGTCAGTCGAATCAAGAAGTTATACCTAAGCAATATAAACATTAATGTTTAATAATGCAAACGTCGACAGGATTAACTACGAACGAAAACTAACAACGTCGATATCCGCAATAATCAAAATGATTAACTTTCATGAAATGTATAATTGAGTATGAAAAAAATTTTGGTAGGTAAGTATGTGGGTAGGTACATAGGAAAACACGAAGACAAGTGACAGGAGTTTAAGCAATATGAATAAACTCAAAATATACATAAATAATGCCTAGAAATAGGTCAGCCATGACGTAACCCATCTTTGAATATGGTAGTTATACAATTATTGATGTCGTTTCATGGAAGTTGCAGACGCTATTAAAAATCAATACACTCACTTCATATCAAGATGGAGAGCAGAGCTAGGCGATAGGTAGGTATCTACAAAAGGCAAATTAATACCATAGCAACAACTATGTTATACATTTATCTTCCCATGTAGCATAACTACTTCGTAAGAAAACATTTTTAGATTAGTTTTACTTATTACTTCCACAATAGCTTGACGTTGATGATTTTAGACACTTGCTTAGGTACTTCTTGTTGTGCATCTTGTCTTATTTACATATATTCAGAATGTTATTTACTGGATCTAACTATAGTACCTACGTACGTCGTCTGTAATTAATTTCTCCCTTTTCTAAGGTATTTGATTTCGTATGCTCGATGGGTACCCTTCTAGGATACAATACTACTGAATAAGTCTGTCTATCCTTGATGTAAAAAGTTATCCTGGAGCACGTCGGGTGCTGGGAGCTCGGGTGGTGGTGTGGTGGCAAATGGCGGGCGCTGGAGGCCCGCGCGTCAGCCTCCGCCACTACCCGCAGCACCCGCGCTTCACTCCGCGCCGACCAGCCGCCGAGTGCAGGCGCCCGCGACCCCACCGTCACGTCGACACTCACTCGAATCGAACTCGCTCACCGCGCATTACACGGAAACTATCACTTTCGCTTCAGATGACAATCAAGTTTCGACCATGATAACACTGTGAATTGTATTGATTAGTGTGCACCGTCCGGCTCCACCATCACGGCAGCATCGCAAGGTAGGTGAGTTTATTTGATCTATACTTCCATGGTCAGAATCAAAATCGAGTCTACGTGTCAGTTCCGAATGCTAAGTGAAAGGCAAACTCTTTGTTAAATTACGTGGATAGGTTGACAACGAGTTCTATAGAGCATCTCGAAAAGCACTTACTTTCGATCATTGTAAGAGGATATTAATTAAAATCATTAGAGCTGTTAATTGTTACTACAGTGACGCGCGTGTTAATAATGTTTATTGTATAAATCACGCTTCCTCCGTGCATTACATATTCGCAATTTTGATTACCTTTGCGAATTGTGTTATCTGCTTACTTTAGGGTATCATTTTGATCATTTGACCTACATTCTTAATAGATACATGCATATAACATTTTTGTCCTTGATATTTAACATACCTGGAGATAGTACGTTTCCCTTTAAATATACGGGTACGTATCTTATTCAGTTGAAACTGATATGCCACAGTTATTTACAGTTTACGCAGCGAAATGTACAAACAAGTAAACCGCGAGTTTAAGCCAAGCAAAATAAGTAACGGCATAAAATGATATCGTATGTAATGTATGTATAAGTAAATACATATACTACCTATAGCTAGCTATTCAGTATATAATTGCATACATTAGGTATAAAACAATGATTGTTTGTATTTTTTATAAGACACAAATATATGCACTTTCTGAGTATTTCGGGCTAAAAAAATTGAGTTTCCGTACATAAAACTGAGGTCCAATAAAATATATTGGACATGAAACTACTGAATAAAATAAAACATTCAGAAAGTAGCGCCAATTTACTTTATCGGTAGGTACAGTCTTAGTACATTGCCATAAGTCAATATACCAACGTAATATTTACATACTTACTGTAATAATGTCTATTATCCAATTTGTTCGTCTGTTAGTAAGATAATGAAATGAAAACAATATTTTAATTAATACGTATTACGTGAATCGTGCAACTCCCTAACAACAATGTCAGAGTGAATATTGTATCGTTATCAAAGTAATTTTTGCATTGTATCGATTCATACATATTTTTACAAGAAAAAGCTATCAAGCATAAGCACGTACAGCAAAGTACTTATTTGTCTGGCCATTAATAATTCAAAATATTCATTAACCGTAAACAAAGTTTTAAGTTAATCTTGTGCACGTTTATCATGAAAATCTCCAACTTATTAGATATCGCTTTCATATCAAAGGGGTAATAAAAATAATCGCGGGACGGATACACATTATTTATTATTTGAGTATTAAGGAAAAACATAAATTACCAAAATACAGAAGTGCTTCAAAATAAGATTAGTAAGTAGACAAGGTTAGGACTTAGTAATAATATTTATGTTTGTATGACAAAGTTAGACGATTTCCGTGAACAGTGTATGTGTATTGATTTTAATTGTGCACGTGTGGGTCGGAAAGCTCCAAGCGAAGACTTGATGATAAGCCGAACGCGATAGTCTTCTCGCCCCTCGTGCTAATGCAATCATTATATTTAGCACGTTATGTGCTTCACTATATGGTGTGTGGCACGTTTTGCTGCTACGTGGATCTGCGCTACCTACATAAGTAGTGCATACCGTGGCACTCGTGCATCCTACGATAAAAAGTGAGAGCAACACGTAGGTAATAGAAGTGAAGCGTGTCCTTCGAATTATAACGGCAAACCTTAGCGATTATAATTGCCTCGGATGAACTGATTATCTGGTACTCGTATAATAATTACCTACCCAATGTAAGATACCTAGAGCCAGAACAGTGTAAGTTATTGGTACATTTGAATGTGGAGGTCTATTAGAAGCCACGTGCAGTTGTAGAATTTTACTGAATGCTTATGACTATGAGTGCTAGGCTGAATTGTGTAGATTATAACTAAACCAATTAGTTACTTAATACCTAGACGTGTTTTGAACAGTTATGTTATAGAATAACCATAACATCATCATATGATGTATATAAACTATAATATAGAGGGGCCCGTGGATAAATAATAAAAGCCTTGTTGCCGCGGTTGGCCTGTGTATGGATCTTTACATACCGAGACCCGTCCGTGCCTCGGACAGCACGTTAAGCCGTTGGTCCCGGCTGTCATTTGTGGATCTTTGACAGTCGTTACGGGTAGTCAGAAGCCCGAAAGTCTGACAACCAGTCTTACCAAAGGGTATCGTATTACCTACCTAGAAACTGGGTTGTGGAGGTCAGATAGGCAGGATCATCATCATCTGCCTAACCTTTTCCCAACTATGTTGGGGTCGGCTTCCAGTCGAACCGGATGCAGCTGAATACCATATTTTACATGGAGCGACTGCCTATCTGACAGCAGCTCCATGCAAAATACTGGTATTCAGCTGCATCCGGTTAGACTGGAAGCCGACCCCAACATAGTTGGGAAAAGGCTAGGCAGATGATGATGTATATAAACTATAATATTATATTAATATATCACGATTTTATTATTTCACAAAAGTATGTTGGTATCTACATATTTTATTGTCATTATGGTCTCGTTAAGTTGACAGAAGCTTGTAAAGCCCTTCAAGGCTTTACAAGCTTTCTTATTTGAGTTCTGAGCGAGAGCACAGGTGCTACCCTTTCTACTCACATAATCCCTTAATCACTTATTACGGCACAAACGGAAAGTGAATGGAAATTGATGGGCGATTGCACTGGTCCCGACACTTTTAGATGAATTATTACGACAACCGCTCAATATATTTGAAATCCCATGGAAATCCTATCTAATGTTTGACAGGCCTGTTGGTCTAGTGGTCAGTGGCCCTGGCTGCTATGCCCAAGGTCGTGGGTTCGATTCCCACCTAGGACAAATATTGTGTGATGAGCACCATCATTTGTTCTTTGTCTGGGTGTAATTTATCTATAATATCTATGTATTTAGAAATATAATACGTATGTTTATCAGTTGTCTAGTACTCATAGCACAAGCTCTGCTTAGTTTGGGACTAGGTGGCGCTGTGTGAAAGTTGTGGAATATTATACAAGGATTCCATAAGAGAAAGACGTGCATTCGTCATCAAATCTTTAATGTTTTATAATAAAAAATTACCATCACGACGACCATCGCTAGCTTGAACTCTGTTTCCGAAACGCCATCGTTAGTGCAATACCATCCAAGAAACAGCTAGATAATTTTCATCATTCCTAAAGTAAGCTACGGAATACAGACAGTCAAATACTTTTTGCAATGATCTTAAGAAACGCTGAGATGAGGTGATTGCTCTCCATCCCACAGATTGATCCAGCAATCACTTCTTACGTAAAGAAATGGAGTGATCTATTAAGTGGTGTTTGAAACCAAACTGCATAAAAAACCAGTCACTATGCACTTTGCAATTTTTAACTCAACAGGTTATGGACATAAATGTTGTTATTGCGAGCGCTATCGATGTAATTTATGCCAGCACCAGTTGCTTTGCTCACCCCTTAGGGAAAGTAATGTAATAGAGTAGGTACTGTTGCATTATTACAGTTGAAGACTTGTATTCACTAGACACTAAACATCGTTGGAATGTGTCACGGAGATCATTATCTTCAGAGACAATCATGTCATATTAACAAAGTCAATTTTAATTCGTCTTGTTGTTCAAACACTTACCAATGAAGGGTTTAAGTAAGATGCATAAATAAAAACTTTTAGTTAGTAAGAATACAAATAGAGGTGGCTTCGTGGTCGCTTCCTTCGTTCAAATTATTATGATTTGCAGCACGGACTTCAGTTCATTTTGGACTGTTCTAAAGATAATTCATCTGTGAGTCGACAGTAGGTACCCTCATGTTATGGTAATCGTAATATAAATTGCCGAAACGTTTGAGTAAAAACAAAACGAATAAAAAATTACAATTGTATAACAAAAAGGAATGTTATCAAATCCAAGATCAATGAGCGCATGTATGCAATGTACTTGTGAAAGCCTACACTATATTTTAGCAATGTGCTTTTAGTAGCAGCTATTACGTATTTATATAACTCACTACCTGACTACAGTCAACAATGCATCAGTATGTCTCGACCTAACAAAGTGGTTGCTTGAAGGGGAAAAGAGTAATAACGTGCATAATTGATGAATAATATTCCACAACTTTAACACAACGCCATCTAGTTCCAAATTAAGCAGAGCATGTGCTATGAGTACTAGACAGCTGATAAACATACAGATATAATTCTAAATACATACATATAAGTAGTAAGTTGGCCATTGCGATTCTGCAGGTCGCAACAGTATAGTCAGAAATGTTGGTTCTGTATTATAGCGAATGACGAATGGAAGTTTAGAAGCAAGCATTGTTACAGTCAAACTCTGGACTATTTCAGTTATTTGATAATAGCTATTGCTATTTGTGTGTGGTACCAATATTACAGCAGGTTAAGAATTTTATATAAAAAAAAAATAGCAAAACAATCATTCACAGTTCTCAAATCTTTTATATCGAGATGAAGAATTAATAAATTAGGATCCCAATAATACAATAAAGATGACGCTTTAGTTTATAGAAAGTGTTGTTCTTAATCGAACGAATAAAAACTAAACACGCAAGAGGCTCCGTGGGGAGGACGGAAATGCTAGCGAAAGTGGTACCTTCACTTTCAGCTCACTTGCTTATTTGTATGTAACTAACATTATTTACGAGTACTGGATTTTACCGCCTCAACAGTAATCTATCGATAGTAGAAGGCACTTCCTTGTTCCCGAGCTTTAATTCCCAGATCGTACAAAGTTTGTCTGTTTTTTCCTGTTCGTATACATAGAAGGTAAAACTCGATCTGACGTCACGGGCACAATGTTTCTGTCGTAGGACTGTGGGTGTAGCGTAGCAAACGTCTGCTTAACCTTTCGCACATTGTAGACGTGACAGGTCTATATGGACTATCTGTTTTTTAGCAACAACATTGTCCCAGGAGGACTAATCGATAAACGAAGGAGGACTAATCGATAAACGAAGGACTAAACGATTAGCGACAGGGCTGACCTAAAATCGTAATGAAGTTTCTACTGTGGTGGATCGTGTTAGAATAGAACTCTGTTGACGTATTTGGCACAATCTATTTCGACACACGACGCTCTTAATAAATGCGGTATTTTTTGTTTGTTCCATCGATCAAAGTTTCAATTATATTTTAACGTGAGTACTTGCTAAGTAGAGTGAACGTGAACTTTTGGATTAAAGAGGCGAAGGCTTGAATTTCAGTAAAAAATAAGTCATAGGTTCCGATTGCCGAAATCACAAAGTCTACCTTAGCGCGTAGGTAAGGCCGATCCTTACGAGATGATGTCGTTTGATTCATTTAAAGTTCAGTCAGTTGCGTCGTGTTTAATGTAGACACAATATGTTCTTATAGGATCATAATCGCAGGAATAGAGATTTTCGCGCGGAAATAGCCTATACTTTCTGACCCAATAACTACCTCTATTCAAAAAATCACTTTGATCCGTTGCTTATTTTTTGCATGAAAAAGGATAAACTAACAAACACACTAGCATTTTCATGATGAGAGGTATGGCGTAAGAATAAAAGGAAAATTATTCAGAAAAAAATAAATAGATATAAGGATTGTTATCAAAATTAAACCTATACGTGAAACAATGTGTTTAATACAAAGAACCCTCGGAGAGTTATCCCTGCCGGTTTCTTATTATTCCCTCAACTAGAAATCCAATCTCAGACCGCTGATAAGATCGCGCTAGACTAGCCGGACGTAGCAAACAATTAGGTACTTACGACGCCGGCTTATTGAAACTGTAACTCAATTGCTGCTCTCAGCTTCTTAGCACTTTATTACTAATTTCACCTGATCACATAGTTGATGTAGTACTCAAATCACCATATTTTTTATAAGAATTGACAATACTTCGACTATGCAAGTTTAAGTTATTTCTCAATGCTGAATAAACTGAGTCAATTGCGGTACGAGTTCTAGCCATAACACGATCTTTTCTTAATAAATGTATACGTACGGTATTTTCCCGGTCTTGTTTACGTTTTTCTGGTACAAAGGTAGGAATTACAAATGATGGTACATATGTTAATAAATTGGTACTTAAAATGCTCATATTTATAGTCGTATCATAACGATATGTTTAATTTTATAGGTCTTTAATTTTCTCAACTACTTACAAAAAGGAGTGGGCGTATTCCTGGAAGCAAAGATTTTCACTGCAGAAGATTTCTGTAGTCATCAACAGCATTAGATAATCAAACCTATACTTTATAGTGATCAGTTTTTTTCTGTTGGATTCTGAATTAAATATTACCACGTTTAGGTTTTTACCCACACCATAAAAAAAACCAATAAATTTGAATGCATTTATCTGCATAGAACATTTTAAAAATCACGATTTGTCTATAACTTAAAAAATATGACTCACGATGAACACAAAACTATTACAATACGTCATTCCATAATTAATTTAAAATAAAAAACATAAAACCTTTATCTACACTAAAAAAAAATCTGAAGTTTGATTTTTTTTTCTTTGTTTCTTGGAAAGCGCTAATCTCTGGAACTACCAGTCAGATATGATATATTTTTTTGCATTTGACAATCAGTCTTACCTAGGGGTATCGTCTCACACAGTAACTGGATTGTGAAGGTCAGATAGGCAGTCGCTTCATGTGAAATACTGGTATTCAGCTGCATCCGGTTAGACTGGAAGCCGACCCCAATTTAGTTGGGAAAAGGCTAGGCAGATGATGATGATGATGATGATTTGATAGCCTATTTCTTGTGGAAGGCTACAAGCATATTTAACATCACGCAGAAAGAAAAAAGTCAGAAATAATGCTAAGTGAAAACGTAGTAATAGCACGCGCAAATGAAGCGACGCGACGCGCTGGGAACAAGAATAGTAAATAAAACCTGGATAAATAATCGACTTCTATTATTATGACCTGTGCAAAAGATTAGAACATTATTGTGATAGAAGAAATCTAGATAGGTATCTACATAAAAAACCCAAAATATACCTACATAAAGTAAAGTAAATATTTTCAGCGGAAGTTCTGTTATCTAATCACTTTGACTCTCTACTTATGGTAGGTATATAGAAACTAAAATAAAGATAAAGAACTCACTTCCTAAAAAAGGTTGCGTGAATGTTTTTTAAATTAATGTTATTGACACAGAAACAACACTTTAGGTAATTAGTATGAAGAATTTTAATTATAAATACTGAAACGTTAAATGTTTTTTATAAGTTTATAACCTTCATAAAATCGACAAAGCAATGAGGGGCCCGTGGCTAAATAATAACAGCCGCACAGGTCGATTGATCAGGTTAAGCTACGCTTGCCGCGGTTGGTCTGTGGATGGGTGACCATCTTTACATACAGAGACCCCTCCGTGCCTCGGAAAGCACGTTAAGCCGTTGGTCCCGGCTGTCATTCGTAGATCTTTGACAGTCGTTACGGGTAGTCAGAAGCCCGAAAGTCTGACAACCAGTCTTACCTAGGGGTATCGTATTGCCCAGTAACTGGGTTGTGGAGGTCAGATAGGCAGTCGCTTCATGTAAAATACTGGTATTCAAAATACTGGTATTCAGCTGCATCCGGTTAGACTGGAAGCCGACCCCAACATAGTTGGGAAAAGGCTAGGCAAATGATGAAAATCGACATAGCAAATAAACTACCTATAGAAAATCAATTAATTGAAAAATCTTTTTTATCTACTGAAACCTTGTTGCTAAAAGGCCAGAAAGTAATTGCATGACCACAATAAAATTACTTCAATTGTTTAATGTTTAACCAGCTGATCAGTCGTATTATTAACGACGTTCAAAACAGCTTACGTACACTCGAATTAAAAACACGATAATACACGTACTTTGTAGCGTAGGCATATAGCTTCATACGTTGGGCGACATGCACGAATTATTTAATTTGATTACTTAGCATTATTTTACCTACCTACAAAAACTGTAAATGCATAGATACACGGCACTGCAATTTATAGCTTTTTATACAGTTTCTTCCTGCACACATTCTCCGTTTCCAAGACATTTTCTCTCCCTAGAGGAACGAATTACGAAATATTTAAGCTTACTAGTGTTTCTAATCGGTTATTAACAATTATCATAAAGGCGTAACTCTATGTAATGGAGTTTGCAAGGAAATCGTTTCAAACTAGTTTTAAAAACATTCAACACTGCATAAGTTATGTATCATTTTGGCTATTTTTATTACCTCGTGTACAAAAATATCTTGTAGTTGTAACGAAAACAATATTTTATTCCTGGGTAAAAAAAAAATCTATTTCCAGGAAAACTCTGTTACAAGAGATCCGAGCAGACGAGATTTACCACTCTGTAAACGTATTTGTCTTTAAAAGCTTTCAATAGCATACACAACTTTTTATTGCATTCCATTTTCACAACTAAAGCATCCGGCAATTAACAAGAACGAACAATGCGAGTCTCGAAAATTGGAATTTTGACATACATAGAATGGAATTCGCCCCTCGGTTGCCTTCTCATATAATTATGCAACTGCACTAGTACAATAACAATGGAAACGATAAGCGTATGTGGGCTAACAGTAGTGGTAAGTATGGTGAAAGTGTCCGAGCGGGTCCGCGAAGGTCGCCACGCTGCCGGCCGCGGTGACGCGGTCTCCGGGCAGGCGTGCACGCATTGCCGTCGTTGACATTACCGATCCAAATGTCATGCAAATGTCAAAGTTTACTCGGATTGTAGACTTGCACTTAACAATGTATCTGCTAGTCGTAAATACAATTCAAAACGTGGACGCGGAAGCTGTTAGATGTCCAATATTAACTCGAGATAAACCTTTTAAACGGAATCAACGATTGTTTGTGGCAATGAATGAACGATTCTCGCTTGCATTTTCTTCAGTAACATTGTGTACTGAAGAAAATGCAAGCGAGAGTCGTTCATTCTGCATGAATATGTTCATATCACAAATACAGGGTTGCAAAATATTTAAAAACCTGCATAATAACCTCCTACTTTTTTGAAGTCGGTTAAAAATAAAATATCCCTTTTATTAGAACAGGTGCAAGATTGATACGAGTGACGCAAATGGTTGATTGTAAGACGTTAGTGTATTATGTCTGAATTAATACAATACGATTCTTTTTATCGCTATTATGTATTAAATACACGATTGACAATGAAATGTATGAGTTTGTTTTTATATAGATAGTGTTTTTCAACCATATAGGTGCGTACAGCCGCCAGTGCATCGTATCGATTATTGAAAAACACCTCCAGCCTCACTCATTATATGTTATCCATTTAGCTAACAAACCTTCATGGTTTTAGTATTATAATTAAATGAAGAAGAAGTGTAATTAAGTTGTTTTGTAAATCAGTATTACTGCTATTATATAATACAATGTTGCAAATGTGTGCATAATTGGTGTGGTTAATTCAGCGTGCACGTGTGAACCGCACGCGATAGTGGAGGCGGGGAACGCAACGCGGCGCGCACTGCACCGAGCGAGAGCTCCACCACCAAAAAATCCGGATGTAGGCACTGCTGCAGTTTTATGCCGTATAGTTATTAGATTAGTTATTTCTCAATAACATTCTGAGAACGTGATACGCTACATAACCCAAATTGGCGACGCAGTGGACGTAAAACATGTGAACAACAGATACTGGATACTTCCATTAATTGAGTCTTGATTGAGTTGTAAATGTTGTTTTCTCAACATATTATTTTAGGACACAATTGGTTTGAAATAATATAAAGAAATAATTATACCCGTTTCGCATAACATATTTTCATGTCACTCAACTTTTTTTTTAACTTATCATCAAAGGTCAGACCTAAAATTTTCTTTAAATGTAGGGTTTTAACATAGATTGTAACTTTACGGTTAATAATTAGATAGTAAATGTTTACGTATTATTACCGTATTTTAAACTTGTGTTTCTTAATAATTAATAACAACATTAACTAATCTCTAAATATATGCCATTAAAACAATAATTTTGATACTAAAAACCATTAATAATTCGTTTCAAATTTGTTATTTTTCATTGAAACACCAATTAACGCTTAGAAACCGGTCTATTTAAAGTGGAACGATACCCATAGTTACCGGCGAGCGAAACTGGCCAGTC
Organism: Eremobia ochroleuca; assembly: GCA_949629135.1. Taxonomy (NCBI): domain Eukaryota; kingdom Metazoa; phylum Arthropoda; class Insecta; order Lepidoptera; family Noctuidae; genus Eremobia; species Eremobia ochroleuca. The sequence continues at coordinate 12,371,491 of OX451391.1, read as the reverse complement.
AATCTCGAAACCAGGGCTACGGGCGGGGTTCATTAAATGAATAATTAAACACGTGCTTCAACTGCTCCACTCGCAACATAAATTAAGTGAGAGTCGCTCTAAATTATTGCTTCAGTATAACTACCTGTAGTCTAGAATAACATTTTGTCAGAGTGCAGTGGTTTATCGCCCCTACCATCTAAACTCTCTAAACAAACATAAATACTACATGCAATATGCTAAAACATATTATACGAATATCTGCGAACAAGTTTAAAAGTAAAACCAAAAATACATAAAAAAGCGTAGCCCTAGAGATTACGCCGTAGCCGCGTAGCATCTTTCGTAGCGAAGATGACGTGGCACAGAAAGCTCGCTCCTTCATACAATTCATGTTAGCAACAGAGCTATGCATATTTTAGCAACTATAAATAATGGTAAACGGGTTGTCTAACAGATAATATGCAAGTTTTAGTAAGTGCAGATCCAGTTAGCTTTCCCTGTCAGCTAGAAAGCACGTTCGTAGTATTAATAATTAATAATTATTTTGTAAGTTAGTGACAATAATGAGCGTGACTTATTCAGCTTGCGAAAACGCCAACAATTTTGACTTGACGCCTATTGCTTCGGTTAATTAGTTAGGCATTAAGTAAGTCCATTATGTGTGTAAAGTTATCGGTCGAAATCACTAAGAACCGACCGTTTGATTTGAAATTTTAATGAAACCTATGATGTATAACACGAATAATTACAACAAATGCTGAATATGTAGCTCGGCATTACCTACAGCTGAGATACTAGAGTACCACTGTTTTTGACCTATTGGTATAGGCTAAATACATTGGACTGGAGGGGCTTGTGGCTAAGTAATAACAGCCGCATGGGTCGATCGATCAGGTTAAGCTACGCTTGCCGCGGTTGGTCCGTCGATGGGTGACCATCTTCACACACCAAGAGCCCTCCGTGCCTCGGAAAACACGTTAAGCTGTTGGTCCCGGCTGTCATTCGTGGATCTTTGACAGTCCTTACTGGTCGTCGGTAGCCCGAAAGTCTGACAACCAGTCTTACCAAGGGGTATCGTATTACCCAGTAACTGGGTTGTGGAGGTCAGATAGGCAGTCGCTCCATGTAAAATACTAGTATTCAGCTGCATCCGGTTAGACTGGAAGCCGACCCCAACATAGTTGGGAAAAGTCTAGGCAGATGATGCTATAGGCTAAATAAATAACGATGTTTGACTTACCTCTGAATATAAAGTTGTTGCTTGGCGTTCGTAGATATCATTTAATTTAGATATTTGACTAATAAACAATGTGAGATACGAGCACTGAACAGTGGCACATTATTTCGGTTCAATGGAATGAGCAAAACACTAACAATCCAAGTATACCTTTAATCAAGCACTTCTACAGCTTATCGAGAATCATAACACTAAAATGGCGCTTTCCATTAACGCGCCGGGTATGTAAGTACTATGTATACAGTGTATGTACTATGTAGTATATAAACGTGTCATTTGTCGCGCGGCGGGCGCCGCGTGGGCGCCGCGCGCCTGTCG
>OX451391.1:12072441-12369754 GCA_949629135.1 Eremobia ochroleuca | reverse complement strand
TCTTAGTATGTGTGTATATTTACCAATATTTTATTATTGATAAGAAAAAATATCGAACATTATATTTGCAGTGCAGGCATTTTATATTCCCAACATTCATATCGCTAAAAGTTTTCTAGCACAATGACACTCGTAGACGACGTAGTAGTCGTAGCCTTGAATCCAACTTAGATAATGTGGATGTTTACTTACATATGTACCTATAGCTAGGCCTTAGTGGACGAAAAAGAAACATTGAGGTAAACAAAGAACAAAAAGTAATAAGAGCGAGTAAAGCGTTTAATCTTATAAGTTACGGCCAGAGAAAATTATTTAGATAAAGTTGTTTCAAAAAGAAGTAATATGATGAAAGTTAACAACAATTAAAAAAACAACAAAATACTTCGATACCTGTAATATTACACCCAAAGACCAATGGTATGAATTAAATGCTAGATGTTAAAATATTGTAATCGTTATTTAAGCATGTTATTAAAATTACATTAAAAAAGCAAAAAAAAAAGACACGATTGGTAGCTGGATTGATAAGTCGGATGCCTAATCTCTTCATTTATGTGTCTAATTGTTCATAAAGGTACCATAAAATAATATCTGAAAAAATGTACTGTACCTTCCCTACCCCTACACATTTAGACCTACCCATACTTAACTAACCTACAACATTTAAGCCTATACTTATTGACATACTACGGTACGCCAATAATAAAATAATGAAGAATAACGATCAAGGGAAACTAAAAATCAGATCTCAAAGTTATTCCATTTACCTAGAGAGTTAGAATAGTAAAGTGTTTGTGCTGATACTTAATTTTATTTATCGTCTGTTGTAAATTGATTTTTCTCATGGTGCCAAAATGATCGCTTACCCACTTATGCCAAACATAAAAATTGCTTTTGCTATTATTATATCTACCTACTAAATATCAATTCTGTGTACAGGTAAATAGTCAATTCACCTTTATAGGATTTTTGATGAATTAAGTATAATAAAAAGATGTCAGTGATTTGTGATGCGTGCAACAATTTTCGTTTAAGTACCTACATAGGTTTACCTACGTCGTATTTAAAAGGCATCGTCATAGAGTGCGATTTTTTACGTTATTAAAATATTATAATTAATGAAATCTCAACTTATAGTTACCTACCTACCTTTGAGTTTATTTAAGTTTAGTTTATAATTTAAATAGGTACATAATTGTTTGAGTACATACCTCCGTGGTACATACCTATAATAAGAATGTTGGCAAACCACTTTGATGGTAACTGATCATTCTTAATTAAGCATTTTTACAGTCATTGTGACATAGCTATATGATGTATCGAGTAGGTACCTAGTTATAATATAAAATGTGCAAATGGTTTTTTTTTTGTATTTTATGCAAACAATTTGTGATTAAATTATATGACAATTATATCTGCGAGAACATTATAGAATTGCTTTATTTATTTTAATTTAGTTATTCCTTATTATGATTGCTGACACTTCTGCATCACCATTTTTTTATACATGTTAAACGTGTATGTGTGGTGACTTGGGTACGTGGGTTATTAAAAACCCAACCTTTTTTTTTGTTTGATTACGGGGGGAAACCTTCAAAAGGCACCTGGACTTTGGGGAAAAAGACCAGGTAGTGTGGGACTCTTACCTCACTAAAACCACCCCGGTGATCACCATCAGCACATGGAGGGGATCCCGGTACCTCTTAATAGACCAATCCGGGACCCCCTCAGTGTAACGCATGTTAGGGCACGTCCCTGGGGAGACTATAAAGGGGTTTCCCCTGAGCCTCGCTTTGCACTGCCGCACGTGATCACAGTGCCACCGTATTCCCCGAAATCACTCGGTGGGCAATCAGAGTCCCCACTCCGATCACCCGCGATTCCAAAGTCCCGCCTGCATTAAATGATGCAGGTGAGGTTTCGGCGTGTTAGGCGACGAGGCGGTTGCCTCCTCGACGCCTTCTTCTTCGAGCGGGATTAGCTCATTAAAAACCCAACCTACTGGCTATTGTAGGTGGCTATTTTAGGTTAATAATTTGCGAGGAATGCGGCAGAATCAGCTCATTAGTACAGTAGCGAAGTATGGCACTACAAACCCGGTCCTGGCTTCATTTCTCGAGTAAAGTTTAACTATCTCTTACGGCTCTTTCCCACGCCAAGATCCCGTTTTTGCAGGATCCCGTTTAGTAGTGACCCGTTTAGACGTGTTTAAATAAATATATTCACACAAGCATCCTGTTTGCACTATCCGGCAAACAGGATGCTTGTGTGAATATATATAGGGATCTTGCCGTGGGAAAGAGCCCTTACACTATGGAGATAAGATCGCTAGCATTGTCTTCCTAAGTAGGTAAGTAGCTATATGTATATTCTATAGAGGAATAGTCAAAATACCGACTGAACATTACTGAACTGAGGGGTCCTAAGTTCATTTTCCAGGTTGAACAAAGTGTTATTGGATTTTCCATTCGGAATTTCTCAACAGCAACCCGAACTCTGAGTTTGAATCCGATTAATGGCAATGGGTTCACCCAGTATTAGAAACATGGCACCACCATGTTTCTAATACGGGGCGAACCCCCTTATGGAGAGATGTGGGCCCATCCACATTTTAAGCAAAATAACATTCAAGAGGTTGTACCTAATTATGGAAGTGTTATTTACCTACACTTGCACTCCTATTATGGAAGTTACCCGGAAATCGCGAAAAAATTATCAGCTGTTCCATACAATTATGTTCGCATAACTCGACAAAATGTATGAAACGGCTCTTTTTTTTGGGGATTGATTTCAGGTCTATAGTAAAAGTTGTTTAAAGTGACAAGTTCAATAACCCTTTTCAGGACCCCGCAAATATTTTTTGAGTGCCCCTGAAACCCTATTATACGGGACGCTAATGGCTTAGCTGTTCTGGGGTTCAGTCAAGAGGCGGTACCTATTACTTAAATTATCTATAAATTATAAAAGCGAACCGGGTATGTAGACTACAGAACACCAATTCCTTGTATACTGGATGCTTTTTTTTACAGGGTGTTCTACTTATGAATATGAACAACTTTCACTATGGGACCAACACTGAGATCACAAAAAAAAAAAATCAGCTGTTTCATTCATTTTGGTCAAGTAGGTATTGGACTTTTGTATTAAACAGCTGATTTTGTTTTCGTAATTTCAGAGTTGGTCCCATAGTGAAAGTTGTTCATAGTCCTGAGTAGAACACCCTGTAAGAATTTGGAGCCTGTTAAAAAAGCATACAGTACAAGGAGGCAAGTGGCGTTCTGTAGTCTCACCCTATCCCTATTGGAAGAATACGTGAGTTTATGTATGTAAGTAATAACTAACCGAAGAGCTAAAATTATGGTTCAAACCCATGGCCAGGTTTTGTACCGCACCGAGGGTGTACGTACAAATAGCTAGCAACAATTCAGCCACCTAGAGCATGCACACACCCTTCAATGAATAAAGGTTGATCGAAACCCAGGAGACTATTTTATTTGTAGCGAGAAGACTGCAGAATAGCACTACCTACTGGAGTGATTTTATGTAGTTAAGCATTTGTATGTACCTTTACTGTTTATTTGTAACTTACATGAATTATAAGCAAGGTTGTTATGTTGATTTGGCTACTTTTTTTTTAAATTAGGCATTCGGTAGATACCTACATACATAGCACTACCACGTCCTAATGTTTTTGCTGACTTTTTATGCGAGACTGCAGGGCGACAACCGAATCATCGAAACTATGATAGGTACCCTGTATCTAACAAAATGGTCACTGGGCAAAAGAAACCATAAAAGCGGTTTTGGAAAAACGGTATTTTTTTGTGGGTACTTTTAGTCATTTAAAAAAGTACATTGGGCGTAGGCATCGGGGAGGGTATTTTTTTTATAACTAGTGAGGCGTAATAAGATATTAATTTAATTAAATTACCGGCGGATTTTGCTCATTACCTAAATATTTTGTGAATTTATTAACTCGATTGTTTCAATGGCATTCAAATAGGCTCCCCCCGTAAAGCCAGCAGCCTAATTGCGCAACACATCAATCACAAACTGTCATTTTGAAGGATATTGCTAATCGAATGCTTCATATGTTCGAAAAATTTGTCTGCTCAACAGCGTATCTAAATAACGCAATGAACGTTGTTGAACTGTCAAAATTAAATCCATTACTGCTGTTTTTATGTTACTCAATTACCCCGCTGGTTCGGACGGTGTTAGTAATTTAGTCAAGTGGCGAGTAATATAATAACTAAAGTAGTATAAGTCGCCAAAAATCGTTCGCACTACGGTCGAGTACAGACTACAGTACACAAGTTTATTGGCAATCTGCAGGCTGCAACGCATTACAGTAAATAAGCTGACGAAGCTTATAGTACTGGCTATTTTAAGAGAGGTGGATGAAGAAATTTTTGTTATAAAGAAAAAGCTATGGGTACGAAAATGGATTACCTAATAGTAGAAGAGATGAACTAGGAGCTACGAATAGAATAGAATAGAATACTCTTTATTATGTACACCATATAAATTACAGACATAAATATGTATAGAAATTTTACAAAGGGTGACACAATGGGCGAATTGTCTTCAGAAGAAATTAGCATTATTAGAAGATCTCAAAGAATACTTTGATAGTTTCAGAAATACATAGGTACGATAATTGTGTTATTTTTCTGTCTATGAAGATACAGGTGAACATTCAGCGTAATGATACCAGCCGGTCGATTCTGTAAAAATCTCACCGTGAAATCATAAGTGAAGTGAGCACTTAATAGTGTTCAATAGTGTAGCAATCAAGCAAATACATTTTTAGGCACAATCATTTGTTTTTTATAATATAGAAACAACTTTTCAAGTTGTTATTCGCTCCTGCGAAACATTTTTGTGGACCAGCTAATGAACTCGACTAATTTCGACAGGCTTAGACTTGTTTTGTGTTTAAAATTTTGTCGTGAGCAGTGACGCATAGAGGTGGGCGCTACTCACTCGAAAATATAGAACAAAATGAATTGACTCGACTAAATTACTTTAACCATTCAATATTTTTTTTTTTGTTGTTTAGACATATTTAATTATTAAATTACTCGCACTTGACTCAATTAATAACATAGTCCGAATCAGGCTTCATAGTATGTACAAATAAGTAGGTTTTAGTTAACAACATACACCATTATCTAAATTGTTTACATACTGACTTCTGGAATCTGCTCAAAAATTGTTTTAATTATTTAAATAAATAATAAATGAATTTAGTTTTGATATCGACCTTTAAATTTTGAATTGAGTAGTAATAATATCACTACCAACATTAACAATATTTAATCGGATCCGGAAATACCGGAATTGCTTTCCGGGAAAATAGCTTATCCATGTTATTCTTTCTGTGGGCATTTATGATACAAGTACCAAAAATCAATCTACCTACTCCGATCACTGGTTATGACCATTGCTATATCCGTAGCGCCATATAGCAATACTAAAGAATAATATGCTAAGACAGTACTTTCATAGCCGTAAATCAGTTATAGCCGTAGTGTCATATATTATTGTGCATGCATGGCATGTTACAATACACAAAGTTATTCTCGTAATCGGCTATAGCCGTTCCGTATTTTATACATATTTTACGGTTTTAAAATATGAAGCTACGGCTATTATAGTATTATAGGTATTTAAGTAGTTTTCAATTTTGTAATTTATATGGTGTGCACCATAATATAAATAATTACAGACGAATGTAACATACTAAAAATTATTAATTCTATTCTATTTCAGGTTTAATGGAGTGTAGCATACACCATAAGTAACTATTATTTGTAGTGTTGCTAGCTTCGCATTTAGTAATAAAAGCTTGTTATCGATACTGGTAATATTTTTTTCTCGATTTAAGTCGATTGCGAGACAGCTCCATCTACCAACTGCTTGTCTACGAAAAAAATCCTCATGTGCGTGTGTAGTTAGATTAGATCAATTTTAGAAAATTTGTGTGTAAAAAACTTTATATGCGATTTAAGGTTGAGTATACAAGTAATCAACGATTTGAGCTTGCAGAAAAACACAGTTTGTAACCAATTCCACCCAAATTAAGTTACATACTTCACTTAGATACATTCTGCGTCTATCGCAATATGGCCGTCCTGTAATGATTTGGTGGCCAGTATATCATTGTGATTTCATTGTATGCTAAATACCAAAATGGAGCTTCGAGTCGGTAATAAATACCGACTGGGCCGCAAAATCGGCTCAGGATCCTTTGGAGACATTTATCTTGGTGAGTGTGTTGAGAGTTAATAGTAAACAAAGAAAAGTGGTCATTTGGTAGACCAGCTGCAGTTTTTTTAGTTTCGAAATAGCTAACATATCTTTTTATATCTGCAGCCTATTGTTAGTAGCTGATCACAAGTATTTCTTAATTGCTAATAGTAACTCATAAACTGAATTATTTTTATTGAGTCCTGGTCAAAGATTAATGATAGCAGACATGGTGTAATTGACTATTGAATCCCTAGTACTGCTTCTTTGCCTTTTTATGTAGCGACCTACCTTAACGTTTAAAGAAAATTTACAGGAATGGTCTTGAATTTGTTAGTTTAATGAATGACAGTTTAAATGTTTTTTTTTTACATTTGCATGGAAACTGATTTTCATTTTACTTAGGTTTTGTTTTGTGATTGTATAATAATTTGTGTGCGTTTCTCAGGAACAAATATTGTCACCAAAGAGGAGGTAGCTATCAAATTAGAATGTATAAAGACAAGGCACCCACAACTACACATAGAGAGCAAGTTTTATAAAGTAATGCAAGGAGGTGGTAAGTAATATTAGTATATAATCTCACTATTATGCATGGTGTAACTGGAAGCATGAAACAGAAATGTATTAGTTGCAATAACACCTCTACGGGTGATTTACTGTAAAACCTGCTTGGATCAAATATATACATGTGTGGTGTTATGCTATCTGTTACATTATGCTTCTATGGAGGACTGCTATAAAGTGAGTCCTGACATGTCATATTTGTAACACATACAGTAAATTTTAGAAAGATACAATAAGTTTTTACAATATTTGGTCAGTGGGTCGTCTTAAGGGTGGAGTTTTTCTAAGTCCTCACATCATAGCACCCCTAAGGCTACACTCCAACCCAATGTTTCCATGTGTTAAAGTAGCTCCATGAAAAGGAAGTGAAGTTTGTCACTACTCTGTGTTTAATAATAATAATAATATTCCACAACTTTCACACAACGCCATCTAGTCCCAAACTAAGCAGAGCTTGTGCTATGAGTACTAGACAACTGATAAACATACATATATATTTCTAAATACATACATATTATAGATAAATTACACCCAGACACAGAACAAATGATCGTGCTCATCACACAAACATTTGTCCTGGGTGGGAATCGAACCCACGACCTTGCGTATAGCAGTCAGGGCCACTGACCACTAGACTAACAGGCCTGTCACAAAGGAAGGCGTGGAAGAGAATCGGGTGAAAGACGTTAGAAAAAAGACGGAAAATAAAATACAAGAATTAAGAAGAAATCAGCAGTTTAATTTAAGAAAAATTGAGCTAATCCCACAACTTCCTTTGTTTATGCACAAAATGAAGAAACACATACACAAACTGTTTCTCTCGCGGCTAGGCAAACATTTGAAAATAAATAAAGCAAGATGTCTAAGTTTTAAACAGAATTACAATAATATCCAATATGTGGCCTCTTAATAATCAAAATTGGAACTGTTAACAGTTGGTATACCTGCAATAAAATGGTGCGGCTCAGAAGGAGACTACAATGTTATGGTAATGGAACTGCTGGGACCCTCTTTGGAAGACCTTTTCAATTTCTGCTCGCGTCGCTTCTCCCTCAAGACTGTTCTACTCCTTGCTGATCAACTCATTACGCGCATTGAGGACATACATTACAGGAACTTCATTCATAGGTATGAGGTCATTTGGTATTTTTATCTTTATTAATTAAAATTTAGCTAAGCTAGTGTAATTTAGGCATTGAAGATAATAATGAAAAAATTGTCTCATTTTTTAATAAAGGAAAGACACATACATTTTATTATAGACCAAATTTAAACCCAGCGAGCAGCGAGCGGTTGGGTATAATACACCCAGACCCTAATAAATTGTTCAATATTTTGTGACATATACATACTTTTTTTATATACAACGTGTAACATTAAATGTGCAAAACCTCAGACACCCCAACTGGTTTTTAATTCAATTGACCTATTTCAAAAATAAGTCATTAAAGAAATTGTAAAGGTTTTATGTGCTGTTTTAGTTTTACTGGCCATTCTGATCGTTTCTTGCGTCTGCAACGACGTTTTATCGAGGGAGGAGTCGTCACCGGGCCGCTGCGCCGCGCTGACATTGGCTTGCTTGACCTATTAATAAATAGACACGGCAACGTTTTTAATGAAGAATTGTTGAAAAATGTGACCTATATTAAAAAGTGGTTCAATTAATTCTGTTCGTTATTCTGATCAAACTATTTTCAGGTTTTGCGCATTTAATGTTACACATTGTATATATATTTTAAATTCAAGAAAATAATTTAAAATCAATATCAAACCATAAAAATGTCTAATTTATCATATGGTGTTGTCACACCCACCTTATGGTCTGTGTTACAAATTTTTACCTTAAACACACCAGGTTAATACTCTTAGTACAGACATTGTTACTCATAACAATGATCTACTTGACATTGTGTTATGTTTATTTTTGAATTGCAACAGATAACCTTAGATTGCACAGATCTGATATAGGCCTTGTGTGAAAAGTAGTTACTAAACAATGATAATTCAAAACAAAATAATGTATAAAATATTCTGAGGCTTTAGAATAGTACTTGAATTCTCTAGAAATGAGTAAAGCAAGAGTATTTTTGCTTGTAATAACTGTAATATAAATCAGTGTCAGCAGGGGTGCTATAAATTGAATATCCATGTGATTTGATAACTCAGGTTAGTTACACGCCTGGTTTTTTTGACGTGACTTGCTTAGTAGTTATTTTATTTATATAAATTGTCATGTCAATCTATATTATCTTTGGTAATAAGGATAACTGTTAAAGATTTATGTTACAGGTCAGATGTAAGGGTAAAAGATAATATATAACTACCTGTTTACATAGCTCATTACTTTGCATTTATCATTGACGTTGCTAATGCATGGTCATATAATATCTTCTAATCAAACAAAATTATGTGACTGATACTGTCTTACAAAACAATTTTTTTACTGATATTTTAGGTGAAACAATCAATTTATGAAACAGTGCTTGTATTTTGTTTAAACAATTTTGATTTAGCTGGTCAGAGGAAAGTCTTATTATCTTGCGTAAATGCAACATTTCAAAATTACCTAGCCAGCATTGGACATATTACATCCTTATCGGGCCACAGCGCATCTCTTTTCCAAACAGAAACATTCTATTGCAGCCTTTAGTGTTTGTGATGGTTCATACAAAATCTCCAAAAGTAATGCAGCAGCTCAAATGTGTGCTTGCCTTTATAGGATAAGACTTTTAGAAGGCTAATAATTTCTTAATATTAATGCCATATTTTTCATTTCTTTTTCAGGGATATAAAACCAGATAACTTTCTTATGGGCCTAGGTAAAAAAGGGAATTTAGTGTACATAATAGATTTTGGCTTAGCGAAAAAGTACAAAGATCCCCGCTCACTGCAACATATCCCATACAGAGAAAACAAAAACTTAACAGGTAAAATTTTTTTTTTGGCTAGTGATATCACAAATAATCAAGTTATTAAGCAAAATCACTTTTTGTTAAATGTCTTGCCATGAATTCCTTTTTATTTAATTCCTTGTATGCATTATGCATTCCACTCAAACTGATGATGTTGTCTAGCATCAAGTTATCTGTGATCATTTATTTATTATTGTAATTCACATACTGCATTACATCTTAAGTGTACAGGCTTTCCCTTAGTAACAATAATAAGTGTGTGGGATGAATTGTACATTTAAACTAGGATATCATTCTTTGAAATGTTGATGTCAGATTTCAAACCAAAAGCAGTTGAAGCTGCCTTATGTAATTTTATTAAATACATACCATCTTCCTACTCAATTCATTCTGACCTTATTTGCGATTCAACATGCAAGTGTAGTCAAGCAATGTATCATATAGTAGAACTGTTTAAACTAAAATAAGACATTTTGTCAATTACAGGAACAGCGAGATACGCATCGATAAATACACATTTAGGCATCGAACAATCACGACGCGATGATCTGGAGTCGTTGGGTTATGTACTCATGTATTTCAATCGTGGAAGCCTTCCCTGGCAAGGGCTTAAAGCCGCTACCAAACGCCAGAAATATGAGAGAATATCTGAAAAGAAATTGTCAACACCTTTTGACGAGCTTTGCAAAGTAAGTTCTTAAGTTTGTAACTGTTGATAGAATCACAGCTACTTTCCCAACTTGATGTTGTTACACATTTGAGTATATTTTCCTATGACTTCTTTGTTTATTCTAACTGAATATTTCTGATGGTGTTAGTTTAAGGAAATATGTGTGTTTATTATGATTTATGATCATGTAAATAAAATAGCAATTAAAACCACATTAATGGTACTATGATGTTTCCAGAACCATCCTGTTGAGTTTCAACTTTACCTTAAATACTGCCGACGGCTGCGTTTTGAGGAGAGACCTGACTACAGTCATCTCCGTCAGTTGTTCCGTACACTTTTCCATAGACAAGGATTCACATATGACTATGTGTTCGATTGGAATATGCTCAAATTCGGTGAGATATAATTTTTCTTAAATGCGGCACGATATTTATACTTTCTAATGTTTTAACATTATTGTAAAATGCGTTGCAGGTGGCCAGCGCGGCAATTATCAATCAGGCGCCAGTGACCGTACTTTAAGACGTCATGATCAAAATCAGGAACCAGAAAACAGTAAGTAATTTGACTTCACTAATAATACAGTAATTATTTTACTGAACTCATATTTACAAACATCCGATCCCCTGAAGCCAGATTGTGTTAAGTCGCGTTATTGTACCGACTCATTGAATAGAATAACATCTAAGCAGCCTCACTTGCTTCGAAAATGATAGATGGCCGGGACAGCATGCCTGCATGAGTCATGTCGGTTCAGCTATTCACTGCGTGTTCGCAGCGGCGGGCGCGGCCGGCCAGCCCAGCACCACGGTGGCTGCCATCTCGGAGTGGCGGTGAGGGATCTTGCTGTCGTCGCAGTGTTAACACCACCACTATGGAACCACGTTCGTATTGTGACCTGCATGTTCTGTTCGCCCGAACGTACATAACACAGACTCGATATATTCACGTATTAAGACGGTGTGTTTTAACGACGACTTATCACGTCATCGAGCCGCGCGGTAGGAATTGAGGCGCGTGGACGTCGTTGGACGTTATCACGTTTCGATATATAGATTCTGTATTAAAACAAGGAAACAATTTTGTATGCATTCGTGTTAACATTCATATTATTGTAAATTATTTAATAATAGACTAAGTATGATGATGAGTGGGCCGAGAAATGAAAAGTAATTTCTGTTTGAACGAGACTCATTAAAGCATAGAGTTAATTGATTGGCCTACCCATGCATCATTGTACTTTATGCTCAGTTATATTTAGAAGTAAGATACATATTCTATCATTTTGATAAGATTAAACAGTAAAATGTCAATTGGTCCCAAAAAAAAAAAAAATCGGTCAAGGGCCTTGACTCTGTAAATTAGTAGGTAAATAAAACACCATTCTGACAAGCTACAGCGAGCATCTACTCGGCGAAAGTTATACTTATCGATATGTTCATCTTGGCACAACTAAGTAAAATAGCCATAAGATACATTATAATAATGTTGCCATTTAAATGTACTGATCTGACAGTCTTGCTATAGCATTCCAACTTATTTTGTATACTGACGCTTTCGATTGAAGCCATAGGCACGATCCTAGCAGTACTTTGAAAGTCGAAGCAGTTCATTGAATGGTCAGAACTTATCATTGTTGAATAAAATACAGTATTGGTTTGATAACTACACTAGTTATCGCCAAAAAGGCTGTCATTTAAAACACAAGCATTTTTGATTTATGTTCTTAATTTGGAGGTCTGTCTGTACGTTCAAATATTAATGTAGTAGTAACGATATCTTTGCTGAATCATGTTAAGACAGATTAATCCTATCAGTAGGCTTTAAATAACCTTATTTTTTATTGATTCTGCTAGATCTTCATTTGATTTCGTAAATCCTTGTGCAATATGTTATTATATTTCCTTTTAGTTTTTTTTTTCAATACTAGCTGTATTGAATGTAGCATTTTGTCTTCCAAGTTGAGTTAAAATATGACTGTCACTTTTTGTACTGAAAGAAGTAATTTTATTTATTTACTTGACGTGTAGGGAGTCTGACGTAAGAGACCGTCAGTGAGAAGAGCGAGATTGCGTAAAATTCAGTCGATAGAATAGTTTTCTTTTTCCATTTTTCTATCGATGATGAATGTTTACACAATTTCGTCGGTTTCTGATTGTTCCCCTGTTTGCGGATAGGCGGCCTAAAGTGGTAATATTATGTCAGTCTTACAATGTATGTCCAGCCACTGCCATAGTTTTATCTAGGTAAGTTTATTCGGAAATAAAATTGGCCCGAGAAAACATTGTTAGATTATTTTTTGTTTTTTCTATTGTAAAATATTAACATTAACAAATTTAAAAAAAATATAAAATTATTTGAAGTTTTGCTTTATTTTATACTATCGCGTGCATGTAGTCGTACCTACATTCCCGTTGGAGCTATCTTTTTCCTCTAAATTATCTACTTTCATTTAACCGATCTAGAACTTCTAGGAATCTATGATCTCATAAAAATTACCAAATTTTCTCATACATAATGTACCTAGTTCAATTAAATCTGTTACCATTCTCATATTCTGACAAAATGTTTTTGTTCATTTGCAAAACGCAGAGCTGTTAAATGTCCTATTCTCTGTCAATAATAACATTGTTAATAAATAATGAATAGTTTGTAAATATACAACTCTAAAAAACGAATTGCGATTTTTTTACAAATTGAAATTATCTTTTCATTAGACCGTAATGTAGACAGCGTCACCTCTTTATATGACTGAGAATTAGGTTCAATTTTATGTAAATACATAACGGTAATATATTCAATTTAATTTCAAGCGTTTGTATCGCAAAGCTTTGAGATTTCATAATCATCCTGATGTCATGATATTGTATAGATAGGGGTTTAGTTTAGAATAAATCGTCTAAGCATGATTTTTCCATCAGGCACTTGAGAGTATGAATTATAATCAAATTGTTGATATTTTAGCCATCATCTATTGTTCAGTTGTAGTGTATTTGAATGCACATTATTTTAAGTTTCAATCCAATATTAAATTAATTAGATCTACAGGGTATTTTGTAGCATTTTGAGAATTTCAATATTTTTCTGTTTGAATTAAACACAGTTCAAAGATTTCATCAACAAGTAAAAGTGACAGTAGTCTTACTTTTCAATGCTGTGCCAATATTGATATCAGTGTATTTTTAGTGTTTACAATATGAGTGTATTTTAAGTTAATTCCTTCTTTTAGGAGAGTTCGTAATATGTTAGTACCCAAATATTTTAATGATATTGTGTTACTAATTCTTATGAATTTATATTACTTATTGTATATTAGATGATGTTTTCGTGTTCAAATACTTTGAGGCGACAACGATGTCGTGAATAGAAGTGACGCGTCAGCGGCGGGCGCGGCAGAGCGGCGCGCGCGGGCCTCGGGTCCTCATGCTGTCCTGTGCTTGTCGTCAGTGTGTGGAGTGCGCAACATGTATCTCAAATGCTTTGGCGAGGTCGTGGAAGGTCGTGGCTTGCTCTAAAGTTAAGTGTACGCTATAAACGACGAAAGACTTTATGGACTTAATTTTGTAAATAATAAATTTAAGGTAATTAGGTAAGCAGACACACTGTTTTTTACAATATCCTAGGTAATGGAATACATACATAACTGTTGTAGCGTTAATGTCATTGAAATTATTTTGCTGTTATTGTATTTTTTTGTAGACATGTCTCGTACCATACAATATATAACTAATAATATCTTTGAGATCGAAAGTTGCCTATTTAATATTTTTCAGTTACTGTTATAGGGGAGGGAACAAATCTAAATTAGTAGATTTAGAACAAATAAGGGACTTAGAAAAACATTGTGGCTTTTATTGCATATGATACAATTTAAATTTAAGTGTCTGTACGTTTTGTTCCCTCCAAAGAAGACGAGTAAGATGCACTAATAACATGAGACTAATTTAATTCTTGTAGTCTAACCATGCTATGTTTAATTTACCTTTTAATATGGTATATTTTCACCACAATACAAAATATGCTAGCCTATCTTAGCATATGCATTATAAATAAATTGTTATGCTTGCATTGTTTTCTATGTCCAGTATGTATAAATTCCTTTGGCACAATAAACTGAGTAAAATTAGCAATTTGTTTTATTCGCTTTAATTATTTATTTATAGAAGTATTTAGTATATTGAAATCTATCTATGTAGCAAGAAATCCTCCATCAACAGGCAGCTGAACGCCTGTGATCATACTGGCACTGTCACTCAGGAGAAATATAACTGTATTGACAACTTCTTGTATTTCTCCAAACCTTGAAAGAAAAAGATAGAACTTGATTTATTGAGTGATATGGAGAATGATAAGAAAAGTTTTGTTTTACAAATTCCTTATTAGCTAAACCAAATATGCCTAGGGGCAATATGATGTTTCAGTTTTCTGTCAGTGTGTGTTCTTTTTTCATTTAAATCGTCAGGCTGTAGCAAGGATAGCTTCTGGTTATAAAATTCTGGAAGTACCTATAATGATCCTATTTCAGTGATACAGGGAACATTTTAATATTGATCATGCGCTAGGTATTTCAAATCCAACTTAATGACGGTAGAAATCACTACATACCTGCCCATAGGTATCTTTGAAAGCATACCCTGCGACTTGGCAGGCTCCGCCCAGACTTTGCGGCCCATATCAGTCATTATTGCCGTTGGATTAACCGTGTTAGCACGAATTCCATGTGGCCCAAGTTCTAACGCCGTAACCCTAGTCAACGAATCAACTGCACTTTTGGACGCGCAATATGCCGTGTGGTCCTTCAGAGCTGCCTGTAAAAATAATGTTACCTACTTAATTAGTACCTACCTACATACTGGATGCTTTTTTTAACAGGCTCCAAATTTTACAGGGTGTTCTACTCATGAATATGAACAACTTTCACTATGGGACCGACCTACACATGTTTTCAGTATTCTGAAAATTTACATTATTGTGACTTAAGCCTGTTTGCATGTTACCTCCTCAAATTAGCTTCTGTAATGATTCTTTGATGATATACGAACTACTTACTCCATATACTAATGATGCTGACTGTGATACCGTTACTGAACAAATTATAACGTTTGTTTCTTTCAGAGAATTGAACTACTAGTCACGTTCACACGGCCATACTTTTCCCGTATACCGTACACTAGATATCTAGATTTTACCGAACATAGTAGTGGCAGTAGACAATATGTCAAACTGTTCACATGGAGTCCATACGGGAAAACGTCGTGTTCGAAATACATTGTTCACCGTATACCGTACGAAGTTGCCACAGAGAATACCGCGCCTCGAAACGATTTTATCGAATACGACACGCAGTGGCGCTTATGTTCATGTTGTCTCGTTCACACGACTCGCCCGTTCGAGAATCGTACGCGCTCGCGCGCGTGCCCGCAGTTGTCCTTGTGCAGTCGGTTGTCAATATGGAGGACAGAATTCCAATTATGAATACTATAGATAAGGAGTCCAAACTCTGTACATTAGAGTTGTGCCAGAAATTTGAAAAAATAACGTTGGCGGGCAGAGTGCGCTGAGGTCGCTAAGTTACCAAGGTAGAGAATTCACTCGGTACACTACGTAATGCAGCGCGGCTGGTGGCTGGTTTTAGAACTATTGCTCTAAGAATTTTTCGGGACAAATTTTCCGTATGCGATGCCCTAGTTTGGACTCCTTTTCTCTAGTCTTCATGATTTCAATATTGATCGAGGATTTTATTTCCTTGTTTTTACAGCATACGAGAATAAATCGAATCGAATGGTTGCCGTGTGAACGATTGCATCGTATAGGTACGTTAAGACCGTGTACTTACGTGAAAAAATCGAATCGAATGGTGGCCGTGTGAACGTAGCCACTAGCACCACTTGATGACTGGGCTGGGTCAGTAAGAATTATTGATGGGGGTGCATAGGTACAAATTAAACTTACTATTGATGCCTGTGATGAAATATTTACAATGGATCCTTTTATATTATTTTCAATCATTTTCTTTGCCACAATTTGACTAACGTTAAGTGTAGCCCTTACATTGAGCGCCATTGTTCTGTTGAAAGTGCAAAAGAGAAAATAATCTAAATTATGATTTGAAAACCACTAACAACACATGCATGAACATTACATAAATCATGAACTCATGACTATTTCAGTTACTTACTTGTCAAAACTCTCTGGTAAACATTCTAAAAAAGACTCGATTATAGCAATTCCACGACCAATGCCTGTAAAAATATCATGTTTACTTCAAATCCGAGGAGTTTAGATATGATATCAAAGATTAGGGAAGTACCTAACTATATTTCAAAGAATGTTTTACCTTGGCAGCCACCGGTGACGAGTATTCGTTTTCCTTTAAAATATTTATCCATTATTGACAGGGGCGCTTGAGGATGAGTAAGATTTAGTACCCTGTTACTTCTGATCTGAGGTTATTTACAGAACGCAATCTAAGTAGAATAATATTAAGCTGTATCGTATATGATAAGCTATATCTCAAATTGTACTGTTAGTTTATTTTATTGCTCAGATAAGAGGTTTGTTTATGTTTGTAATGATTAGGTACCTACTTTCAATATAATCAATTTCAGTAGGTCAGAAGTCAGCGGGTTTTACTGCCAAGCAAATTTCAACTTTATTTGTGCGGCTGCAAGGTCCATATTTGTTTGGCTATGAAAACAATTCTGCGCCGCGCTTCGGCAGGTCTGCGCCGGCGAATGTCTCACAAAAGTTATACTTAATATCAAAATATTATGGAAAAAATGAAAAGTGAATTTTAACAAATTGCATTTATTCAACAACTAAACTTCGATCGATGAACTATAAAAATACATCGGCAAGCAATAAAATTATTCAAGTCAAATTGGCGTAATATTTGTCCAATGTTTACGGTATTCATATTTAACAACTAATAATGTTCACCAGTCTATTGGGTTTATTTTGCTAATTATTACATATTTTTCAGAGTTGTGACAATATTGGTAATAAATGTGTTTGTACAGACGCCAGCACATCAAGCTACCCGAAATTGTCAGATTTTCCCAATCAACTTTGAACCTTATGCTTTAGCGCTAAACTTGAAAATCTATTAAAGAAATCTGACAGATTGTAGTAGCTTGATGTGCTGGCGTCTGTACATTTCTTTTAACTATAGATACAGCATTGGTGCAATACAAGTTTTTATGAAAATAAGTCTGCAGTAAGTTTATTCTAATGTTCATACATAATAGTTTGGTTCTCCTTGGACTAATCACAATCATCATATAATATTGACTTAAGCTTATACCTACATACTAAAATGTTAATGTAATGTTATAATATTATGGTATAGAATGCAGTCCGCATTCAAATAGATGTGATGATGAGTGAAACAGATCTAATAAAACCAAGTTATGATTGAATAGCACAGGTTATTTTTGTAATCAAGCAATGGCGCCGATTCACAAACTAAACTAAATTTAAATTCAGTGCATATTTTTCTTTCTATTTCATTAAAAAAAGGACAGAAGATAAATATTAGTTTAGTCCTGTCAAATTAGGATACTCCATAGACAAGTGTAGACATGATTAAAAAATTTACTGTTAAAATACGTTATTTACGTCAGGCGCTAATTTGACAGGACTAAACTAATATCTATATTCTGTCCTTTTCTTAATGAAATAGAAAGAAGAAGATGCACTGAACTTAGTTTAGTTTGTGAACAAGGGAATCGGCACCATTATCTTTACATTAGGATAAGTAACTGTTCTATACAACGCGTAACGTTAAATGCGCAAAACCTGAAAATAGTTTGATCAGAATAACGAGCAGAATTAATTGAACCACTTTTTAATATAGGTCACAGTTTTCAAAAAATCTTCTTTAAAAACGTTGCCGTGTCTATTTATTAATAGGTCAAGCAAGCCAATGTCAGCGCGGCGCAGCGGCCCGGTGACGACTCCTCCCTCGATAAAGCGTCGTCGCAGACGCAAGAAACGATCAGAATGGCCAGTAAAATAAAACAGCACATAAAACCTTTACAATATTTTTAATGACTTATTTTCTCTGTGAAATAAGTCAATTGAATTAAAAATCAGTTGGGGTGTCTGAGGTTTTGCGCATTTAACGTTACACGTTGTATATTTCATCATAAAAATCTTGGAAAGTATGGTTAGGTTGTAATTTGTGTTAGTGTTCTTAATTTTAATGTAGTATAGTTAATTAACCAGAATTGATAACAATATTATCACAAAGTAAAACATACATGATAAGTATGCTGTATGATCATGGCAATATCTACACTAATAATATTATAAAGAGGAAAGATTTGATTGTTTGTTTGTATTGAATAGGCTCCGAAACTACTGGACTGATTTGAAAAAATATTTTACCATTAGAAGCCGACATTATCCCTGATGAACATAGGCTACTTTTTAACGCAGGAAAATGCTTAATTCCTACGGGAAAACGAGTAATAGGATTTAAACGGCGGGAATTCGGAATTCTACGCAAACGAAGTTGCGGGCGGATGCTAGTGTATTATAAAGTACCATCTTTGGTTGAGTCACTAATTAACATAGTTCCAATATATTTAAAACTAAAATACGCAATTGTTAAAAAAAATATTCCATATTAAAAACCATAAATATAATAATATTATGTTATTATATACTTTGCTAAATAAAGTAGGTACGTATTTAGCAAGTCTTATTATTATGTGGCAAGGAAACCTCCATCTATTGGCAGCTCCACACCATTGATCATACTAGATCTCTCACTCAAGAGGAAAACTACAGCATTCACCACTTCAGAAACTTCTCCAAACCTGAAATTAAAAAAAAAAAAAAAACATTGTTCTTGCTTCTGATAATTTCTTTATCTCTATATTATTATGTGTGTATGATAAAACTGCTATGACCTCTTTGTTTGACTTTCTGTTTTGTAAGATATTTAAATTATACCATACAAAATAAAGGCGCCGATTCCCTTGTTCACAAACTTAAACTAAATTTAAGTTCAGTGCATCCTTTTCTACTTATTGCATTAAGAACAGGACAGAAGATAAATATTAGTATAGTCCTGTCAAATTAGTCAGCGCCTGACGTAAATTGACGTATTTTTAGTATCCAATTTTTTTATCATGTCTAAACTTGTCGATGGAGTACCTTAATTTGACAGGTCTAAACTAATATTTATCTTCTGTCCTTTTCTTAATGCAATAGATAGAAAAAGATGCCCTGAACTTAGATTTAGTTTGTTTTGTGAACAAGGGAATCGGCGCCAATATTATATTTATTCATTCAAAGATGTCACAACTGCACATTTATTTAGGCAGTACATTATCATAAACACGAAGTATACACGCACGCGTATATTATTATTACAAGTATATACGCGCGTACACATGCCTTTTTAATGAAATTTTAATACCAGTAAGACTATAATTCATGCACTTTTGAAATGTGTATTACCTTCCCAATGGTATTTTAGCAAGCATTTCTTTAGCTTTGACTGGATCTGACCATCCAACTTTAGCCATCTCAGTCATGATAACAGTGGGGTTCACGCAATTCACTCTAATGCCATAGGGACCAAGCTCTAGGGCCATAGAACGAGTTAGAGCATCCAAAGCTGCTTTAGATGCACAGTAGATGGCATGATCTTTCAATGCAGCCTGCAATCATAATAATAACATGTGTTAATTATATCCTGCAATAGTCCTACACTAACCAGGGGTTGTCCTTTGACACACTTGCATAGTGTGAATGTGATCAGGGATATCTTAGGTTGGTATCTCATTTAATTAAAAGTCTAATAGGGCTCTTGAGAGTTGGCTGCGGCTCCTCATATGCCTTCCAAAGGCCCGAGACACTAGGGTCCCGAGAAATGTCAAGACACAAATTAATTATAACTATTATATGCATAGATACTCTAACACACTATGTATACTAAAAACACTATACTCTATTAAAAAACAAAAAAAACACAGTTTCCTGTACCCGAAATACTGTCCTAAAGTTTAAGGATGATCTTTTACAGGAAATGTATTTATTTATTTAAACTTTTCGTGCACAAAAAAGGTACAAAGGCGGACTGCCTTAGGAATTCTCTACCAGTCAACCAAGGGTGGTGAAGAGATTAGATGGCAGGTGCTTTGGTTGAACCGAACAATGATAAAAAAAAAAACTATTAAAATTGTTGAATTATAAATGAAAAAACGTATACTAATACAAAATATATATAATATACATACATACTATACAGGGTGAAATTGAAACCATGCGACAAATCGAAACGGGAGATTGTACTCATCATTATGAACAACTTTTACCATGGGACCAAACCTGAAATTGCGAAAAAAAAATCAGCTGTTCCCTACATTTTGACGAGTTAGCGAACATAAATGTAGGGAACAGCTGATTTTTTTTTCGCGATTTCAGGTTTTATGTCATAGTAAAAGTTGTTCACAATGATGAGTACTCTCATTTCGATTTGTCGCATGTTTTCAATTTCAACCTGTATATATATACATAAACAAAATCAAGGGAGATGACTCTACACTATTTCGTTTTGAAAATAACTCCGCAATTTCTGCTTAAATGCATACCGACTGGTGGCCGTCCTGATATCAAGAGGTAGCGCATTCCAAAGAAGAATGGACTGAATATGAAACGAAGAATAAACAAAGTCAGAAGTATGAGAAGGACAGAGTAAGAGAAGATTGTTAGAAGAATGCAGAAACTTAGCGTGAGAAGAACATAGATATTGAAAGTGAGACATGAGATAAGAAGGAGGCGTGGGAGAGTTGAGAAGGGAGGAAAGCGTGGTCAAAGCGCGCAAACTTCTTCTTTGGCGAATGGTCATCCATTTGAGCTCAGATCTATAGCTCGATACATGGTCATATTTTCGGAGGTTGAATATGAACCGGATACCATTGTTGAGCAATCTGTCGAGCTTATCCAGCAAAACTGCATTCAAGTCAAAGTAGCACACATCACCATAGTCGATTATAGGGAAAATTAAATATGAGGAAATTAAATATGATAAAGTATCAGTGCCAAGTACATACAAGTTTATTTAAAAAATATACTTGGCATGTTAAGTCGAAACTGTCTCAGTTTATAGCCTTGTTGTTGGATATGAATAAGATCACAATGTTTGTGAGACATAAGGATTACACATGTAAGCCCAGCTGATTGTTGATGATAACAAGACAACAATGATAGGAATTGAATTGATAACAACATTGAATTACCTTTGAAGCCTGAGAAGAGATATTGACTATGGCACCAGGAGTCTTGTTTTCAACCATCTTTCTTGCTACAATTTGACTAATATTAAGAGTTGCCTTTACATTGACATTAAACATTCTGGAAACAAAAAATATGGTTTAAATGTTAATAATTTGGGTAGGCATATTTTCTGAATACAGTGTCATGTAGGTACCTGATGTGTGTATGTGAAAATAAAATCTGAAAGCATACTTATCAAAATCCGAACGGGAGCAATTGAGGAAAGGCTCGCAAATAGCGACTGCGGCATTATTCACTAATGCGTCAAAGTGGCCAAGAGACTCAACTACTGTCCGTGTTTTTTCCCAATCAGCTATATCAACGTCCACTATGTCTATAGAAGGATATTCGCTCTGAAGCGATTCTAAATGAGATCTTGTTCGAGACAAGGCAACTATGTTTGCTCCAGCACGCCACAGTTCTACAGCGATGCCCCGACCGATTCCTGCAGTTTTACAATAGTTATTATTGCACGCGTATATTTTTGAACGCGATTATGAACTGTATCAATTCACCGTGTACGTTGCTTCCAATGCTGTAAACTAATAGCTATAACATGAGAAAGAAATTAAACAAAAGAGATATTATTGCGAACTAACCTTGGCCAGCACCGGTAACGAGTACTCGCTTGCCTTTAAATGAGATTTCCATTTTTAAAACAGAATATTATTTTTGAGCCAAAGTATAATAGATAGAATAAGTACGCCTGCAATAGTATTTTAATTTAATTTACGTGGGTAGTGGGTACGCAAACAGTGAGTCCACACACCACACAGCCGTTCGGTCTCAATAGGTACCTATCAGTATCAGAATTAAAATTTAAAGAATTGATTTGACGTGGATTTGACAGTCAGACAATTCGTCTGCGGCCTGACATAATATGACTTTACAGTTGACATTGACTTTTGACGTGGGGCTGCGTTCAGTTATTACGCTCGCTCCCTTGCCGACGAGCGGAGGGTGCTGTTTGACCGATCAACGGCCAACGTCTTAACGTAATCTCTGTGAGTCGGCGAAAGAAGTTCATACGCAGCGATTTTAGTCGCCGGGGATTCACTGGCCGTGGCCTTTTCTAAATCTCTACACACAGACTTGCCGCTGGCGACTAAAGTAGCTGTGTGATTACCTAACATAGTAATTGAACTCACCCTAGTCATCTTTACGTTTGTGTTTCGTTATCTTAGAAAAATAATATTGAGTGTTATGATATCAATTTTATTAGACGTTTTATATATTTATAGGTTTTTATTAGACGTTAGGCATCTGTCCCACCGCCGACGAGGAAGCGAGTAGCTATCGACTATTTTCTCGCTCTAAAAACGTGTAAAAGAGAGTGGGTCCCGTGTTTGTAAAATATAATAATAATTACTTGATCGCAGACCGTTCACACCACCGCCGTCGAGGACTCTGTAAAGTCAAACAAACAACTCGATTTTAGTTGCTAGCTCTACTCGTTTTTCGCCAACGGCGGGACTGGTGCCTTAGGAGGTTAAAACAGATTAAAAACTGAAAGCTTGCTCGTGGGATGTTAGCACTAGTGAATGTCCTACCACTATCATTATTGTACGCGATTTGGAGAGTGACCCATTAGATACGTTAAAGACACAGAGTACCTATTTTTAGTTAGTAAAGTAAGTAGTTAAGGAAAAAAAAGTGTCTACTGTTACAAAAGCTGATTTAGTGGCTTTTTTATTCTTCCATATTTTTCTTCTATGTGACATATTTGGGAAATAAAGGAATTCACATAGGTTTTGTTGCAGGCAACAGCTGCACATAGGGTCTTAAATATGCATAAAATGAAGTAAAAGTAGGGGAGCGAGGGGCTTGTTGTAACAATTTTAGAAAATAATGATATATCTTGAGGTTTATTGGTTAAATTACCACTAACTAAACTTTGAGTGATACTCTAACTATTCTTCTATTAAGTTAAATCGAACAAAATATAAAATCTACAGATAACTCTTTCACAATTATTTTTTTATTCAAAAACGGGAAGTGTTACAACCTACCCCGTGATTGGGGCAAGTAGTAACAACAATAAAAAACCAAAAATGTGACCTTCAATCATTTAATTTTTTCACACATTGAATCATTTTGCTTTGTTTACAACAAAAACTAACTAGCTATTTCTATAATAATTATGTATTTGTTATTAAATAATTAACTGAAACATACTTTTTATATAATCAACAATTAAAAGATTTAAGTTTTCAACTATTTATCTTATTTCGTACTTATGTACTCCTATAGGTACTTTAAAATCACAGTAAATTAAATTATAAACCCCCAAATTAAGCCTCGTAATTATAACTTCAGCTGCAGCTAACTTCTATACCTCCTGGCTTTGTGTTGCCCGCTCTGGCTTTCTCTTATACTCTCTCATTCTAAATGAAAACAAATAAGGTATATTACATTATAAATAATAACAGTAACTTACAGCAATTTGGGGGCAAGCTGTAACATGTTACAACAAATCCCAATATTTTGTTACAACTAGCCCCAAGGTATAGTTCTTAACATTTATCACGATAACTATTAAATCAACTTACTAATCTCGAAAACTGTTACACAACATCATAAATAATTATATTTTAGCATCAAATAAAATACAGAAAGCTCCAATTAGTCGAAAATAGTAAAGCTAACCAAAAATTTACGAAAGTAAAATTATACGTTACATGGCGACAACGAAGCGCTTGCACACACCCACTCACTGCGCCGCCTGGCGGGACACTGGCTGTGATGAAGCGGCGCGGCTCATTATAATTGTAAGATTAGTTAAAAAAAAATCGTGACGAAAGTTTAAATTCCTATTGAAAAAGGTCTGTTAATACTTACCCTTGTTACAACAAGCCCCGCGCTCCCCTATGTATACAAAAAAATGAATAACAGTCCTTTCAACTGTGAAAGCGCTGTTATCCATTTCTATTTATTTTATCTCTGACAGCAGCAATCCAATAAATAGCAACCTTATTGTAACGATGATAAAGATCACAGTTTTTTAAAATAAATAAATATTAAACTTTAAAAATAAAAACCTTGGGCAAAAGTCCCCACACAATGGGTGCCTGAAGATGGACGGCGCCGCCGAGGTCGGCGCAGAAAGCGATAGCGAGATGATTTGGACGCATACCGCAAGGGCTGGTTCGAGGTGCCTCGGGAAGGGAAAAGAGTTCCTGGAAGGACATGAGGGAGGCTTTTGCCCAGCTGTGGGACAGTATATGCTAAACAAAAAAAATCACTAAGCTCGTGTAACGGCTCAACAGATTGCAAACGGAGGCTTACATTCTTGAGCAGCGCTACATCGAGTACATCAGGAAGCTGATTGGGATCGCCAGGGAAATGGGTAGGGTTCATCGGAGCGATGACATCGAAGTTTACGACATCAAAGGCTTGGTCACATTAATCTAAGTTTGTACAAATTAAAGGCAAACAATTTTATTCTGATAATGAACAAATAAATCACGTAACACCAAATGATAAATTATGTGAAGCGTGTATAAAAGGAAAACAAACATGTATACCTACCATTTAATAAATCGAAGTCAAAACCCAACAGGAACCCTCTATGACTCATAAGCTGGGATTTATTTGATTTTTTGGATTAGAGATGATTACAAAAAATAAAATACACGTGTTTCGGGGTTTTAATTATTTTTAATTATTTGGGAAGAAAATTACAAAAATTGCAACAATCACTTTTACCAACAAAAACAAAAGAAAATGTGAAAGTATTCAAAAATAACGTTACAAAATAAAGTTCAAACACTTACCTCTCCAATTTATCAATATAATACACAAGACACGAGCAGAACATTTTTTTATTATATATTTTTTAAATCACAGTGAACCGCCACGTTTCGTGCCTAAATACCGACTGTCGTAACACAAATCTCAATTTGTAACAAGAAGCGCCGTCTAGTCGTATTTTTTGGTACTAGTTCATTAGTTCGTGCGTAGCCTAAAACACCGGCCAAGCGCGAGTCGGATTCGCGCACGAAGGTTCCGTACTATTATCTATAAAAACGGCAAAAAAATCATGTCTGTTGTATGGGGGCCCCCTTAAATATTTATTTTATTCTGTTTTATATTATTTGTTGTTATAGCGGCAACAGAAATATATCATCTGTGAAAATTTCAACTGTAACTATCACGGTTCATGAGATACAGCCTGGTGACAGACGGACGGACGGACGGACGGACAGCGGAGCGGGAGTAATAGGGTTTTTACACTTTGTGTACGAAATGCTAAAAATGTTACGGCAAGTGTAGTCGGGCGAACCGAACGACGACGGCGTTGCCCGAACGTGTGCATTATTATGAAGTGACCTTGTACGAACACTGAACAGCATTCAATTATTTATTTATACAAGTCGGGTATCGTAATGAAATAAAAATAATTTTATAATAGTTATAACGTAAAAGAGGTTTATTTATTCAATAAATAATGACAAAATAAGGTAGGTATATACGCCAGCACATCAAGCTACCCGAAACTGTAAAATTTTCCCAATCAACCTTGAATCTAATGCTAATAGTGATAAAGTTGAAAATCTAATAAAGAAATTTGACAGATTGTAGTAGCTTGATGTGCTGGCGTCTGTACCTACCTCACTAAATATTGCTTATTGCTCGATGCTGATATTGCTCGATGAAGATAAATATCCAAATAAAGTACAATATTCAACCATCGTGATTAAATCGTAAAATTGTGTGTCCGTGTCAGCACTACAGCGCTGCGGTTCTTATTATTACGAGCACCAATGATAAAGAGACGGCGACGAACACCTCGAAGTGCGGGGTGAGGTGCGGTATCTGATATGAGCGCGGAGAACGGAGTGTCGCTTCTGTACGTAGGTAGTACTATTATGTATGATGTGTTTGGGCAAGCCAACTGTGTTGCGGTTGGCGTCCAGTCTAACCGGAATACTGTATGTATCTGAATACCAGTCTTTTATATGGAGCTTCTGCAATTTTAGTATCTGACCTCCTCCACAGCACAGGTACCTACTTAATTGGTAAAACAATTTTTTTTTGGCTATCAGAGTTTCAGGCTTCTGATATGGAATATTGATATTCTTGAATATTGATCTTGAATATTCTTAGGTTTATAGACCCAGTGATAAGGTTTTGTAACAAAAATATCTTTCTATATTAGGTTTTCCTAAACGTTTAATAAACATACATTCTTACACTTAGGTAAAGTATATCAATATTTTGTATCTTTATAATTATATTATTGTTAATTAAATATAAAAATAAGTTAATAACAATCGATAGAATTGTATTCTCTTAAATAACACAGGTATTCAGGTTTATCTTAGAGGTGCCTTCATAATTTAATATTTCAACCGTAGTAATAACTTAATAGGTAGCATACTTAGGTAAGTTGGTACCTACTTAGGGAGGTATATAACAAATACCTACTTAGGTAGGTATGTAACAAAACAAGTTGGTGTAGCTTCTTAATTGGTTTTTGTTTTACGATTTTTACCAAAGTAGTTAAACTATACAACGTGTAACGTTAAATGCGCAAAACCTGAAAATAGTTTGATCAGAATAACGACCAGAATTAATTGAACCACTTTTTAATAAGGGTCACATTTTTCAAAAAATCTTCATTAAAAACGTTGCCGTGTCTATTTATTAATAGGTCAAGCAAGCCAATGTCAGCGCGGCGCAGCGGCCCGGTGACGACTCCTCCCTCGATAAAGCGTCGTCGCAGACGCAAGAAACGATCAGAATGGCCAGTAAAACTAAAACAGCACATAAAACCTTTACAATTTTTTTAATGACTTATTTTCTCTCTGAAATAGGTCAATTGAATTAAAAATCAGTTGGGGTGTCTGAGGTTCTGCGCATTTAACGTTACACGTTGAATATTGTAAAAAACATGTCAACCTATAGATATTATATTGTGTAGCTTCTCAAGATCTTCTACTGTAGTGAATCTTGAACAATTCTGTTTTTCTATAGGCACATAAATACAAAACTTACTCAACACAATCTAGATAGGTATTATACAGATATGTTTACTTAGTTCTTTCGTAGCCCATCCTCAGATTCTGTTTAGTAAAACTTACAGTCCATTAAATTACAGAGATTTTGCATATTATATATATTTTTAAATATTAAATTAATAACGTCAATATCAATGTTAAAAATATAATTTTTAACGTCAAGTTAAGGCACTGTTAAGACACTTAATTCACGTTCTCCTAAATTGTAATATGTACGAGACTGTACTTCGTTTTTAGATCGATTTTTATTTTTGACATTCGTCATTATGTCCTTAATACCTAGGCACGAATAAAAGCATTGAGATTAGATGTTGACGAGATTTTCAAATATTATGCACTTCAGCAGTCTAGTCGAGGAGTAGTCATGTGAAGGCTTATCGCCTGTAGGGAGCCTTCCTGTACCGGCCTCGTTCCTCCTCGTCACGAACTTCTAAATAATGACTGAACACCACTGCCCACAGGTAGAGGTACAGACCTGGAAATAGAAAACAAAAATCGTTTCACTCAACTTTCATAACAAGAGATAACAATATGAAGGCGCCATTAATTGCGATGAGAATTTTATAAATAGCTAGAGATAAAAGAGCGAAAGAAGATGGAGAAATAAAGCTAAGCGGAAAATGGCGATTTATAGATTCTCTACTTACATAAATACAAGAGGCCGCCGATGAGAATGACTGTGGCGGTGATGACGTGATCGTCCTTGTCGAGATAGTAGGTGATGGAGGTGTGCAACACGCTGATCAGCAAACCGATGGCCAGCACGATGCCCAGCACCACCCACGGCAGCATTAACCATGACCGCCGCTACAAAACAAAACACAATAAGGCTGTGTA
Organism: Eremobia ochroleuca; assembly: GCA_949629135.1. Lineage (NCBI taxonomy): Eukaryota > Metazoa > Arthropoda > Insecta > Lepidoptera > Noctuidae > Eremobia > Eremobia ochroleuca. The sequence continues at coordinate 12,341,204 of OX451391.1, read as the reverse complement.
TGTAAAGACTTGAATTAGGTCGCTGGTAGAGTGAATAAAATACATATAAGTATAGGGTGACTGGTAATTAGTGACCGATACTTAAACACATGATTCTACTCATGAGAACAAACAACTTTTACTATGGGACCAAACCTGAAATCGCGAAAAAAAAATCAACTGTTCCCTACATTTTGAGGAGTCGTACGAACATAAATGTAGGGAACAGCAGATTTTTTTAAAATAAGAAAAACGCTTTAGAAACTTACAAGAAAAATAATTAGCTAACGAAAATACACTAATGTGCCGGCAATTTATTATTTTAGGGTCAAAATAAAATCACTTTAATCAGTGTTTTTTTTTTTGCTTGGATATCGTTGGTTAGACCTACTGAGCGCTGTGTTAAAATTTGTCCATCTATTTTAATGGGACCCTGTATAGGTGAAGCATCAAACGATTGGTGAATCCGCAATGATTAGACAACCATGTGTGTGTAAACGCCGTGACAATCATAAGATCAGCCGGTCGATTCTGTAAAAATCTCACCATGAAATAAGTGAAGTGAGCACTTAACAGTGTTAATCCCTAGGGAATGACAGCTCACTCCACGCTCGCTTCACTCAAGCTTTCACGTTGAGATGGTTACAGAATCGCACGGCAGGCAAGATTAGTAATATCAGTAGTAGGTAGGTAAGTACCTGCCTCTTGGTTCTGATTATGGGCAGGGGTATTATCATAGGAATTGACTGAATTAGTATTAGTACCTATGATTTGTAGAATCTGTAAGGCAAGAATGCATACAGATCATAGCGCCAGGTCATTGATAAGCGAGAAAATAGCCCGCATGAAGAAAAACTTATCGCCCATTGTAATAGTAAACTTAATGAATCACGATCTCTTGCTACGTGATGTTGCAACAGTAACGCGAAGTGTTACGTTGTTGCGAGTTGGGACTTATGTTTTGAATAACAAAGCCTTTATTAGTGACAGCGAACAACATATTATATTATACATATTATGTCTTTCCGGAATGTGCAGCTGTTTTTATTTAACTCCATGATAGTGGGATTTTTCAACAACTTACCGAATACGATGTCTGTCAGAAGCATGCAATATTAAAGTTATGTTAGTTATCAATCAATCGCTCACGCGTGATGTGCGGTCTAACTCGATGCTGAGGAAGGTATTTTCACTTACTTTGAGTACTGCTACCATCAGCAGCGTGCATATCAGTATCGTGAAGCATAAATTGATAGTTAATATTATCCTCGGAACTGCAAACGAAAAGAAAAATAAAGATTATGTATTTGGCAGGCCTGTTGGTCTAGTGGTCAGTGGCCCTGACTGCTATGCGCAAGGTCGTGGGCTCGATTCCCACCCAGGACAAATGTTTGTGTGATGAGCACGATCATTTGTTCTTTGTCTAGGTGTAATTTATCTATAATATGTATGTATTTAGAAATATATATTAATGTTTATCAGTTGTCTAGTACTCATAGCACAAACTCTGCTTAGTTTGGGACTAGATGGCGTTGTGTGTAAGTTGTGGAATATTATTATTATTATGTTCAATTATCATTTAGGTCATTTGGGTCTTAATGTGTGCCTAATTATTCACCATTTATTAAGAATTCTAATCAAGTAATCTTGAAGACGTTATGTCAGATTGATTTCGATTTATTCGTTGTGGGTGATGCGATCGCTGAAGTGATACTGCGCATCGTTAATAATAGCATACTAGGTATTGATTAACTGCGAATGTAATAATAATAACATCTTTTTTTGGTCTGAATAACGGCCCATAATCAGCAGAAATAAGTAATATTGGTGAAAAGTCTAAATCTATTAATTTCTTTAAAGTATTATATTATATCGAGAGCTTCATAACAAATGGGCGTACACGCAAGAATAGCATTTTTCGATTTTTGCTGCAATGGATAGTAGAAAACGAGGGGCTTGTGGCTGAGTAGTAACAGCCGCACGGGTCGATCGATCAGGTTAAGCTACATTGTCCGTGGTTGGTCCGTGGATGGGTGACCATTTTCATGTACATACCAAGACCCCTCCGTGCCTCGGAAAACATGTCCCGGCTATCATTCGTGGATCTTTGACAATCGTTACGGGTCGTCAGAAGCCCGAAAGTCTGACAACCAGTCTTTCCAAGGGGTATCGTATTACCTACCTAGATACTGGGTTGTGGAGGTCGGATAGGCGGTAGCTCCATGTAAAATACTCATATTCAGCTGCATCCGGTTAGACTGGAAGCCGACCACAACATAATTGGGAACAGTCTAGGCAGATGATGAGGGATAGTAGAAAACGAGGTCCATAACATAGTAAAACCCTTTACGACTGAGTTGAAGTGATCGTGAGTTTCGACTTTACAAAATTCTGAGCACGATCGAGCGACTAGCTAATTATTCCTGAACCTCAAGTATGTGAGGGTCTGACTGCTGGAGACAAGCTTGCATGAGATTTTTTTCAGTATTTTTCCCAAGAACTCTGAATACTTTCCAAAGGATTAATAAGTTTTTACTGATCTATGCGAGTTTTTTACTCCAAACGGTCGCAAAGGGATAAAGTCTTATTTTTCTGTTCTTTGTTATTTTTCTGTTTTTTATAAAGATATAGGCCATTAAAATAATTGGCCTAATATTGTCGCACGGTAAAACGGTTGTAACACATAGGTGTAAACTACACATACGCCATATCTTTATTATGAAGAAACTTGCACAGTTAACAGAGTTAGTTAGGGCCGGCGTTGACTGACGTCGCGGCACGGCACGGCACGGCAAAGGATTTTATTTCTGATCAAGTTCTTTTTATCCTTAGGTATTTCAATGAGCTTAGAATTCATATTACTTTATTTCGATACAATCATACCGCGGCACGATGTCGTGTCATGCCGTTTCATTCCAAGGATTGCCGCGGCGTGCCACCGCGTCCCGGGAGCCACATAGGTCACAAGATTACGACAGCTAAACTAATTGAAATAAGGTTTTGGCAGGCTGGGCTTTTTGCGAGATGCCACGACGTGACGCGCCATGCCGCGTCATACCAAAGCGTCCTTCGGGATACCAAAGCACCATGCATACGCCCATATTGGTACTTAAGTTGGTTCATGAAAGCGTATGCGCGTACGCCAGGTTCATGCGTCTGTCATTTTGAAAACAGTTAAAATCTATTTAGTGGTAGCAAAATGGCGTAGGTACGCATTCTATTTGTTTATTTATTTTATTAATTAATGTTCCTAGGGAAGTGCTTTTAGATTTGTTACAACATTACGAAATTTATAAAGTTATTTAAATAAGAAATAGCGGCCTTTCCAAATAAAGAAGAATGTGTTTTTGTACGCTCCAAAATACCTACATTTTGCCTACATTTATGATTATTTTTTTCAGTTATGATCTGAACAAAGAGGCGTAATGACCATATTTCAAAAACTACGTGTGCGAAAACTTGAAAAGTCCTACCAGCATACGTATTTTACCTAGAAGGATGCTTGTCCCAAATACCAGCCTGATACCCATATGAACTAGTCTTAATTTTATTCACATTTTTGTCCCTTCTGTGATATTGCACTTTCGTCTATACGCTCATTTGTTATGTAGTCCTCGATGTATATCGTATACAAATCGTCTTGCTACTTACTGTCTAAATCTGAAAGTTTCCTATCAAAGTCTTCATCAAATATGAATGTACTGAATGTGATTCGGTGCCTCTTCACGACCCATACTACGATGATGGTGGCGATAGAGAGTATGACGCCGAGGATCGCTGTGATGAGGGTGCCCGTGCGCGTCGACGCACAACAGCAGCATTTCTGTAACCGCTTCATGATTTCTGGTATACGTCACTTCAAATCCCAATAATTCCTAGACACATTCCTCACCGCCTCATGGCTGCAACAAAAGCAATTAAAATAATTAAGCTTTGATAAGAACATGTTTTGCTACATAATCTTAATACAACTAGGACTAAGTACCTTATACTTACAAGGAAGGTATCCCGACGTGTCACCTCCGATTTTTTTGTGGCTGATATTCTCCATCAAATTTTAAGAGACACGTTTTTTTTTTTTTGCCAACGCGCCTTTTTTGGGGGTGAAATAGCCCCCTAAACATTGTATGGAAAAATAATAATAATAATAAAAAAATAATATATATATTCTAATGGATATATTAATATCCATTTGGTCTTTTGGAAAAATATTAACTAGAACTATGTAAAACCCTCAAACTGCCCCGAAAGGTGGTAACGTTTAGGGGGCTATTTCACCCACAAAAAAGGCGCGTTGGCAAAAAAAAAATAAGTGTCTCTTAAAATTTGATGGAGAATAACATATATCAACCACAAAAAAATCGAAGGTGACACGTCGGGATACCTCCCTTGTTAGTTAAATACCTTATACTGACAAGGAAACCTCGCGAAGTGTCCCTCACCGATTTAGTTGCGGCTTTACTATAATAATCTACATGAAAAATGATGAGATAGGTACGTATTTTTTCTTTTTTGCTAACAAACGTTTTAAAGGGGTGAAAATCACCCTCAAAGTTCGTACTCCAAAATTATGGTTTGCAGTTTTCACATACATATTTCTAATAATATTTTTCCAAAATGACTTTAACCATTAAAAAGAGCATAAAAAATTATGAAAAATACCTTTATTCATATTTATAAGACTTAAAATTGGTCCCATTAAAAATAATAAATAGTTTATAGGTTATGAATTTTTTGTTATTTTTAATTAAAAAAATTGTATATCCACAATTCTTATAAATATGTGAATAAAGGTATTTTTACTCGGTGAGGGACACCTCGCGAGGTTTCCTTGTTAGTTAAATACTTTGAATAGTAGGTGGGTGATAATAATAGTGATAAGCTATTCTAGAATATTAGATACATACTGGCCTATAGCTAGTGCAATCCACGAAGACGCGCCCCACTCTTCTTTTTAATGCTTACAGTTACAAGTGTGCAACATTTCGCTACTATTTCAGTTTTGTCAATATACAGTAATTACTTATTAGTGGGTAATTAGTAAGTATTGCCAAAATTAAAACACGTGCGGAAGTAATTAGCAATAACCACTAACGTTTAGGAAGAGAGTGGGGCGCGTCTTCGTGGATTGCACTATCTGTAACTGCCATCTATTAATTAACAAACGTGTAATGTTATCTGGAATATCGTGTAGCATGGCTGTACCTGCATGGTGGATAAATTCCCAAATTAAAATATCTATTTATCAGCTTGCTTTCATCAAAAAGTTATTCTATCGTGTATACAGCGTGTAACGGAAGGGGGGTATCAACCCTGAAGGAGGTGAATGTGCTCATGAAACTCAACAACTTTCCCCAAAGAATATAGGCCGAATTATGAAAAAAAAAAATTGGGCCTCCCATAGTAAATCAATCAGCTGGTAGTCAGTTTTGTAAGGGAGGGCCAAATTTTTTTTTCATATTTCGACCTATGTTCTTTGGGGAAAGTTGTTGAGTTTCATGAGCACATTCACCTCCTTCAGGGTTGATACCCCCCTTCCGTTACACGCTGTATAGGGTGACTGGTAATTAGTGACCGATACTTAAACACATGATTCTACTCATGACAACAAACAAGTTTTATAATGGGACAAAAAGTGAGATGACGAAAAAAAAATCAGCTGTTCCCTACATTTTGACGACTCGTACATACATAAATATAGGGAACAGCTGATTTTTTTTTCGCGATTTCGGATTTGGTCCGATAGTAAAAGTTGTTTGTAATGATGAGTACAATCATGTGTTTAAGTATCGGTCACTTATTACCAGTCACCCTATACAGCGTGTAACGGAAGGGGGGTATCAACCCTGAAGGAGGTGAATGTGCTCATGAAACTCAACAACTTTCCCCAAAGATTATAGGCCGAAATATGAAAAAAAAATTTGGCCCTCCCTTACAAAACTGACTACCAGCTGATTGATTTACTATGGGAGGGCCAAATTTTTTTTTCATATTTCGACCTATGTTCTTTGGGGAAAGTTGTTGAGTTTCATGAGCACATTCACCTCTTTCAGGGTTGATACCCCCTTTCCGTTACACGCTGTATATCGTCTGTTTTGTCTGATAACGTGCGCGTTATTATGGTTTGTTTACATAACATCTATGTGCAATTTTAAATAAGCTACGTAAATGTATGTTGCCCACATAAAAGTCGTAGTTTTACCTTTATCGCGCTGATTGTATTTTGTAAATGTAGCTAGCAACTACAAGGCGTGGGCGTTCGTCATTGGCTTGACCCGTTACTTCCGCGTCGCCATTGACTTTAGTGATTTCTTACGGGTCTACATGTTTGGGATATCACTAATATTAGATAACATTCTACTCTATCTCATTGATATTCGAGATGTTGCAACACCACGCATAAATTTAAATGTTAAGACACTTTAGAATGTACGAAACGTTTTTACATAAAATCTAAAAGTTTAGCTAATAGGTACCTCCAAGTACGTAGATGGATAGTGATGATAGGAATAATAACGGGTGGCGCAGTTGCGCCTTCTCAGAAACTAAATAAATAATAATAGCCTCCCATCTAAAATGTTTTGAAATGCATTAACGTTTAATATTTATGAAGTGAGAATACAAACATCGATGTCGGCGCCACAAATCGAGCAGAGAGCCGTAAAAATATTGCATCAGTGGCACCGCGGCGACTTCCGTTCGCAAGTCGTCCAGAGTGCGACACCGCTGTTATCGGTTCCTCGGTGTTCAGGGCTATTTCTGATCGGGTGACACGTGGCAGCTCATTAACGCGGGCAGCACCGTGCCCACGACCGACCATGATGCAATTTTTTTTTTTTTCGTATAAAACGCTTGGTAGATGTCAGAGGCGACATAAAGACAAACACCTAAACGGTAATATTATTATTAGGTTTTCCTACCCAACTCCAAAGAAGTAACGTTTCTTTGTGGCCTATTTGTAAGTTGTTAATTTAGAGTCGTGGGTTAGGTATACCTAAGGCAACATGAAAATGTTTATGCCTTCGATTCTCGAATCGAATCTATTCTGGGAGTGGCGGCTAAGTATTTTTAACAAACTGTATTTTGTTTCCATCTATCTGAATTAGTGGGTTTTAGTTTAGTTTGACATTCATTTATCTATGTAAAGTAGATGACCTTATAAGAGCGAGTTAGCTCTAACCGAGTGTACATACATATAAGTAGGTAGAGTTAGTTTCAATAACTTTATCGGAGTAATCTAGTTGTTTCGACTGTGGCATAGATCTTAGCATCACATGCTGGATGCTTTTTTAACAGGCTCCAAATTTTTACAGGCTGTTCCACTCATGAATATGAACAACTTTCACTATAGGACCAACTCTGAAATTACGAAAACATAATCAGCTGTTTAATACAAAAGTTCAATACCTACTTTACCAAAATGTATGAAACAGCTGACTCTTTTTTCGTGATCTCAGAGTTGGTCCCATAGTGAAAGTTGTTCATATTCATGAGTAGAACACCCTGTAAAAATTTGGAGCCTGTAAAAAAAGCAGCCAGTATAGTCAGCATCTCTATCGACATGACCACTGCTTTTTTATTAAGTATGAGTATTTGCATTTATATGAATTAGCTTATATGAATAAATCAATCATTTGCAATTGTTTCCCCAAAATTGGGAAAATTCAGTGGAAAACAAATGTTCTGTTCATTGCAATATCAATTTTATTTGGGGACTTCAATTCCGACAGAAGACACCAATTTCGACAAAATTATTTGGTAAGTATTTACTTAGATAAATACAATTATGGTAATGATGTCATGATGTCTGGATATAAAAAAAAAACCCACGACAGTAGCTTCCTGCACGACCGGTTTTTAGCTCACTCCAATTTAAATGTGTTTATCTTTTTGTATTATATTAAGCAGACGTTGAATATCAAAGCGACTGTAACCGATTCCCGAGGGCTTGCATTAAAAATTTCGCAATAGCGATCCATTTTGATTGACTGCAGTTACGTTACGGTCCGGAATTAGACGCATTGCCTAACAGGTACCAAATCAATTGTGGATCACGCTTTAGTTCGATTACGTATTTATGAACTCTGATGGTTGAAACTGTGGCGACGCGACGGGATGTTGCGTTATTGTGCTCCCTTTTGATTTGGGCAATCAATCAATAATAATCGTCCATTCGCTTGTGTCGGTACATATCAAGTATTTTTGTTTATTGGCTCATTGAATCGAAAACATAACTCACCATTATGTCCTATTTCTTAAAAAAATAAACAGACTGGTATGAACAATTTTAAATTATTAAAAAAATCCAAGTATTAACGAGTTCTCCTTATGATATTAAGTACTAGGAGATATGACATTAGCCTCCGTATGAGTTGGTAATGGTATCCAAGAGCTTTAACAGCCATTTGCAGACAGGTGTGATGTTTACATAGCAAATGTGTGTCTACGTAACTGTTTTATAGACCGGATTGAAACGGATTTGCAAATATAGTTTGCAATAAGTAGGGTGACGATAACCCTCGCTCCATTATCGCTGGCATTGGCCTGACCCAGTTCACAGATCGGCCCCATTAGAACAAATGCCTCGCCCATACTGCTACTCTACGGGACACACCTAGACATTTTACACCCCATTACCATTTGCAATGTTTGGCTTTGAAAGCTTTTACTGCAAATTTTATCTGGGTTCATTAGATGTTCAGCCGTATCCAGGTTTAGCTCGATTTTTTGTATGTGTAGCCTGTAGACCTATCCAAGCATTTATGTGATGGTTAATAATTCGTAATATTGTCGAAGGGATTCAAATAAAGCCCCGAATTCATAACTAATATTTCTCCAACATGATGTCTACAAACAATGCGACCCAAAAAAAATAATTATATAACAATGGGTATCGTAATATGTAACTTAGAAGATGGAATTAAGATGTTCCGTTGATATGAATGTAAATAGAGAACCGTACGAGTAATAAATCAGTGTGCAGTTTCCGTGTCGGGCGGTAGGCGGCGGAATAGTCAGTAGTACCTAACTGCAAAGATACTTGTGTTTGTCAGGGTCGTTACGCAATACAGAGAACATAACATGGGAGGTATTGCTCTTGTTCCGTCTATGGCTCAGCTTCCCAACTAATTTGATAAAAGCCACACAGCTATTCATTCATCACAGAACAATGCAGAGACGAAATTGTTTTCCCGTTCTTCATTAAACTGTTTTGCTCCGATAGTTATGATTAGTTGAAACACTTTTGGTTGAGCCATATTCTATAAGGAGTAAAGGCATAAAACAGTTCATAGTACCTCCTCCCTTCACGAAAGGAAGTAAGTATGGTTTTCACTCCATGTGGAGCTTCGTTGGTACATTGGATTAGTAATCCTTATACTTTTATAGAGTTGTTACGCTCCATGAGCCGCAGTTCGCGTGATTTCTTTGTTACATTGTAACGAGTACAATCTTTGCGCTAATACTTACTATCTTCGTTTATATCAATGTTCAAGTAGGATGTAACTACCGGCTAACGGCCTCCTTCCTGTCATGCTTCAGTTCAATTGTACTAGAGGCAATTTGCTTATTGTGGTTGAAGTTATGCTTATGAGGCTTATGAACTAATTTTCAAACAGGTGGTATCTCTTTCGTGGTTAGGCACTGGTACTTGTTGACAGGCCTACACTGTCCTCCGTAAGGGAGGACAGTGTAGGCCTGTTTACCTAACACAGTAATTTAAAAACCGTAGAAGGCAATTATTTTTAAAAGAGTAGGTACCTAAACGTGGAGTTTCTTGCCGGCTCTTCTCCATAGGAAACGACTAATTGCTTCTGACGTTTCATAAGTGCCCATGTAGGTTTATGCGAAATAAACATTTTGACAGCATTCGGGGTTACTGAGAAATGCTAAATGAATATGATCGTGGCAGCTTTTATAGTATAGAGCTTTATAGAGGTATCAAATCAACCATTCTCTATTTAGCAAATCTTTGTATAACGACATCTAAAGTATTTCGTAGTTGATTGGTACTGGCATAATATTTTATTGATAGTGAAAGACTTGAAAATATTCCCGCACACAGCATGTGATTAATCGCTGCATTCCAGAAATCCTCCGCATTCCGAACTTGTTACGGATCGACCATGGACTCATAAAAAATACCCTTATGAGAATTTGTGATGATTCATACAAATCAGAGAATCAGTTTAAGCGCAGTGAAGTGCTGGACCCTTTATGAGATTTAATTGTTCACTCAAAAATAGGTTCTCGCTAGATTCTGCTCTACACATTTGTTTGTTACCCAGTTTCACCCTTCTGAATCAGTTCAGTCAAAATAGATTTGTTATATAGCATATAGGTAGGTATAGTAGATATTTACTATATCGAAAGTAGAGTTTGGCAAGCGTAGTGCGTTCTTGACTATCGGTCATTAAACAAGCGAAGGTCGGTCTTTACAGCAGGGCTTTCTGTGTCATTGTCACCGTCACTTCGAATTTTTGACGATGGAAATGTTTGGCCACGTGGAAACGTGCTTACCAGAGGGATTTAAAGGTTGAATGAGAATTACGGAAATTAACAGAAGGACGAGAATCTTGGACTATTCTGGCCAAAGATGCATTATCTTACCAGACTAGCGATTCTTATGAAGTTATAATGTGTCCACATCAGCTAGATGCGCTAATGGATAGCACAGCAGCTTCTTGTGCAAACAAGTAAACATAACTGGGTACTCATAATTTAGGTAGGCACCTAGATGCCTAACTAGTGTAAGTGTAACTAACCGTCGGATCTGATTCAGCAGGACACAACTACGCAGTCGAAACGGCGGTTATTGTTAGTGCTTCTTTCTGTAGTTTCAAGCAAAGAATTACCCCACTCCGATAAAAAAGTGATACGTATTGGTTAAAAAACTTGGTTGGTACTTCACATTGTATCAAAATATTATATTGTAATATATTTTTATACATATACATATCATATTGTATTGGAACGGGTGTAAAATACCCTTAACGAAGCCTAGAGTCACTTGTTCGTCCCGTTATTATATTTTTGTATACCATACCTGTGAACCTTCTGGTTACAGAGATATTGAAGGTCAAAGTTTCAACATTTCTGACGTTTATTTCCACAAAAACACACTCACAAATGGACTACATAGTTTTACAACAAACAACTAACTTCGCATTTTGACTGTAATGTAACAACTACATATTAATCAAACCAAACATAATACGAGATCCACTTACAGCTGTTCACATGTCCGTATCATCTAATGCTATCACGGTCCCAATTCACTTAATCGATGTTAAGTAACGCAATCAAGAGCCCATTGCAAGCATATGTATGCAATTGATCCGGGCATTCCACTCGGTGCTCATACTAGCCCCAGATGCGTGCTCCCGATTAAAACGCCCATACACTGCGTAATCCCACCGATAGTAGGTACTTTACTGCTAGACTGATTCTTCAGATAAAGAGAGTCTGGACATCTCGTGTGAATCGAACTTGTATTACATATTGCACCGTGGGATTTAAAAAGGAGGTGTACTTCATTGCTGTTGTTTTTGTAGGTAGGTACCTAACATTTTTGTAAGAACCTAGATTTTTAAATCGTTTTTATTAGGTATTTTAATTTACTATTTTAATATACTAATACTTAAGTACTTTCCTGTTTTTTTATTTTTTTTATTGAACCGATGTTTTAATTATTATACCTTATAATTAACTTAACGTCGGTCTTTAACAATTACGCTCAATTCGAAGGCCTTACTTACTCACATAAAAATAATAATACTTATGTCTAAGTAGCCACTAGCTAGTCCTGTAAATATTCATAATACATATTAATGCTGTTTAAATAAATACGGTTTTAGAAGGTCAAACGTGTATTAGTCAGTAGAGCAAAGTCAGTGTCATTAACTAATTAACATGGGGCCTTGTCTCTGCGGTGCTCTGCGCACACTAAACCAGCCGCGTATAAACACAAACCCACATCATTCATATGTTTGTGTTCAGTGTACCATTCAACGAAAAACGTCTTTGACGGCTTTTTATGACGCCCGACATGTTAGAAGATATGAATAAAGAAACTATGAAAACCGACCCACTTTATTGTTATCTATGACAAGCATTACCTACCCAATTTTAAAGTTCGTTGTCTTTATTCAGTGCACGACAGTGGAACAATAGAGAACGAACCACAAATACGGAATATTTACTTGAAAGTTTGAGAAATTCGTTTATGTAAGGATAAGAGTAAAGACAACAACTGTGGTCCGTGTCACACACGCGAAGCGCGGTTTGCCTCGCTTTGGACAGATACGCTATACGCGAAGGCCGGCGCACGGGCTGCCGCAGAAGGTAGCGTGACGTCATCAGGTTCACGTCGAGTGACGCTCAGTCATTCGTTCAAGAATGTATATTGTAAACAATGAGTTCTCTTACTAACAAAGACGTCGGCCTCTTTTATCATGAGTAGGATTTACTTTCTCACAGCAGCAATAAAAATCTATATTTATTTTCTGGTTCTTACATGTGAGTATTTCTCGGGCTTTTGACAATGCTCACGGGAATTGTCAAAAGCGTGGATTATTGACGATTGATGTTATACCGTTGCGTTGGTGAGCCGAACAAAAGAATTGAGGCAAAGAGGGGTTTGCTCGAACTTTGTCGCGATATGTCAAGAACCATGTCAAGGCAATAGGGTCCAAAATCTAATTTCCATAAGGCCCTTGATGTTTTCCCAAGGTACGAAAATGACTAAATGTTAATTTTAAGAAAAATTATTCTTAGTTTAATGTAAACATCTATACACTACTATACTGAGTGACTAATAAGGTCCCGATAGTAGCAACCACAACACAATGTCAGTGTCAAGCATGGTTAGTAGATTACGATTCGACGAAGCAGTGAACTCACGCAAAAACTATATATGGTCGTACACCTCAGCGACTACTGGCGGAGACCAAGGTTAACCACTATTGACTACTGATTTAATAAACAAAAAAAAAAACTATAAATATTTTAGCTCACTTCTGGTTGTTGTCAAGCTATACTAAGAATGATACAAAGTACCATCGTGAGGCGATATAAAGTATGTTGGCTTTATTTCTCTTTGTGCTACATAAATGTCAATGTGACTTCTTTAGCTAGGTATCTATAAGACAACCTTCAGTTTTACCCACTATTCATTATTTGGTCAAGGTTCGATTTTAAGTGACGTCATGTTCAGTAATCATGTTTACCTCATCTAGTCTAGGTACAAGTCAGTCATACTGGCGTCAGTATGTGAGGATATTTGAACCGCACTTTGAAAGCACATAAAAGAGATGACCCTGTCGCCTTCTCAATCTCAAGTCACATAGAATCTTAAATCGACATAAATGATGTGGATGACATCACGCAGAACACCAGTGTTGTAGCGATGTGTAATACAATATGCAACAGAAATGACTCATAAACACAATGTTATTATATGAACTGCTGTTTCCACAAACTCCATGTCTGGATGGGAATAAAATTCGTGGGGATGAATAATAAAACCTTTATAAGTACATTTGTAGTAGGTATCCATATCCAGCAACTTTTTATGCAAGATCGCAAATCACGTTCGTTAATCGTTAATTAAAGCGTTCATTGACTGTTACTGTATCTAATTTGATAACCAAACCAGGTTACAGTTCATGTATCTTTAATTTGGAATGTTGATACGCTTCGTTGTTCCAGATCAATGATAATTATTCAAAACGATTCGTCAGTCAGGAAACAAAGATCGAAGAAGGTTCAATGTTTCAAAATCCTTTTGTATGCTTCTCTAGGTGTTAGTTTATGGGGCGTTAATTGTAAGAATCATAGCGGATAACGAAGGGTACATACGTGGGCTACCGTCTGGTTCTCATGTAGTTGTTAAGTAGAAAGTAGGGAAAACGAGGATAAATTACCAGGCGAGCTCTTAAGGCATGTTAGACGTTAGTACTACCATATGCAGCGACTCCATATATGGGTGGAGTCGGGAACATAGACGTGTTCTCACGTACATCAAGAATGTCACAACCGCTCGTACCGTTTTCCATTTGATACCGGTATTGACACAACTGTTTTCCAAAGAAATTGTACGAAAAGTAGCTTAGATGAACCGTTTTACCGACAAAAATAAAAGAAAACCTTCAATTCGACCCACATTGTTAGGGCAATATCGCTATATCTACGTCTGGCGTTATTAAGTCTAAAATTTCATAATATATATTTTAATTAGTGTCTTATTTTCGACGCCTTAAAATATTAATGTTTATCGAGTTCTATTAATAGATATAGTTCTGGAACATTTTTATAAATACTTTGACGATAAACAAAGTCTTTGGCTTGACGCAACAGTATGCGTAGCTGAGCTATCAGTGAGGAATTCTGCTTCGTTTATATCTCTACACATGTTTCCGTTGCCATGGTTTTCGTAACAGAAAACTGTAACGTGATAAACTATGGTGTTATGGTGGTATTTAACTGTCGTTAACGTGAGACAGTTACTTTGTATTTAGCTTTGGTTACCTCTAACTGTTCTAACGACGCTACTTTTTGTTTCATCATCCTTTTTTTCTGTGTAACGGAACCGTTTGATCTAAGCTCTCTTTTGATATGATCGATTTGAGATTATGGAACACAAAATTTTAAGACTTAAATTGATACGATATTTATTTACGTAGTAACATTGAAATGTTGCCTGCTAACTTGCTAAGTGCATGTCACGTAGGAACCATGTTTACACGGCCTGAAAAGTGCGTTGATAACCGTATGTACGTAAAGCTACAGGCTTAAGACAGTAGACAGTTAATAATACTTTTGTTAAATATTAGATAAAAACTCCACCAGGTTGTTTAAAGGTTATTCACACTCGGACATAAAAAAAAAATCTATTTCATCGCTATTTTATATGTTTTAAGGTGCCATTCGTATCAGTTTTGTGATATTTTAATATTTGTTTTTATATGATTGAGATTTGTGATATTTTAATATTCGTTTTTATATGATTGAAGTTTCAAACTGCAATGTATTTCTTAGAATCACGATGATCTAATTCTAATTGTAATGTTAGTTAGTCATTTAATTTAGTAGCTAGTGTAAATAAGTTAGTGTAATAATAATTGTATAGAAGCAATTTATATATTTAAAAATTCAATGTTATCGATGAAAACTTTAGAAATCGACATTCTAATTCCTGAACAATTTTGCGATTGACATTCATCCTAACTAAGCGCGCAAAAATAGAATTTGATCCTTGGACAAATTGTGATACATGGGGACTAAGTGACTCTAAATTACGTTGTGGAAACGAATGACATCATACTCAAATTCTGCAGTGCGATTTTGTAACCGTGAAAACTCAGGTGAAGTGAGCGTGGAGTGAACTGTCAGTGTCATCTCACCTGATACTAGAGATTGACCAAGAATACATTTACTTTTTATTTTGTGGGGTTTTAATCTAGGAAAATAATAAAAAAAAAAACAAAATTGATATTCTGACTGTGTTTCTGTTTTGCTATTTTATTTAATTAACCCCACAAAATAGTAATGTTTTGACAACTAAAATACTAGTTTTGAAATTATATAAAATGATCTATAAAATAAAATGATCATTAGAATTAGGATAAAAAATATTATTAAAATCTCGATTATGATTGTAAATGTTTGCTTTGTCAATCCCTAGCATCAGTGGGATGACATTGACAGCTCACGCCACGCATGTTTTCACGGTGAGATTTTTACAGAATCGACATGCTGTTCTTATATTGGCGAAATGTCATTAGTCACACTGACGAATTGAGTCCTACCAATTAGAACATATATATAAGTAGACACGTAACGGTACTACCTACATTTTGTAACGTTAACTGCTCACTGTCAATCTACGCATATCAGCACTGCCTTCATCAGAATCATCATCATAGATCTGCGTTTTCTAAAGCTACGTACCTAGTTGCAATCTATTGTTAGCTTCACCAGTCGTGAAGTCATATAGTATAAATAATGTTAATTATTTGTTTGGGCGATAGCTTCACTGAAATCGTCTTCCCACACATCATTCTTAATTGTTCGGCATGTCATGTTATGTTGCTGTAAAAGCTTGAACAATGTCCCCAGCGGATGTTAAATAATATTACCAAAATCAGAATGTCTATGGTGTGGTGTTTTCACAATTTTCGTTGAAAATTACCGAATGAACTGTACAAGGGACATCTTCTATACTTTGTTTAACTACATTTTCCAAAACATCACAAGTATTTTTATTTATGTTTCCAGATCCTGATACGACTTATTAACGACACGTTGATTTTAATTAATAAGTTAATTAGTCATTCATAGTTGCTTTACGTTTATCGTACCTAATTAAGTATTAATGCCAGCACCCTAATGGCGTAATACAGAAAAATCACAATCTGAATCATTTTGAAGGATAGTGCTAATCCATTGCTTTAAATGTTCGAAAAATTAGTCTGCTCAACAACGTAAATAAAGCAATGAATGTTATTGAACTGTCAAAATGAAAACTATTGCTACTGATAGTGTATTACGGAACTACCCCACAGCTCTAATTTGTGTAATAGGTAACTATATTAGTTATTTCGGTGAATGTTGGTAATACCAAATAATCCTATTATTTATTCGATTTTCCTTAGGAATGGGTTACAATAATACATTATATTGCAACGTTGGATATTTTCACAATTATAACATCTAAGTATTCGCAAATCTCTACATAAACATTGGCGGGTGGTGCGTAAAGACTGAATTTTCAAAAATAACTTGCGACTCACACTGTTCAAGGTAAGGACGTAGCGTAACCCAAATATATTCTAAAACAAAATCAAGGCCTTTACCACACACGGCGTCACTATTAAATAAGATATTTATAATCGGAAAAAAAAAACAAAGGTTATATTTAAAGACAATGTCAGTAAGTTATTTACCTTGTATGTGAGGTTCAAACTAATAAAGTAAATCACTGCTTATCACTGTTTACCACTTGTTAATCACTAGGAAAATGTGAATGAGCACCGGGTATCTGTCGTGCTTGTAAGTAGTGAGTTTGTCCGCGCCAGTACGCGATGTGACTGTTCGCTCGCCAGAGATCGTCTGAAGGAGTCACGCTCGCGACTGTACGCAGGGCCCGCCAGCCGGCTGACGCACGCTGATGATGACAGCGCTAATCATACTGTACCACACGTTTTCTTGGATGAGATTCATTACGTTATTAAGCAATATACCTACCTAAATAAGTATAACAGTAATCTTAGTACTTTACATCTGTGGGAGAAAATGATTGGGTAGGTAATCCGCCGTGGTAACAACGGAACGGCAACATTACGATATTGAAACAAACGTTACTAGAATTTGATGGGCAAAATAACTGAAATATTTAAGAGTTTAGAGTCTTTGATAAGGTTGGTGTTTGGCTGAAACAAATATTTAGAACGTTGCATTCACATAATTAACTTATGAAAAAGTGAAATGACAACAAATAAACTTCACTCATCTGACAAGACAAAATGTTGTACAAAATAATGTCATTAAAGTAAATAAAATTATAACAATAACAAATCAGTAAGTTTACATATAATGTCTTGGACATTTACATAGCTTGGTAACAAAATCTTCGGGTTAATCAAAATGATAAACATACTATCGTACGTGGGCATGAACATGCAGTCCGAAGTTTGTTTATGGTGCCTGCTGGGGCTCGTGCGAACCATCTTTGACGCCACGCTCTTCAAAGTGAACGCCAATCTAAAGCAGGTGCCGTGCCGCCGACGACAGATGTATTAAATAATCCTATCAGAATATAATTAAGTAGCTGCAGAGCCGTTGACACTCATGTATTGTGTGTTGTAGGAGTAGGTATGTCTATGTTGCTAGATTATCTTTATACTTTATACCTGCTGGGTAATTGCGTAAGACACTAACAGTAGCAATAGCTTTCATTTTGGCAGTACAACAACATTCATTGCGTTATTTACGTTGTTGAGCAGACAAATTACGGAGAAAACGGCACGGTTGGCCCAGTGGTTAAGCGATTGACTGCTGCGCTGCGTGTCGCGGGTTCGATTCCCGCACGGAACAAATATTTAACCCTACAAAATAGTAATGTTTTGACAACTAAAATAGTAGTTTTTGAAATTATATGAAATGATCAATAGAATTAGCATAAAATATATTATTAAAATCTCGATTATGATTTTAAATGTTTGCATAGTCTCAATCCTAGCATCAGTGGGATAACACTGACAGCTCACTCCACGCAAGTTTTCACGGTGAGATTTTTACAGAATCGACATGCAGGTATCATTTTCATAGTATTATGGGAGATTAATAAGTTATCCGATTATGATTTATTAATTTATAAAAAAATCTATCATCATCTCCATCTACTAAATATATAATTATTTTCTTTTAACTTTGGAGTAATGGATATTCTTAATCTATACTAATATTATAAAGCTGAAGAGTTTGTTTGTTTGTTTGTTTGGTTGAACTCGCTAATCTCATGAACTACTCGTCCGAATTGAAAAATTATTTTTGTGTTGAATAGTCCATTAATTGAGGAAAGCTATAGGCTATATAACATTACGCTACAACCAATAGGAGTAGAGCATCAATTTTCATTGATGCTCTACTCCTATTGGTTGTAATGTTGCAAAAGCGGAAAAAAATATTCTTGTTGAGAGCTTCCGTTGCGTGCGCTGCGTAAATGGTTAAAGCTACGCAAAAATCATGTATGATGGAATTGTTCCCCCTTAAAAGTTCTAAAAAAAAAATCCGCAACAGCATACATCTATCTTTTATGGTTGACTCACTATAACTTTTTTTATGGTAATAAATTTGTTCTTAAATAATGCATTATTTGTGAAGGTGTTTTCATAAACATGATATTCCTTATCCAAATAAATACGTTATTCATCACAAGTATTTAATTTTGAAAAAAAAAATCCATTAACATCATTTGATTCCAATGAATATCTTAGGAGATAATATATATTATCATAGTTTTAAAATAAATCCGCACGGCCGCCGGTAGCTCTGCGACGTTCACTATACTTAATTCCACTCTTACTGATCATAGCGTGATGTTCTTAAAATAGCTTCTTACAGTAAGTATTAATGTACTGAGTAATAATCATAAGTAATTAAATATATTTTAGTAGCTTTTTTCCTCAAATTAACGCGGGTGAAACCGCGGGGCATTGCTAGTTAGGTATAATAGCTGTGTAGCACTAGCAAAAACATGATGCAAAGGAGAAGGTCAACTTTTAGTGATTAAAAAGTAATAAATACTCATTCAATGCGTTCATCTGTTATATCTCAGAATTACTGAACCGATATATTGATATAAACCAAAAGGTAGGAAGTGATATAGATCTCTGTTGTGGTTTAAAATTAAATGTAGAAGAAAGAAAAAAATGTGTTGTTGCAGAAATTGTGCTTGAGAGTTCGGGGAGATAGAGTGACTTCATTGATAGATCAAAGAGACATACAACTTCTCTGTTTTATGGAGATAAGTGTCATTTGCCTTCGATGCCGTTAGGAAAGACAGTGAGATGGGAGCATAAGAAGAGGGTTAAACAATTACATATAATTTTTTTCCCAATTAGTCACCATACGCTAATAAAGGCGCCTTGAAACTCCTCAAATTGAAAAAACATCGTACGGATGGCCACATATGAGAACATCCTGATGTTAACCGTGTGAAGACGGCGAATTTGAAATTCAAGTAAACACATCCATTCACATTTAAAGTTGTAATCTTTTTCCCCAAGTGACTGAACGACATTGCTTAGACTGCTAGTTAACCATCAGCATTTAACTCGTTCGTAACCAATATTTACGTAATCGCTTACCCACAGGATGTCACATTTTCCTCAATGGACAAACAGCTGATGAGTATTGTCGATGTTATCATTCAGTTCCAATATGAATACGTAGGTTACCATGAAAACACTTGACATAGAGTTTCATTTCAAAGCGCAATGGTAATAAAATATATAAATAAATATAATAATAATAACAGCCTACTTCTGTTCCACTGCGGTTCAAATGCCTCTTCTCATACAGAGAAGGCATGAGCATCGATCAGTTATTATCGAACCAATACTAAAAATACATTTGGCAAAAGTTTGGTGGGTGTAGATAATATTATATATAGAGGCGAGATGCTATACCAACGCCAGTCTATGAATAGCCCTTTTACTGTCAGTTTTGACGACCTGCGTGAGATGATAAGCAGGTGATAGATATCCGTATCCCCCCCAGAGATCAGGAAGAATAATATTATGATGGAGTAACGTTTACTTATAGGTATGTCGGTCTTCAAATCCCACATAATATATACTCACAGAGTATGATTTACAAACTCACGAGCGATAGAGCTATGGAATTACTCGTATAACGAATGTTTGATACATATAGGTACTTTTCAACTCCCCAACCTACATGCTTCGCGGTCCTTATATTACCTTCATCATTCGAACTTATTTAATGAATATAATATCAAAATCCCTTCATTTCCCGTTTTTAGGTGTGGCAGATGAACATGCCCGCCGAGCTGTCGAAGCCGGTGCAACGCGCGCTGCGCACCATGGTGTCAGGCGTCATGTTGGTGCAGTGCTTCACCGTCTACGTATACCTCGCTGCTTACATAGTCCTTCTCTATCCTGTGTTCCTGGTACGTCACCATCGTTATACTCCGTCCCAAGGGTGCAACTAGACTGCGGTCGATCGAAAATATACACAGTATTATTGTGGGACATAGGTAATATGCCTGAGTAGTGATTTGGTGATATATTTTGGGGCGACGGTTGGCGTCAGGAGATCACAATTTGGTTGCACTCTTACCTATCCCCGTTTGTTCGGGGTTCACTCAACACGTCATTTACCTTCTTTCATACATTTTAATCAGCCGTCAGTATCAGTATTCACTCTGTTTGTAGCCATTTTTATCTTTCACACAATCTATCTGTCGTCAGACTCGCAAATAAAAGTATTGTTTGGGCAAAGACAAGAAAAATATTGCGTTAGCCTTTAAGCTCGACCATCTATGAGTGATTCCATTTAATACACGCAGCCATTTTACAACTGATGTAAAACATTTTCAGAGCGGTGTACACTGTACATGTATAACTTCGAAACATATTGATAGTATATTCTAGCACACTAGAATAGGTAACAACACCAGCTACGTTCTGGTTTATTAATTTATTATTTGAAAAATGTATAAGTAAAATGATTACTAGCCTAATTCTATTTCTAATCTTTGTTTGAGTGCGTTGAACTGTCTGCATTCTATTTAATTCTTCATAGACTTGATATCCAATTCTGTGCTTTTGAATTCATTGATTCAAATATCAACAGGCCTGTTGGTCTAGTGGTCAGTGGCCCTGACTGCTATGCCCAAGGTCGTGGGTTCGATTCTCACCTAGGACAAATGTTTGTGTGATGAGCACGATCATTTGTTCTTTGTCTGAGTGTAATTTATCTATAATATGTATTTATTTAGAAATATGTATGTTTATCAGTTGTCTAGTACTCATAGCACAAGCTCTGCTTAGTTTGGGACTAGATGGCGTTGTGTGAAAGTTGTGGAAAAAAAAAAAAAAACAATAAGAAGAGTTCAGCTACATTACAATGATCCACCAAGAATATAATTATTATTGCATTAGTTCAATACTCTAAATCTGTGATTCATGGTCTGCAGACAGAGGTTTCAGGTTTTTACCCATTTACAGTAAGTAAAGTAATGGAAAGAAACCTCGCAAGTCTTTCCGAACACTCATGATATTTAGGTAGGTACTTCGATCTTCAATCAATCTACTCAGCCTGTCGCAGTCCACTGCTGGACATAGGCCTCTCTCAGAGTGCGCCTCAACATCCTGTCCTCCGCCTTCCGCATCCAGTCTACCCCAGCTACCTTCTTAGGTCGTCCGTCCATCTAGCTGGGGGGCGTCCCACACTACGCTTGCCGATGATACTTCGGTCTTACAGTCTTGCAACTTATACTTCCCGAAGCTATCTTTAACCAAGGCTACCTGGTAGGTACTGGAAAGCAGACTCGTTGAAAGAGCTCAGTAAAAAGTCCTCTTCTCAGACAGAAATAACATAACATTACGCCTATAATTCCCGAAGGGTTAGGCAGAGGTGTACCCATAGAAATATCTTTCTTATATCTATGGGTGTATATACAACGTGTAACGTTAAATGCGCAAAAACTCGGAGAGAAAATAAGTAATTAAAAAAATTGTAAACGTTTTATGTGCTGTTTTAGTTTTACTGGCCATTCTGATCGTTTCTTGCGTCTGCGACGACACTTTACGGAGGGAGGAGTCGTCACCGGGCCGCTGCGCCACGCTGACATTGGCTTGCTTGACCTATTAATAAATAGACACGGCAACGTTTTTAATGAAGATTTTTTGAAAAATGTGACCCTTATTAAAAAGTGGTTCTGTTAATTCTGCTCGTTATTCTGATCAAACTATTTTCAGGTTTTGCGCATTTAACGTCACACGTTGTATAGTATCACCCATATGTCGCCAGTTATGTTTCAGTACAATGGGGGCGCGCCTATTGCTATCAACCGAGCACGAATCCAGACTCCAGGCTGCTACTGAGGGATTCCTCCTGGAAAACTTCATAACACTCTGCCCGAGCCGGGTCACACCCAGGAACAGCAATAGCGCTTGCAACCAGTAGTACAACGAGGCAGTCCAGAAATCTAAGTATTAATCATCGCACAAACTCGCGAGCAAGCGTGTTAGCGATTTTTGTCCATGACCACGTTTAGTGTAACCACAAAATATTGCTGTCTAATTTCAACAAAGAGTCTGCTGGCATTCTTTCTTTGTAGAACCCAAGTTGTAAGTATACTTAGTGGCAAATGATGCGGCTATAGCGGTCACTGACCTATATCTATTTACAGATTCAAAACAAAAACAGAAATAAATTCACTTGAAAACCTGATCTGATTCACAAATGGAAAACTATGTATTATATGTTATACCAAATGAAAAACTATCACAAATGAAAAACTATGTATTGTAACAAACGAAATTCGCTGCTATACAACACAATATAAGATCTGCTCAACTATATAATAGAGTTAACAAGGAGATTTACATATACACTAAACAAGCACATGCATGTAAAAATATTATAATAAATTGGATTAAACCATTTTCTTATGAGGATACTGAGGCACTATTGCTACATTGCAGCACATAACATAACTCACTCGCTTCTATCAACACACTCACTCACAAACATACGCCAATCCACCCTTATCCCCATTTACATATACACATCCACTCGGATATTGTTATTATGATTACTTATTTATTTAAACTACATTTAAACACTTAAGTACATACATACACACAAACACACCCTCACACATTTAATTTTATTTTGTATTTTGTAATAATTAGCTTGCTGTGAAAGAGCGGAGTCTCCTAATACAGGCATTTTTTGCTTAAAAGGAGGCTCCAATCACTAATGTGTTTTTTTTAAGTTACGGTTACGAAATAAACTTTTTTTTTTTTTTTTTTTTTTTTTTTTTTTTTTTTTTTTTTTTTTTTTTTTTTTTTTTTTTTTGTAAGAGTATGTATTATATGTTATACATAATGTATTATATTGGTCAATTAAACGATACACACACACAGGGCAATGACTGCTCTTACCACCTTACTTGGCATCAACAGCATTAAACAAGTACAAGTGGAGAAAAGTTGTGACAGAATGGTACCCCAGAAACGGCAGAGCAGAGGAAAGGAAGACAATGCAAAAGAAGGGAAGATGAATTAAAGCTCACAGTGGGTCGAAATTGCAGAAAATGAAACTATGGAAGTTGTGACTTAGGTATTCTGTGAGAGCGGTGGTGGCCAAGTGGTAACGGCCCCGACTTACGAGTTGTAGGTCGTGGGACACGTGGGGGCGAACCCAGGCAGGCGCTTTACTTTGTGTACATGATTTCATCACCACTGGTCCCAAAACGGTGAAGGAAACCAGCATGTTCTAGAACAAAATATTTGAAGACATGTGACATCCACCAACATGTACTGGACCCACGTGGTAGATTACAGCACCTGGAAAACAGGAGGCCTGTGTCCCAGGAGTGGGAACATTATAGGCTGATTATGCTAGACATTTTGTAACTACTGCTAATAAAATACTCATAACGCAAATGTTTACAATTTTTAATAATAATAATAATATTCCACAACTTTCACACAATGCCATCTAGTCCCAAACTAAGCAGAGCTTGTGCTATGAGTACTAGACAATTGATAAACATACATATAAATTTCTAAATACATACAGATTATAGAAAAATTAAAATGCTCATTACAGTTGACGCCTATCTAATCCAGCACTTTTAAGATAACTAGGATCCAATTTGTTAGTAGTATAAAAACTTATAACTAGTGTTAGTAATACAACCTTAATCTACTCGCCCCCTGCCTGACCCATGAATCGGGGTATCAATACTAATGTGAGCATTAATACATCGACCGATGTACAGACAGTCAAGTCTACTGGCTATCATTCTGCGACTAGCCCGTACTCTGCTCAGCATTAACGCGCACCGCTTGCGCAGAGTAGCGTAGAAGCATACAAAGCACATTTATTACGGGATTTTGCTCGATGGTTATTGTTTGTGCTTTATTGTGAACGTGATCGCTGGCATTCACATATTGCTGTCGTATCGTAGAACACATATCTACACTTGTCGCAATGGCTTTGCAAACAGTATGTAATTCGTCGGATTACAAGGTACTCCTTTTCAAAAAGTTTCGGACTACAAGAGGCCAGTGGCAGTAAGTAGTCTATAGTGTAGCTGACACCACCATGCAAAGTGGATAGGATTAATATGGCTTACGGGGACAGCGGGAATACAGGGTATATTGTATTGTTACTATATAATAGCCGCAAAATGGTATAAGAAGTTCATATTATAGTTAACCTTCAAGCAGTCGCGCCGGTCGCGCGGCGTCGAATCGACAGCGATTTGATCGATTCTCGATACATTTATGATGCCAAATTGCTTACAAATCCAAAGAAAATTAGAATATTATTTTGATTTTATAATTTTGTTTATATCCTAACATAGTGATAATATGAAAAATACAAAAAATATTAAATAATTAGTGTTTTAAATCCCTGAAATATCCTATAGGTCTTTTAATTTACGCGCGACCGCTGGCGTTGCAAATGACCGCGCGCCCGCTTGAAGGTTAAATAACATTTGTGTTGAAGGAGGAGCGGCCTGCGTTGGTGCTGCCGTGGCTCCTGCTGGCTGCTGTGAGGAAGCTGCTGTGTGAGCTGACGAGCCTGGCCCTCGGCCTCGGCACGTGCTTGCTGCTTGGCCCCGCCAGGCCGCCCTGCATCAAGTTTGTCGTACTCAAGTTCGCGTTAATTTTGCCTGCTTTCTACATGTGGATGCTTGTTTTCAGGTGATTATATATTTTTTTTAAATTGTCATCATCATCTGCCTGGTCTTTTCCCAACTATGTTGGGCTCGGCTTCCAGTCTAACCGGATGCAGCTGAATACCAGTATTTTACATGGAGCGACTGCCTATCTGACCTCCACAACCCAGTTACTGGGTAATACGATACCCCTTGGTAAGACTGGTTGTCAGACTTTCGGGCTTCTGACTACCCGTAACGACTGTCAAAGATCTACGAATGACAACCGGGACCAACGGCTTAACGTGCTTTCCGAGGCACGGAGGGGTCTCGGTATGTAAAGATGGTCACCCATCCACAGACCAACCGCGACAACCGTAGCTTAACCTGATCGATCGACCTGTGTGGCTGTTATTATTAAATTGTATTGGTCAGTTATTTTCAGATTTGAAATATCACTAACAGATACAAACGCAAAAAAATTTAAAAGAAATCTAAATTCACAATATTTTCTTAACTTTTAGCAATACAAAATTTATAAAAGTATGTTACGGACTCATCAATTAATTACTCAAACTTTTTCTGACAGCTACTATCACGCTCTTAAAGTGGCGACGGCATTCAAAACGTCTCCGGCTGTCCTGCCCCCCAATGACAATGACTATGGACTGGAGCTAGCTGTCCGGAGGAGGCGCACCAAGTCTCTGCTAGGAGAGGAGCAGCTCCGCAAAAAACTGGTGGCAAACTTGTAAATATAATTATATGTTATAGTTAAATTACTACCATCGTTACATTAATCAAAAATATTGCAGTGGTAGTTCCACAAGGGGCTCGCGGCTAAATAATAACAACCGCACGGTTCGACCGACGCATAAGCTACGCTTGCCGCGGTCAGTTTATGAATAGGTGACCATCCATTACTTATCGAGACCCCTCCGTGCCCTCCATGCCTCGGAAAGCACGTTGATCCGTTGGTACTGGATGTCATTCGTAGACTTTTAATAATCGTTACGAGTAGTCAGAAATCCAAAGTCCGACAACCAGTCTTATAGTATTACCCAGGTACTGGGTTGTGGAGGTTAGATTAGCAGCAGCAGTCAGCGGTGAGCAGTCGCTCCATGTAAAATACTGGTGTGCCACGTTCTACCATGTACAGTTAGCGAATGATAAATGATTTATTTTCTGTAAGTAGGTTTGTACAAACACTTTTACATGTCAATCATATTTTTTTAAACAAGATGAGATCGGCGTTTCCTATCTGACTACTCTGAGAAGAAAGGCCGAAACAAACTCAGAGGGTCAGAGGGAAAAGTCCTTAACCAATACCTTAACCTCTCTCCATCCCTATGGGAAATAAAAGTGTTATGTTTTTTGTTCTTCTATGTTATGCCTTGTATTATGTTTAGTAAATTTATAAAAGCTTAAGTGTCCTTTTAATTATATAAATAATATGAAATCGATATAACTTACCTACTTTACAGTTACGGAGAAACGAATCCAAGTGCTACCGATAAAACACATTTGCGTCCGGTCTTAAAAACTTCATCGACGATAGTCATTTCTAACGATGCAAGCATTGAAGAAGAAGGCCCGGAGGCATATGTTATGAAACCTTCAACGACAGGATGGTCGGATATTGGTGCTTACGCATACGAAGATTGGTTCGGAAGCGAAGTTATGATACCTCGTGATACTGACCGCATTTTAGAACAAATTGTTTTGATGTTGTTACGAATAGGTGCTTATTTGAAAAAGGAAGGGAAAGAATCTATTACAGATTCTCAGATATTAAACTCAGCAATACCTGCGTCGTGGCCTCGTCAGCACAATATTGATTGCGCTGCAATGAACGGAGACGAGACTGAGACGCCTCCACATATAGGTAGCAGCAAAGGAAATATAGCTTCGTACCTACGTGAATATCCACAAATATTTATGAAGAAACAAGTCAACGGCCTTTCTCAGACCGAACTTACATTTGCGACGTTTAAAACTGGTCAGAGTCATAATGAAACTGATGAAGGCACCACAAGTAAAAATAAAGTAAAACAGAACTCGCCTAGTAGTACATCTTACGAAGAAATCTCATTAGTTGAAGTTGAAAAAGTATCCAGCAAGAGGAAAATAACAATATCAGAGAGTAACACTACACCGGAGGATAATACTGTTAAACTGACATTGTCTCCGGAATTGCAGACAGAACGAGCGACTAAAGCAGAAGAAAAAAAAATCAAATCAAAACTGAAAAAGCAACGCGCTTCAGAGTCTGAAAAGTATGGCAGTGAAGTTATTAACAAAGTATTGGATGATTTGCAAGAGAGTAATACTTCTGCAAGTGATTACGACGAGACATCATCTGCAGAGAATGAACATTCAAATGATAACAAAAATAAAGATTTTACAGAAACATTGAATAATGATAACATTAAGAAAAATACACATTTTGCAATTCCAAATCCTGGAAACAGTAAAACAGTTACAGAATATCCTACACCAAAGGAATACAACAACGACGAGTTTACTTTTGGCCAAACCGAGACCGCGGAGAAATCTTCGATACAAAGTAAACTATTAAATACTGATATCAGTAAGAAATCGTCAGGTATAACAATTTTAAATGAAACTACCAAGGAAGAATCTGCGCTTAGTCAAATTTTAAATGTTGAAAACAATGAGCAGTTAGCGCCTAGTGGAATTGAGAATGGATTTAAATCACATGATAGTAAAATATTAATTAAAGCCTCAGATGAAACAAAATTAACAGAAAATAACAACAGGGAATCTACGCATAGCCTAATTTTCAATGTAGGCAAAAATGAAAAGTTCTCTTATGATAGTAAAATCTCGAAAGCAGGTACTAGCAGGGAAATACCAAAAGTTGACAATAATAATACTCAGATTTCGAATGGTGACAAAAAAGAACCTACAGGTGCTAAAATTTCAAAAGAATACAGCAATTCGGATTCAAATTATACTATTAAAGAAATTAATAGTAATATTTTAAATTTAAGTAATAATAAAGAGGTTTCACAAAAAAAGACAGAATTAACTGAAAGTATTTCTAAAGATGATAAAAATAAAGAATTAACACTTCGTGTGCTATAAAATGATGATAACATTGCAGACTCTCTGGATGGAAAAGTATCAAATAAAGACTCATCAGATGATAAAATACCTAACGAAGTGGATAGTAAGGTACCTACCGTCCACTGTCACTGCAGAAAACATAGTGATAAATCAAAAGGAAAAACATGAAGCAAACTTACTCCGGACATTTTGTCAAACAAACATATTGGGGAGTATTACTACACAAACAAGGCAGCAAGAAAACAACCACGTTAAATTGTATGTATTTTATTAAGTTACGTGTGTACATAAATAAAACTATTAAAAGGTATCCATGACTTAGGAGTCTGTCATATATCCTGTTTTTCACTTAAGTTTCGAATTTCTGGTTGACACATACTATTGTGCACAGCTGCCACTGGATCTAAATACATTACTCGGTAATTAAAATCATTAGGATCAATCAAATTGAATTGATACATTGGTAATCTGTTTGTGATTACCCATGCCATTTGTGGTACTTCATGATCCATTCGTAAATCATTGGGAAAGATCATTGTATTATTGTTTTGAGCGACAACTACTAGATTCCGGTTTGTGTACGGTTTGCGTGTGTCCCAACATCCGATACTGTCTCGCGAAATGAGGTTAAAGAACATAACACCGTTGCGGTCGACGGCTGCGGCGGAGACCTGTCCGTCCGCGCCGCGACTCTCACCGAGCAGCGTGAACTCGCCCACGGAGTCGCTCACGCGCGTCGGGTCGCGGATTACAGACGTACTCACTACGAACTCCAGGGAACTTGACATGGAGTGATAATACAGTGGACGATCGCCTTGGCAATACTTGCCTAAGGACATACCGAACAAACCGTCAGACCACTGATAATTCAGTCCATGTAAAGTGTAGTTTGATAACAATGGCTCGGGGTAGAAGCTGTAGTGACTGAATCGCCAAAAAGCGGCGTCTTCATGTCTGAAGACGATTAGTCCAAAACGCCAGGCATCTGCGATATACACGTGCAGGTCTCTGCACCGCACGTCCCTAGAGTCCACAACAAGGTTAGTGATCAGTGAATTCTGAAGAACAAACTCGCTCGGGATTGGATAACGCCCCACTACTGTATCAGTACTGAGATTTATGGCAACCAACGTTGGTGGGCAAAGTTGACGTGGCGTTTCAAAGGCTTCCACTTGACCGGAGTCGAGCACCCACATAACGCCACAGTGGTCTATGTTCATGCGGAATACTGAAGTGAAACCAGTGCAGTTATCTGTTGAAAAAAAGAATTGCATTACTTCCTTTTTTTTTTTAGATAGTAAGAAAGTACCTCGATGAATTAGGCATACCTGCATTATGCCAGTCCCAGTTAGGGAAAGGTTCCAAAGGCGGTGATTCTGTCGGCGCACCAATAGGTACAGACGATAGCGTAGCTGGGGTCCCCGACTTCCACCGAGGCGTGCTGATGAACACGCGGTCTTTCCAGCGCTCCACTCCAAGAGGTATTACGTTTGTTGCGTTAAATTGCCTGAAGAAGAATAAAATTGTAATGATACGCCTTTTTCAATGAACTAATCGCAATACCACACAAATATTACCCATTGTTGATAGCTTCCTGGCGATCTTGGGGCGTGGGATATGCGTAATCAATCTGTCTCCATCTGTATAAAGTGCCTAGCGGTTTCCTGCTAGCAATTTGTATATATCCAAAGCTTGTCGTCACGATGCTCGTCAATATTACAGATAACAATATCTGAAAGATAAGTAGAGAAACTTACAAGTTAAATACCAATAATTCGCTGGTAAACATGATCCTGTCCACTGTTACGTGCACTGCAGCACTATTCATGTGTAAAGATTATGCGTTATATTACGTTCATAGTGTTACACATTATTGTTTGCTAATACCTCATACAAGGCAAGTAGGTAGGTACTATTTTTTGTAGATAGTCTACGATAGAAACACTTTGTGAGGTATCTTTCTTGTACAATGAATGTAAAGTTTAATGGAAGTACCAATATTAACTACTACGGGGACAAAAATTTTCTTGTACAGTATTTGCACAAATACTATACTAGAAGCTATGAGATGTATTGAGTTTTTAATTATATCATCAATGTTAAATAATATGTTAAGAAACTAATTTATGTATGTTTTATAAACGTAACTGATACAAAGGTCATCAGGGTAATTGCGTAACACACTATCAGTAGCAGTGGCTTACATTTTGACAGTTCAACAACATTCATGCGCTATTTACGTTGCTGAGCAGACAAATTTTTAGAACAAATGAGGCAATGGATTAGCAATGTCCTTTGAAATGATTCAGATTGAGATTGATTGATTGGTGCCTAAATAAATTAAGTTTTTAGGTTCCTGGACCTCTCTCCAAAATCTTGATGGTTATTTCTAGATTATACAACATTATTTTTAGTATATTGCAAACCCGAAATACGTCTCTAGTATTTTTATGTAAAGAATCTATGTACAAAATTTCAAAACTGTATCATGAAAAATCACGAAGTTATAAGCTTGTTACCTTGTAAGCTGTTACCTGATTGTCCGTACAAAAATTTGGTTACCACTTAACACGCGCTGCCGGCCGAGCGGCTGTGTCCTGTGTTGTGCGAATTTGATTGCGGATATGTACTTCGTGTCGCTCGGTGTCCAACTTGTTACCATTTTTAAATATTTTTGGGACAAAATATAACATGGTGTAAAAACTATTGGAATCGATTCAGTTACTTATTCTGAACAAACTATATTCAGGTTTACAGTATACTAAAAATAATGTTGTATACAACGTGTAACGGTAAATGCGCAAAACCTCAGACACCCCAACTGATTTTTAATTCAATTGACCTATTTCAGATAGAAAATGAGTCATTAAAAAAATTGTAAAGGTTTTATGTGCTGTTTTAGTTCTACTGGTCATTCTGATCGTTTCTTGCGTCTGCGAAGACGCTTTATCGAGGGAGGAGTCGTCACCGGGCCGCTGCGCCGCGCTGACATTGGGTTGCTTGACCTATTAATAAATATTAAAAAGTGGTTCAATTAATTCTGCTCCTTATTCTGATCAAACTATTTTCAGGTTTTGCGCATTTAACGTTACACGTTGTATATGTATAAAAGGTGTAACTTAAATAACGCACAACCTCTTAAGGGGTCATTGTACTGATCATTATGAACAACTTTTACTATGGGACCAAACCTGTAATCGCGAAAAAAAAATCAGCTGTTCGTAGGGAACAGCTGATTTTTTTTTCTTTCCGGTTTGGTCCCATAGTAAAAGTTGTTCATAATGATGAGTACAATGACCCCTTAAGAGGTTGTGCGTTATTTAAGTTACACCTTGTATTAAGCGAGCATGTAGGTTCCCAATAGACAAACATCCTCGTCATTCTAGGGAAGTGTTCCCACCTATCATCACAAAGCCCCAAAGAATCAATGCAATTAGTAATTTTATTTAACGTAAAATCTCTGTTTCTGCCTCTATCTGTATAAATACATATATAGGTAACACAACACAGTACGTCTACCTATTCCATGATCCTGTTTTAAACAACATGAGGGTCAAACACCTAAAATCCTCATCGACCTATTTGATATTCAGCTATACTACTCGTATGAATGTATGATTGTTCAAACAGGATTATCACTTAGATAATGAATAATTCCAAACACCGCACATGTGCAATATAATTTCCAATAGACGTCTGCGATATACCGTTGCGTGCATTACTTTACCGATATCCTAATAAGGTTCTCATCTAATAACTTTGTTTGACGTAAGGACATTATGTTTTTTTTAAAGTCGTGTGTAGTTACATACCTAAAATGTAACATTCTCTTGGAGGTTAACTTAGTAGGGTTGCTTAATTAACTGTGACCTTCGAGGACAACAGCTTCACGAACCAGTTTGTGTCAAAATATGCTCGTTATTTGTCGCGTGAATTATAAACTCCGAGGATATCCGCTGTTTCATTGTTGACAGCTGTGCCTAAATTCATAACATTATTTTATCATTATATCCGGTGTACTTTAAAATTAGCTTTGCTTTTAAATTTGAATAAGGCTTCAGATTTTTTTTTACCATTAGTATTTTAGAAAAAAAAATTGGATCAAAAGTGGATCATAACCTCATTGGACTTGGACAATACTCAAAACCTACCTTTCATATTCCATGTCATTAGATAAATTCGCTCAAAGCTTGACTTTACATCAAGCTCTACTTTACATCAACAAAAATTAAGTAAGTGTAAGAACTCACCTTCTCCATATTAACTTTTTCACTAATTCACTTATGCATATCTGTTTGAAGCACGACCGTTCTGTCGGCTGCTTAGAACTGTTATGTATAACTATGAGGACTACATACGAATTAAAGAAGTTATTACATAAATTGTTTTGACGTGAGAAACCAGTTCATAGTCTGTTATTACTCAAAACTATCTTCAAAGACTGGTCGTGCCTAGCTGGTGTAATACCTTACGCTCCCAACTGGTTTACGAGTTGATTACAGAGAAGGGAATGTTTTTACGTTCGTGTTAAAAGTGAATGAAAAGTTCTAGGTAACTCCGAGAATGATTGTGTTTAATGTACCTGTGAGTTGTATTGTGGAAGACATAGTAAGTTATATCTGTCTTTAACATACTTTACGAAATTACTTCACTAAGTCAAGCAATTACTCGAAACGCATCATGTTTAATTCGATGCTAATTAACAGATTTGCCTTTAAGAATTCGACAACATACGAAGAGTTTTATTGAGGCATTATAACTTTCGAGTGTCTTGTTTTCGCATTGGACGTTTATTCAGGGTAAGCGTTAGTCGGTCGTATGCGGGACGTAGACGTTTCATAGCAAATTCGTAGATGCGTCGTAGCAGCTTCGTCGACGCTTTGTAGACACGTCGTAGACACTTCGTAGACGCATCGTAGATTCTTTGTAGAAGTTTCTTACATTCCTATACTCTTTGCTAGTCTAATACAGATATTACGGAAACGCTATCATTCTTCGGTAAGACTGCACAGCCTTTACATACCTACTGGATTCCAACGACAAGGAAAACTGTTGGCTTTGTGGTAAAAAAAAAAACGAGGAAGCTAAAAAAAAGAAACTACTATAAAGCGGGAGGATGGTTAGCAAAGGATGCATTCGATTAACTGAATGTGCCTATTTAAGCTCTACGGGGTGGCATGACATCGACGCGTAACCATGAATTCAGCATATTATTCAAAATCCCGTAGCGTAGAACTTTTTCTCAAATAAAAAAATCTGCTGATAAATAAAAACGTGCAATACCTACACGGTCAAAATCTATGGAACAGCATATTTTTTTTAGTAAACGGCGAAAAATTTCATAGCAGGGGTTCAGAATCATGTAATAAATCCATGGTACCAGGATGCGCGACAATACATGTGTAGTTGTACTAACAGTGTAGTCAAGAAATAAAAAATAAATATTAAGATATTATGCAAAATTAAATAAAAAAGTGATATCAACAGACAAGTTTATAATGTAAAAAGCTGTAGGCACTTAGGCCTGTGACTTAGAAAAAAATATATACAATAGGTGACCGACATTGTTTATAACAGAGCAACTGGAGGCAAATATTAGGTTGTTTACACCAAACATGTCGTAAAAAAATCATTTATTTGACATACAAGAGACTTTTATTTAACAGTATGGTAATAATTTATACATAATCTCCCTCGCTATCCATTACTGCCTTCCAACGCTCTGGAAGTTTCTGAAACTTTTCAACTTTTGATTTTCTTTACTTATGTGATTATGTTTTCTAGTGAATTTATTAATTGTTTCCAATCATCATATGTGTTTCCTCGTAACATCCTCTTTAATTCACCAAAACAGCCACAGTCTAACGGCATTAAATGTGGCGAGTAAGGGGGATGTGTCCAAAGCCTTATATTTTTTTCTTTTAAAAATTCTGTAACCATCCTACTTCTGTGCGGGCAAGCATTATCTTGGAAGAGTATCATGGAACAGGATGAGAACAAAAATGTTCTCATCCTGTGAACATTTTTGTTTGTTTAGTATAGAAACATACAATACAATACCTTCATCAAGAAGCCTGTAAAATGCGATGCCGTTATAATCGAATGCTACCAATAGCATCCTCTTCCTCTCGTGAACATTATGTACCACAATATGCAGAGCCTCTTCATTTTTCCCCAGCCAGAACGTTCGCTGATTTCTGTCCGGAGTTGTATACAGGGACACCCAAGTTTCATAGATGGCCAGAGTTCTCTTGAGCTTAGCAGGGTGTTTGTTATATTCAGATAAGTTACATTTGACAGCTAATAGTCGATGACCTTTTTGATTTTCAGCCAAACTGTGTGGTACCCACTTTCCGAGTTTCTTTTTCAAATGAAGAATTTCTGTCAAAATCATCCAAACTGATTGGCAAGTTTAACCGCTGGGAAATGTGACGCACTGAATAAACTTTATGATCCTTCAACAGCTCCTCAAAATCATGCTTTCTCTACTCCCAATCTATTGATTCTCTGTGGTCACCTTCTCTTCTTTCCCCAACCTCAAATTCATTGTTTAGAACAATGAATTTGAGGTTGATCGAGTCACCCACGATTCCACAGTACGTTGACTGTAAGACTGACTACCTAATAGTTGCACTAGTTGTTTGTGAATTTGCTTCGCAGTCCAGCCGAGAACCACACCAAACTTAATAAAAATCCTCTGCTGATAGTCGTCGATCGAATTTTTGAATTGCTTTTGATCCATTTTGAAGTAAATTTAGAATTGAAATGCAGTAATAAACACGTCTTTCGACTATACTCTTGTATTACAGCAGGTTGTGCAATGCATCCGTTCTCGAAATATCGCGCTACATGTCACCATATGTTTGGTGTGAACAACCTAATAATAAAATGTAAGGCATCAGCGCCGCGGAATAATGTAAAGTAACTCACTATAAAGATGGTTGCAATCTAAATATGTGCAGGCGTTTCAATTGATGAAGTAGTTCTTGCGAAAAGTGCTTAAATATTTATTACTAGCTAAATAAAATTATTTTTGAGGTACATTTTTATGGCAGCAATCCTCTGTGTATGACATCGGTGGTGGGCGGAAGGTCCGAGTCCGGGTCACAGATAGTACCCCGCACTGCTTCCGCGGTGTCAACGTACAGGATGCGGTAGTTGTAGTCGTCCGGGTCCAGCGGCCCGGCTTGGAACATCGGCAAACGATTAGAAATAACCCATAAGCTTTGCCTCGCTTCTTGATCAATTTTGATGTCATTCGGAAACACTAAAGTCTCTGAATTCGAAGCAACTACTCCGTTGGTTTTCTTTTTATAGAGTTGTCTTGAGTCCCAGCATCCAATGCTGTCCCGAGTTACTAAACCATAAAACATTACTCCTCGTCTATCAATAGCAGATGCAGAAGATTGCCCAGTTAATCCTCTACTTTCACCGGCTATATTGAATTCCATAGAACTATTGTCAACGCGGGATGATTCTCGTAACACCGCTGTTGAGACGTAGAATTCTCTGTAACTAGACATGGGGTGGAAAAACAATATGCGTTCCCCATACGGATCAACAGGCGTTAAGGCTAAACCAAAAATGCCGTCTGTCCATTGGAAATTAAGTCCATGAAGAGTGAAATTTGATGCTAGTGGATCCGGGAAAAAGAAGGGATTCGTGAATCTCCAAAACCTTATATCACTTTGTCTAAAAACTAGGAGGCCGAATCGCCAAGTATCCGATATGTACACGTGAAGATCAGAACAATCTGTCGTCCTTGTGTCGATGATGAGGTTTGCGAATAATGAGTCTTGCAACACATATTGTTTTGGTATCGTATAACGCGCGATTACTTTATCCGTTTGAAGATCAAACACCACTATACTAGGTGGACATAACTGTTTCGGATTATCTTGAGAGTCTATCTGTCCGGAATCTAATACCCAAAGTCGACCGCAGGGGTCTGCTTGCACTCGAAACACTGAAGTTAGTCCTGTACAGTTCTTCATGTCACCTGAAAGAACAAAAAACAAAATTGACAAATAAAGATAGTTTTCTTATTTGCAAGTAAATACACAACAACAACAACAACAACAAAACAGCTATATGCAGCTTTTTTTTTCACCAAAGGTATGTGGGTATAGGCTATTTAACATCACGCTTCTTAGGTGCGGAACAAACAGAAAAACGAACACTAAACGAAAACGAAGTAATAGCGGGTAGACGATGCGTTGCGACGGGGCGGTTCGGGGGATTTTTTTTTTTAAAGCTATCCATTTATTTAGCAGAATTATGATTGAGTCAGCGAGTCCCAAGAAGTAACTCACCAAAAGCTCTATGAAAGCTCCAGTCGGGGTATGGCTTGAGTGGTGGCGAGGCGTGTCCCCCTTGGCGGGAGACCGTGGCTAGCGTGGCCGGCACGCCGCGTCGCCACGCCGGCACCGTCACCCACACGCGAGAGCCCCACACCTCCAACCCCAGGGGAAGCACGTTAGCAGGCACGAATTTTCTGAAATGATGAATTACAAGGATCGTAGAAAACTTTATCGTTGTTGTTTTTGTACAGGAATATTAATTGCTAAGCAAATTGAAACCCTTCGAAATTTTGCCGAGGGTGACTGGTAATTAGTGACCGATACTTAAACACATGATTGTACTCATCATTACAAACAACTTTTACTATCGGACCAAATCCGAAATCGCGAAAAAAAATCTGCTGTTCCCTACACATTTATGTTCGTACGAGTCGTCAAAATGTAGGGACAGCTGATTTTTTTTTCGTCATTTTACTTTTTGTCCCATTATAAAACTTGTTTGTTGCCATGAGTAGAACCATGTGTTTAAGTATCGGTCACTAATTACCAGTCACCCTATATAACTGTCCAAGTATGACAGTTATGATTTGGTTTTTAAGTTGGTAGTCGATTTGCTTAACAAAACATTTCCCTGACTTTCGTAATTTCTATTTGATTTTGATATTTACCCTGTAGAAAGTGCATGCCGTCGATGCCTGGGCGAGGGGAACTCGAAGTCGACGTGCTTCCACTTGTAGAGCGTGCTGAATGGCGGCGTGTCGGTGTCGGCCGGCATGGACTGCGCGCGCATCACGCCCAGCATCGTTAGCCACAGCGTGACGCCCGCCGCACCTGCATGATCTGGAACGTTATCAAGATTCATAATCACACTAATATTATAAGCTAAAGTTTGTGAGTGTGTGTTTGTATATTTGTTACTTCTTCACGCTCAAACGACGAGACCAATTTTGATGAAATGGCACACAGATAGTTTATAACCAGAATTAACACAAAGAATACTTTTTATCACGATATTCTTAGATAGTCGTGACAGCCAATGGGTTAATATCCAAGAGCCTCGACCAACATCTGAGGAGGGTCTTATTGGGCAGCTGGATCAAAGGTTTGATTCAGAAAGCGGTACTTCTGGACACGGCCCGCATTGTCAGGAGGTTCCTCTCTCTGGAACCCTGACCGCCGGTAGCTTGGACCCTGTTCCCGGTACCAGTGGGCTACTATTTTTTTTTTATATTTTTAAAAGATTTTGTATTCTAATATTTAAAAATATAATTTATATGTATTTAATTAAATAAAGAAAATGATAATAGGATCCTCATGAAAACTGAGAGAACCTCGTGAAAGCTGAGATAGAGAACGGTGCCTGGGTCGGTACCTAGGTAGCGAAACGACTACGAAATACTTGTTAGTTTGAGTACCAGTACCAGTCTGGAACAGGTGTTCCAGACTGGTACTGGTACTCCACCTAACAAGTACCGGTATCTCATCAGGCCAATGGTACCGGTTCCGAAAAACACCGGTATT
The DNA here is from genome assembly GCA_949629135.1 of Eremobia ochroleuca. Lineage (NCBI taxonomy): Eukaryota > Metazoa > Arthropoda > Insecta > Lepidoptera > Noctuidae > Eremobia > Eremobia ochroleuca. The sequence continues at coordinate 12,302,894 of OX451391.1, read as the reverse complement.
TCAAGCCCTGCCGTGCGATTCTGTAACCATCTCACCGTGAAAGCTTGTGTGAACTGAGCGTGGAGTGAGCTGTCATTCGCTAGGGATTAATACCATTAAGTGCTCACTTCACTTGTGAGATTTTTACAGAATCGACCGGCATGTCTAGTAACACTCTCATTTCTATTAAGTTCCATGTTATAGGGTGCAACCCGTTTAACCATTTAACCCCATAAATCCAGACTCCGGACTGCCTCTGAGAAATTTCTGATGGGAAATCTCATTGCAGGACCTGGACATCGAACCCAGGACCTCACTCGAGGAGTCTGTATGACCAATAATGTTGCATGTTTATTTCACGGATTGAGAATAATCATGCGTTTCCCAGTAGACTGGAAGACGACCCAACATCGTTGGAAAAAGGCTTGGCAGATGATTAATTTTATTATTGGAAAATTGAAATCTGCAGCTGAAAGTGTTGTAGGTATTGCTGGTACTATGCCCAACGTGAAGAGGTAGGTACTGTCCACTAGTTAGCATGTTGAGCAAACCGCAAGAACTTCTTGTTAGCAACAGTTTTAAAAAATATTTAGTTAGAGTTTTTGTCATTTTTGGACCATAAATGAATAATTCGTAACCATATCCCAACTGTTCTTCTTGAGCCATTGAAATATAAATAAATAATGATACATAATAGTCCGTAATAGTGTTGGGCAATGATAATAATGATACATAATAGTCCGTAATAGTGTTGGGCAATGATAATAATCCGGTTAATATCATTTGGCTAATAATCGATTAAAAGCAGTTAGTAGCCATTAATAGCAATTATGGATGATAACCCTGTTGTTAATGTTATTTTAGTGATTGAAAATTTCCCTTCATGTTTTTCAGGCTTAGGGCTGTCAGATTAAACTTCATTTTCATAATCTTTCTAATTGCACATTTATTTACTTCAAGTAAATAAATGTGCAATTTAAAACTAATCTGGCCCATTAAAAAATTTTCAATCAGCTATTTACATTGTTTTTTGATAATTAGATTTTTTATGTGCTTAGTTTTTTTTTTAATTCTTAATCAGTCATTTATTTGGGAATTTTTTATTTTTTAATTTTAGTTTTTAGTTGTTTTTTTTTTGTTTGTTGCTCAAATTTTTTTTTTTTATTCCGGATTCGGTTGGCGTCGCTGTAGTGCATTTCATGCATCTCTTTCTGGCACGAATAAATATTGGCGCCAGAAAGAGATAGCACGAGAAACGGGGGTGCGGGGATGCATGTTACCTACTAGTGTTGTAAAAAAACCGTATAATACCAAAAGGCTATGTATTAAACAGGTATTTTATTATAATTTACGGTATTATTGGTATTTTATATTTTGATTCACTTTTTAAGATCCTGCATTATTTTTAATTATTGTGTTTGTTAAATATTTAAATGTACCGCACAGTAGGTACGATTTACCGCGTGATCGGCCCTCCCGCGGCTCAACGTTGCATTCGTCGCCGTCAACACACCGCGCTGCGTTCGCGCCGTGTTAGTGTAGTCTCGCTTAAGCATTGACGTGATACTTTTTTGGCAAAAATGCCCCGACACGCATCTGATGTATGGCAGGGTTTTCAGACACTTAGTGATGAAAATAATAAAATTGAAGAAGAATTTAAATTAATAAAAAGAGTTTGTGATTCAAATAAGTTTAGGAACCTCTTAAGTTCGCTCTAAACAATTTTCTAATTGGGTTGTTATTTTTCCTTTAATATTTTGATTGTGTCTAGCTATTTTTTTTTTGGTAATAATGTTAAATCTATCTATTAATAAAAAAAAAACATGTGTGCAGTTCACACGCGATAGAAGTGAAGCCTTCAATAATGAAATATTTATGTAAACGATACACGTGTACAATACACCACGGTTGTTATGATGCTTTTACCCAAGCTTCGTAATACGCAGGCGCGCATACACGTACTAAGACACGTACAACGCTCGGACCCAAGCGTCGTGCGTATCACGTAACACGACTATCAGCGTATTAGGTTTCTGCTTGAAGGCACCCAGAGCAGTACCGACAATCTACGAAGATCATCATTATCATTATCATCATCGTCATCATCATCATCATCATCATCATCATCATCGTCATCGTGATCGTGATCGTGATCGTGATCGTCATCGTGATCGTCATCGTGATCGTCATCGTCATCGTCATCGTCCTCGTCGTCACCGTCATCGTCATCGTCATCGTCCTCGTCGTCACCGTCATCGTCATCGTCCTCGTCGTCACTGTCATCGTCATCGTCATCGTCATCTAGTAATGAGCAAAGCAAAACCAAGACCAAGACTGGGATAGTGTTGGTATTGGTCTTCGTGTTGCTTACTCAGTCTTGGTCTTGGTCTTGCTTGGTCGGTCTTGGTGTTGGTCTTGCTCAAATACTTCGAGTCTTGATCATGGTCCTGGTCTTGGATTTTGCTCATCACTACTTCTATCTCATTCTCTCGCACGTTAAATCCTATAGATGTGTGTTTATCTCTTTTTACTGTCGCTTTTTCGTTTCATTGATTTTCAAATCACAACGATGCTAAAGAAGTTTTCACTTCAAAATACAAATTTAAAATACCATTTCATGTTTTATATCTGTGCATTTCCACCGTATTTTCAGTAATTTAATTATTACTCAGAAATTTACTTAAAAAATATAGAAACAATCGATTTATACATAAAATACCGTAGCAAATGGTTTAATACCGTATTATACGGTATTTTTCGTTTTATACATTTCAATACAAACGGTATAATACAGCACTTACATCTCTATTACCTACTAACCGCTCGGGTATTTTCCATTGTTTATAATTTACCTACGTCGGCGTCGTATTCACAAAAAAGAGCTAATAAGTAACTTACTTATTGTACAGGCGCCAGCACATCAAGCTACTACAATCTGTCAGATATCTTTAATAGATTTTCAACTTTATCGCTAAAGCATAAGGCTCAAATTTGATTGGGAAAATCTGACAGTTTCGGGTAGCTTGATGTGCTGGCGTCTGTACCTTACATTTTTACGTGTCGATTCAAATTTATTTGTACACCTACATATTTAGCTCGCTTTGTTAAATCAAGTAATTAATTAGGTAGATGGTTAAATCACAAAGCGAAGTCAATAGTAATTATGGTTTTTTATAGTATTGGATCTCTAAATTAACAAAACTGCATTTCCCGAAAAATGTGTATTTATTTTATTATTAACACTTTTTCACAAAATTTCATACAAAAAGTGAAAATAAATAAAAAGAATAACAATACATTGAATTACACTGCATACACGCACCCAATTTATGTTCACACCCACAGATTTTACAATAAAACAAAAAAAAGCATTTAACTATTTTTTTAAATATACATTAATAGCAGGGTTATCATCCATTGCACGGCTATTAATGGACACTTATGGATTATAATCGATAACAACTCAAAGCATCCGGCTATTTATCCAACACTAGTCCGTAACTACATATTATACCTACCTTCGTGAAAAATAACAATTAAAAGTACAAAAAACTATGAAACTGGTAAATAAACGTGGCTAAATATAAACAATTGGAAACTTGTAAATGCGGTAGTGCTGCGTACTTCGCATTAGATTTGACCTTCCGCTGTGTGTCGCAGGTTAGGTTAGGTTAGAAATAACATAGAAATTATGTAGCACTTCTTAAAACAGTAATTATGTATGTCTAATGTTCACCACATTTTGGTTTTGTGTTCATTTACAAAGCAGGGGCCCGTGGCTAAATAATAACAGCCGCACAGGTCGATCGATCAGGTTAAGCTACGCTAGCCGCGGTTGGTGGTTGGATGGGTGACCATCTTTACATACCGAGACCCCTCCGTGCCTCGGAAAGCACGTTAAGCCGTTGGTCCCGGCTGTCATTCGTAGATCTTTAACAGTCGTTACGGGTAGTCAGAAGCCCGAAAGTCTGACAACCAGTCCTACCTAGGTGTATCGTATTACCCAGTAACTGGGTTGTGGAGGTCAGATAGGCAGTCGCTCCATGTAAAATACTGGTATTCAGCTGCATCCGGTTAGACTGGAAGCCGACCCTAACATAATTGGGAAAAGGCTAGGCAGATGATGTTCATTTACAAAGCAGGTTAAAGGTTATTTTTTTTTTATTTTTATTAGTTACTTACCTAAATAAATAAAAAACGAACCTTAACAGTTCTTACTATTTAACACACCCACACTACTAAACCGAAAAATGTTGTAACGACATATTTAATGTTACTATTTTAATAATTGAATCTCAACGCGTGCAATGCATGAAATCGATCGAATCGAGATAATTGTGGGTAACTAACCCATAATTATACATACTTTCATAGGTCGTGAACTCTGGGACACTTTCATGAATTGGTGTGAAGCTGAATGACTCCGAAGTAAAAGTAAGTACAGCACACAAAGAACTGCTTTGTGTGCTGTACTTACTCATACCTCAAATAAAAAATAAAAAAAAACTGAGCATATTCTTACATAGGTATCACAATAAACGTTTCCTCATTTCTAGGAAGCAAATGAACAAAATCCAAAGATAGATTTAAGTAGGTATCTACTAACTAATTCTATTTTTATTCAAGTACCTCTCTACTTTCACTGTCACCGGTATGTTAGACGTGCCAGGATTACATTCAGAAACATAACTGCAGCAGTATTTACTATTTTGGGTTTTTTACTATTTCCGTATTACCTACAGTATTTTGATTGATTGGATTAACTGACTGACCACCATAATTTATCTGTGTTAAGTGGTAATTTTAAACGGCATGCATCAGTGCCTAATTACTTATAAATATAACAACAATATAAAGACCGTTCGTAAAATCCAAAAACTAGGAACACTGCGGAAATGTGTTTACAGTATCGACGAATATTACAAATAAGTTTACAATTTTTTATTGGTGAATGGCCCCGCTCTTGACCTCGATCACGCCTGATGGAAAGCGATGGATGAGGTCTATGATGGAATGAGCGTTCCGAGAAGATGCCTAAGGCACTGGAACTCCCACGCATCGACGCCGACTCCGGTGGGAGGGTGGTCGCAAACCAGGCGGGCGTTAACCCTACCACCGCAAGGGAAGAATTGGCCAGTCAAATAAGGTGTTTGGTGTCCAGGATGCGCCGAGCGCTCGGTTCAGTTGAGTAACTGACGGAACAAACTGCGCTATACATGGAGGCTTCTTCCTGCATCCCAAATAATATAAACTTTCGAGCCAATAATGATAATTATTCACTGTAACAATGGTACTCTGACCAAATATTTGAGTAACAAATCATAAGATTATATAGTATGACCTGTCGTTCGTTGCGTGTCTTCATCAACCAAACAATCTTCGATTCAAATTCAAATGTGGAGGTTTGATAGTTTCGTTAAAGGTTCTTTTACTCTCATAACTAAAAGTTCAGAATTGAAGACCGCACCTAAATCGTGACTTAGGTGGTAACCTTCTTAAAAAATCGCAATCACCACGCTCGGTGAACTGATTGGTGGTTGTTCCGGGATTCCATTAATAGTCCACTCTTCCCTCACTGTCATAGTCTATGGGACGGCAATCCGATACGACCGGAGGGAGATCAGGCGCAGGACCAATAGCTTAATGTACTTTTCAGGGCACTGGGGTATCACACGGCCAACTTCCAAACTCTGGGCTATTAAGAAATTCCTAATGGAAACACTTTGCCAAACCTGGGAAACGAACCCAGGACGCCACACTCAGCAGTCACACTGCGACCCCGAGACCAACGGGGTAGCAATTCAGTAATGACATATACCAGCTCGCAATTTACCTTCATTCATGGTCTCAATGAAGTAATAGTAAGGTATCATTTGTTTGACCATGTCAAATCAGTTGTCCACACTTGTGCCCTTTCCGATCTCTAGATATTGAAGTGTAATTAGATTAATGCCTGTGTTATTAAAACTCGCGTGTAATGTCTTATTTGATATCTATGTTAATGCTTAATATTACAGACATTTCCGGCCCGTCAAATTATAATGATGCGTGTCCATCGGATAGAGCGATCCGTGCCCAATGATGCGCTGCGCGGGGCAACAAATAAGCACCGGCATGGGTCCGAAGTCGCTTGTCCACGCATTCTGCACACAATAGGGATTGATGCGTAAAAACATAGTTAATCGATTTCATGCGTGGCTGATTCTGTTTCTTCAAATTTCTATTGTACGATTGTAATTTTGGTACTTATGTCTTTGTTTCCGATAGGTTTCGAAAGATATAGAACTAAGCCTTATTATCATTCTGTACAGAAATTTAGAAATTCAGATTGTAGTCACAAGTAAGATGTTGTAAAATAAATCCGACAAAAATAATGAAAAATACACTAGCACACCCACTTTTAGTTATTTGTACTTTCAGTTTAATTATATCCTAAGTTTACTATAGTAAATCGACAATGTTCCACTTCCAACTTATATAAATCTTAGCAGAATACTGTCTCTCAAGATACAGGTTGCCCTTGTTTGAGAGGCAGGAGGCAGTTTTGCTGTGTGTGTACAGGTTAAATTCTTGTCGAATTATGCCTGTTTCCTGGACAAACTTGTCAAGATTTTACTAAACTAAAATAAAAAGAGAAAAGATTTGATTTTTTGGGTTTGTTTGTTACGCTTTCACGATAAAACGGCTGAACGGATTTAGACGGAATTTAGTACCTGGGTAGACCATGACCTTGATTATGGCATAGGATACTTTTTATCCCGATAGATTCCGATCCCGTGGCAGGAATCGAGACTAGTACTAAATAAAAACAATATTGAGACCGTGCAACTGCAATTGATAAGTGATAACAAATCAAACGCTGCATCTACTTTGTAGGTACATATTTGACATGGTTTGCTTGCAATGTAATGTTAATATTTTGAAACTATTTAATGGAGGTACATATATGAATATTTATAATTGTTCATAGATGCAATTCGTTGCATTCAGTTACATCATAACGTTGATAGTCGACGGCCAGATGAGCACATTGTTGCATCTTCTCGTCCGCGAACATTCTGTAACCTCACTACTTTATGTTGGCAATATATTTGTTTGCATTATGTAACTACGATAAGAAAATAACTATGTCTATTAAATTGTGTAAATAATCAAAAACATCATTTAATAGTAGATTATTCACTAAGGGGATAAAGCAGTGTCTTAATGTTGCGGGCGCTATTTTGAATCCTGAAGAAATGAAGGATTCCAGGGCTCTTAGTTAACTCCTGAGCGAATCGAGGGAGTTAAGACTGGATTCCGAGTTCAGTGAGGGATTCAAGCTCGCCCAAGACGAAGACACATTTATCCCCGTCGAGAGTACTCTACTTTTCGCACCTACAGCGAGGTAATAAAAACCATTTCGACTATAGAATTAGTAGTTTTTGAAACTGTTAAATAACCGGGAAACACCTAGTAATTTGCAATGTCATACAGTATTTACCCGACTACGTGACAGGACAGGGTTATGTTTTGCGTACATAATTAAGTATCTTTGTATGTGGAATTCCTTATACTCTCGAAGCATCTCAACAGCCGGATGGATTTGAATACATGAGGTGTCGGTATCAACTCTTTTGGGTCGCGCTAAGGCTAGGTTTTGATTTTATAAACTCAAAATGGCGGATTTAAACAACAACAAAGAAAGGTCTTGAAAAAAATTTTTTGGTACCATTACGCTACGTGGGGTATCAAAATAAAGGGCTTTAGGAGAAGATTCCAAAAATATAACACACAGGATTAAAATAAAAATAAAATGACAAAGTCAAAACCCGACTGCAACTAAGATTCAAAACTAGCTCACTTTTCAAGCAGTCTGATGCAGTTGGTGGCATCAAATCGGAGATTGAACTAAAATGACATACCTACTGCCTGTCGGGTTTTTTTATTTTTTCAATCTAATCTAATGCATTTTCATCAAAAACAAAAAACAATATCGTCAATGGATCGTCAGCCTAAATCCAACATTCTAACGCGGGAGTACACCCGCCGCAGCAACCGGTCATTTAAAACCTCATGAAGTGAGAACTCTTTGGTCGACCTGTAGGTACATTAATAGATTTTTTTTTTTTTTTGTTAATGTTTCCATACGATTTCCTCAGTTGACGTTCCAAATTCAAATCACGTTAATGACCAGCGGGTCATAATTAAATTCAGTACAATATTAATGCCCGGCTAGAGCCTAGGGCTTAAATGACTTGCTTTGGAGGGAGAACGCTGCCGCATTGCGGGCACCCCAAAGGGCTATAGCCCAACGGGTGGCGAGGGCCTACCGCACGGTCGGCTTCTCAGCGGCATGTGCTCTGGCTGGCACCCTACCTTGGGAACTCGAGGCGTGGGTGCTCGCCAGAGTATATGAATGGACGGCGGGGCAGAGGGCGAGAGGAGAACGCATCGCCCCGGAAGAGCGGGAGGCGAGGGACGCCATCATCGTCCATTGGACGGGGGACCTCGCCACCGCAGCCTTCGGCCGCCGAACCCTCGACGCGATTGGGCCGGTCCTGCGGGACTGGCTCGAGCGGCCGCATGGGTTCCTCTCCTTCCGTCTGGTGCAGGTGCTGTCCAGACACGGTTGTTTCGGATCGTACCTGCACCGGATCGGACGAAAGGAGACGCCGTCGTGTCACGGCTGTGGCGCGGCGGAGGACACGGCGCAGCACACTCTCGAGGTGTGCCCGTCGTGGTCCAGGCCGCGCCGCAGTGTCACCGCGGCGATCGGAACGGACCTCTCGCTCCCCGGCCTGGTCAACGCCATGCTGGGGGATGAGGGGTCCTGGGCGGCAGTCGCCTCCTTCTGCGAACACGTCATGTCCCAGAAGGAGGCGGCGGAGTGCGTGCGGGAGGAAGACCCTCTCATAGCGCCGCTCCGAAGGCAGAGGATGGGTCGAAGAAGACGTCAGTATGACAGTCATCTCCGACTCCTCCCAGGTGGAAGCCAGCAGGCGACGGGTGCGGGGGTTTCACCCTCGCCTCCATTGCACAGGCTTCCACCAGTGCCGGACGGGAATGGCCAGGTGTTCCCGGCCCATCCCGTAGCCCCCCACCCGGGGGGACATGCAGGGCCCGCCAGCTAGGCGGGCATGCGCCGGGGGGATTGTGGACGCAAAGGCTGAGCCGGATTCTCATGACCCCCCCATCAAGGCGATGAGGGAACACCGCTGAGTTTTAGTGGGTATACTGCCACTCTGGCAGGGAGTCCCACATACTCCGTTCCGTCCCCCGACGAGCGGAGATGCGTAATGTAATTTCTCAGCGAAAAAAGAAAAAAAAAAGGTTAGGTTTGAATGACATATATGTAATTTGACGTTAGCGAGCAGGTGGAGTGAAAATATAATTATTATCTATTCCTATAAGCATCCACGGCGCTAATTTCAGTGTTGTAAAAATTTACAGGAAGTTGCAATTTGCTCTACATTAAGTATTCTATTGTCTCCGGAACACTGAGCAGTCAGGTTGTTAATTCTCATTACACAACAACTAATTTACTTCTAAATTTTGTAGATACAAATCATTTTAGTAGTTTTGAGGCTGTTCTCTTAAATTTGCGTGCAGTATAGTACAATTAGAGGCATATTCCACTCGCTATGGCATTGTTGGTCGATAAGTGTAATGGACTTTACTTTCACCAGCTCGATATTGCTTAAGAAAACGTTGAGTGGGTTACATACTACTACTATTAACTGTACGTATACATGCAGCACTTTTTAATATTTTAAAACAATTATTTTAAAACTTTAGTTAAAGAATGTTGACACCGAATGTTAGTTAATATTGCAGTTGCGTTCGAAGATTTAAAATAGAAGTTTTTTTTTGTGTTATGCTAATCCCTTGTGCAAATGTTTATCATTAGTTATAATTACCTATAGTTTTGTGACTCTATAGCACTGTTTGTTTTTTCTCTGGGTATTCTGACATTTGAATTCGAATGACTATTAATTTTGAAATGTTCCGCCACCCTTGACTTTCAAAATCAACCTGATACTGAACATATATTCAAGCAAAATAAGTAAACAATTTGACAAAGCCACGGTCGGTGGCTATTGGGGACCGCCCGTTAGTAAGGGTATCAGGTTGTAGATGGTATTCATTACAAAGTACAACATCAACTAAAATATAACGTAATTTAAATGATCTCACGAGTTCCGTACGCACTGTGAGTGGGTTAAGACAGTTGGCCCTGACTGACATAAAAGTGATTATAAGTTTCTTTCTCCAGTTTTGAACAGAAACTTTGGAGGTTTGCATGCATTTATTTGTTCTTGAATTTATTCCGTTAACCTGAATAACGAAATTATTTTTGTAAATAGTTTACGTCTAGAATCTATGGGACTTATATTATAGAATAGAATAGAATATTCTTTATTATGTACACCTTATACATTACAGACATAAATATAGAAATTTTACAAAGGGTAACACAATAGGCGGTCTTATCGCTAAGAGCGATCTTTTAAAGACAACCCTTGGATGGAAAAGAATGAAGAAATAAATTCGAGTTAAAGTACAATGCATCTTATCAAATTAGAAACAACACAACACACACAGCGCAGAGTGTAGTTAATTTTAATAGGCACAATGCTCATAATTAACAACACTAAAAACACCTATTAGGTTGCCTAGTCGGTAGCAGGTAGCATGTTATGTTGTAGGGAAAGGACATGGTCCATAATGTATGGACCAAAAACCCAGACTCGATTGGGACTAAATGGGTACAAGTAGTTTAATTATAATGCACAATTTACCCCACCGAAAGGGCAATGCTGAAATCGTTGGAGTATATGAGCTATAGACTGACAAATTATTTTATGAAAAAATCTTGAATAAGAAGTGTTTTTATTTTATTTTGAAGTTTACAGTTCCTCTTCTTTCAAGGATTCGTGTATATATTGCAACTATATCGCGCATGTGCTCACTTCTGAACTGATCTTGGCGATTTCTTACACTTGCAGAGAAATCCTCCCATGATGAATTCATTAAATCAAATCGACAGACTCGAGCAAGTTCTGGTATGTAAAAATAATAATAGCTTAAGAGGCGGGCTTTTATAGTACGGGCACTTGGCGAAGTTCCCTTGCGGTACAACTATCGAACTGACATCGTCTCGAAGCGTGAAACCAGGTAAAGTAAACGTTTGCGACGGTAAAGGAGCTGCTGGAAGTCACCTCATTGTGTATACAATGCGTTGCCAGCAAGGATGGCAAATGGATCTCAACCCTTCTGAGACGATCTGAAATCAACGCCTTTTCACAGCAGTTACTTTGTCAGCCTGTAGCTCATATACCCCATTCATTTCGGCGTTACTCTTTCGGTGGGTTAAATTGTGCATTACAAAGAACCTATTGGCACCCAGTTTGTCCCAATCGATTCTGGGTATTTTTTGGACCATCTCCTTTAAACTACTGTAAATATCAATTAATAATTAAGGACTAATTAAAGTCGATTATTCCATAATACATTTACATTATGGCCATCGTTAACTGTTAAATAACAAGTACTTAGTGTGTAATCTTACCGTTATACTGAATAGTTAAATAACTTAAATTATACAACTAGGTACAGTTCAATGGATTTACCTACTCTGTAATTTCAGTACATCAAAAACGCATTTCCGTTTTGTAACTTATCGTGATTATGCTCTAGAACAAATAATTGTATAATTTACGTGCAATCTAATCCGTGCCATATTCCGCACTCTTGCGCACGACTGATTCGATTAATTGACATTATAGACTTCTGCTGCGCGTCCCGGTCCCAAATTAATTATACCTACATAGGTTCTCCAAGCCGGCGAATTTAACAAAATCATGCTATCATTATATATAGACTATATTCTATATACATGTTCACTAAATTAATAAAATAAAATGTGATCAAAGGTTTTCAGAAGAAAACCTATGATAACAAAGGGCATTCTAGGTGAGTCTAACAGTAACATGATAACATTAAAATATAAAAAGAATAATTCCTAGTATTAGAATTCATAACAGTAACTTACCATTATTTTTTAATCTATCCGTCTTAAACTTATATTTATTACTTTCTATCCGGCTTCCTTGGTTTTGATCTTCATTATAACTATCATCTCTTTGTCCAGGAACCACTAAAGGGTCACTCCACTTCGGTCCATCATTTTTCCATCGTTCATTGAGGTTGTTGTATTGACTAGTAATATCCGCGAAGAGCATCGGCGGGGCGGACCACTGCACGAACCACTGATGCGACACAGCCATTGTTTACGTAACATGCAAATATCTATTAGAGCACTATAACTGAAACCTCTCACTTCTATTAAGGATTTTTTCACTGATCTGATGAAGTGAGCAGAACGGTCCCGGTACAAATCTCTGCATCGCAAAAAATACGTGAGTACAAGTACGCCACTTGAAATTGTCTGACGGTGTGGTGTGCTCGCGCCTTTTCCATAAGACCACGTTTAGCCCCTCTCGCGTTAGCTTTCGCGATTTGGACACACACACGAGCAGCTTCTGCATTTCATCGTGGGGATCGAGGATACATCACGATTAATTACGAAACGTTCTAAATTTAACGAGCCTTAGAATGCGGCATTACGGAACATTTATCTACTAGCATTACATACTTTGACATATTTATATGTGTTCTCTTCGTGACACGTAAAAGGGAATCTGTACTTGTAGAATAGGTGTTTCATAAGTGGGTTAATATTTTGTGTTTGCACGGTAAATGACGAAATCACGACTTTATTAAATAAATGAGATATTTATACCATACTGCTTTATTCTATAACATCAGCCCTAGTAGTCTTGTAGGTCATAAATCAGTGACAATACCTACCTCTCTTCATTTAGATTTCGAGCTGTAATTTATTTGTCTTAAAATTAATATTTGCAAACAGTTTATGAGTCTAGGTAGGATATACCTAAGAGAGTGCTGATGTAAGAACTAATTGCATAAATGTTATTATTTTAATAACTTGGATTAAGATTCAAACAAATAATTAAAATGAAAAGCATAAAACAATTATGCGTAGCAATAACTTACCTAATAAATGTTTTATGCTTTTAGTTCCTTATTTTTATCAAATAGTTCTAGGAAATTAGATCATAACTCCGATTGATCGAAAATACAACTTACAATAGACGTCAATAAAATACGTACAAATGGTCCAATCAGTGGTTGCCGGGTGGCCACTGTATTGGTTTTACGATTGCCTTTAGTTTCCACTCTACAAACCGATTAGTTTACTACAAAATGTCCGTAAAATATATCGTCTTGTTAACGGTTGTGGCTGCCGAGTTCTCTTACGGTATCTACCCATACTTTGATACTCAAGACTTCATATACAATGTTCCAAAAGTTTACAGAATATCTATCACGTTGGACAAATTGTTAGAACATTATGAGAAGAAGCCTTCGAAAGACCCTGAGTGGTACATTGCGCTGGGAATGGCTAGAGGTAACTATCCCTCTACCTTACTATTGTCTCTCGAATTAAACTCACTGGAGAAGCTTTAGCACATCTTTGAGCATTATTCACTGATAATGATCTTTTAAGAACATTGCAAGACTCATTAATGCTTAAATTCAAAGAGTCTCACGCACAATTGGCAAAAGTCATAAGATTAAAAGATGCATCTATTTAAATCAGCGCAAAAAATGAAAGGAAGTCAAAATCCTAAAATGTACGTAGACCTTTCTAAATTGTGAAATATTTTGCAGGGCAGTTAGAGTATACAATTAATGAGTTAGATAAGGCGGTGCCGGGCAAGCTCAGGGAGAACTTGACGAACATCACCCGACGCATGGATCGCATCAGAAACAGCACGGACGTCTCCAGTTTTGTGTACCGGAGTAAAGATTACGAATATGGTTTGTAATTTATCATTATATGCTTAGAGTTCATCATTCAGTAGAATGACGTCCACTGCTGCACATAGACATCTCTCAAGGATCGTAACAACGACTGGTACTGTCATCCTGTGCTTTCCGCATCCAGTGGAATCCGGGGCCAACTCACGTATACTCTATTTTTATATGTACCTCAGAGTATCTCTGTTTTTATCTTCCACAAGAATCTTGATCTACTTTTGAACAGGCAACAACAAATTCAAAAATGTCATTCAAATAAATGATTTGTGATCATGAGAGACTATCGATATGTTATACAACATTTCGTACCGAAGGTTGAATTTAGAATTTAAGCTTTTGTGTCTTCATACTCGTAACAATAACACCTAATCAGGCGCAATCATTAGTCTGCGGTCACGACTATTATAACTAGTATAATCAAACTTGTCTGAGTATACATGTCTAATGATGTTGAAAAATATCTAGTGTCCGATTATTTTTTGTTCCCAATTTCGATTGGCTGATTTCTTTTTACGTTTTTGCGAGTGTATACCCAAACAGTTATTTATTTTAAAAGCAATCGGTACTACGTTTTAGGAATACATTGTTGTTTTTCCTCAAGCTAATTTTCAAAGTTTTTTATGAGAAACCGTATGATGCATGTTTTAATTGTGATAACACCAGCAGTCACGGAAAAGTACAACCTCAAAATAATTATTCATTTGATTTTAATTTTATGTAGATTGATTTACGTTAGTCCCCTGTGGCTAGTCTGTACCCTTGGGAGCGATCGTTACTTAAGTAATTAACTATTGCTTAATTTGGCATCCAAAGTCAGCGATGCAAAAGCTAGTTTTGCGCCCAGTTAGATACACATCTAGGTGTTACACATCGTTCTAAAAGTTGCGTAAGTGTTTTTGAGAATTTTAAGGTACCGTAATGATAAATAAATGATAAATGATAAATGATTTATTTTCTGTAAGTAGGTTTGTACAAACACTTTTACATGTCAATCACATTTTTTTTTAAACTAGATGAGGTCGGCGTTTCCTATCTGACTACTCTGAGAAGAAAGGCCGAAACAAACTCAGAGGTCACAGTCTCTTTTAAAGTCCAGACATAATCTTGGTCAGATCATGTGAAGACCATGTAGATTGGTGTCTGAAATGGTCTTTTGAGTAAAGAACCACACAGATTGAGAGGACCTGTCCAGTCAGTGCACGCATTTGTCAAAAATCGTGCAGCTCAACTCAGAACTTGAGGAGCTTTACGATTCGACGAACAATACCAATGAAAGGAAATTTGGGTAGGCCGCATAAATTACTCAAACTGCCAGGTCATGATTAAAACTAACTAAGAAGGAAAACAGAAAAAAGAAATGACCCACATAGTCTTCACACTCACAATAATAATAATAATAAAAATAAGATACTTTACAAAGTAAATATCCATGTCATTGTTTATATGTATAATATTCATCAATGTCAATGTGGATATAAAAATCCGGAAATAATCTTTGATCTTTGAGGACTATGTAGATTGGTGTCTGAAGTGGTCTTTTGAGGAAAGAACCACACAGATTGAGTGGACCTGTGCAGTCGGGGCACGCATTCGTCAGTAACCGTGCAGCTCAACTCAGAACTTAAGGAGCTCAACGATTCGACGAGTAATACCAAGGACAGGACATTAATTGTGTAGACCGCATAAACCACTCAAAGTGCCAGACCATGATTAAAACGGAAACAATGACCCACATAGTCCTCACATTCACAATAATTAAAATAATATAAGACTTTAAACAGTAAATGTTCATGTCATTCTGTATATAAATAGATATTTAGAAAGAGAAAAAAAAAAAAAAAGTGTAAATCAGCAAAAAATAAAAAATAAACAACATTCACTGTCTAGACCTATTGGAGCAGCTCAATCCCAAGCTTTTTTGTCCTCAATATAGTCTTTTACAGTATAATAGGCTTTCTGGCATAGTTTTAGCTTTATAAAAGATTTGAATTTATTAATGCTTAGTTCTTGAATGTGGCTAGGAAGTTTATTATAAAAACGTATACATTGGCATCTAAACGAGCCACCTATTTTCTTGAGCCTTGTTGTAGGAACAACAAATTTGTGTTTGTTCCTAGTATTTATGTTATGGATATCACTGTATTTTTTAAACAGATTAATATTTTTATGTGCATACAAAAGATTATCATAAATGTACTGAGAAGGCACAGTCATTATATTAATCTCTTTAAACTTGTCTCTGAGGGAGTGTCTGGGACTTAATTTATAAATGGAACGAATTGCCCTTTTTTGTAAAATAAAAATTGTCTGAATATCGGCGGCATTTCCCCACAACAGAATACCGTATGACATCACACTATGAAAATAACTAAAGTAAACTAAACGGGCTGTCTCTAAATCAGTTAAATCACGAATTTTCCTAACGGCGTATGCTGCAGAGCTAAGCTTTTTTGACAATTTATCTATATGGGGGCCCCATTGAAGCTTGGCATCCAAAGTTATGCCTAAGAATACAGTGGAATTTTCGGGTTTTAACTCTTCAGCCTTTATGAGAACACGAGTTTCTACTTGTCTAACATTTGGTATCGTAAACTTAATACATTTCGTTTTTTTTTCGTTAAGAAGTAGATTATTAACATTAAACCAGCTAACTACTTTTGCGAGGGCACTATTTATACTGTCAGTAACCAGCTGTTGACGTTTGAGTTTAAATAAAAGTGAAGTGTCATCTGCAAACAACACTATATCATGTTCGTCCTTTATGAGGTAAGGCAAGTCATTGATATAAATAGTAAATAAAAATGGTCCAAGTATTGAGCCCTGTGGGACCCCCATTCTTACTACAGATCCGGGTGACCTTTTCCCGTTAACATCAACTCTCTGAATCCTATCACTCAAGTAAGAAGTGAGAAGATCCAGAGAGGCGTTCCGGATTCCGTAGTGGTGAAGTTTCCTGATTAAGGTTTCATGAAGAACACAATCGAATGCCTTGGACAAATCACAAAAGATGCCCAAAGCATCGCATTTGTCCTCCCATGCACTATAAATATGTCCTAAAAGTTCAACTCCGGCATCGGTAGTTGAACGACCCCTTGTAAAACCGAACTGTTTATTATTCAGTAATTTATTGTTATTGAAAAATCTTTGCAATTGATTTAAAATAAGTTTTTCATAAATTTTACTAAAGGTGGGTAGTACGGAAATAGGTCTATAATTAGTAGATATATATATATATATATATATAGTAATAGCTAGATTAGGTAGGATCTTGAAAACAAAAGGAATGCTGAAACACTTCATGAACGTTTTAAGGTGGGTGGGCTTCTCTGTGGTTTTCCAAACTTCTCTGTACGTTACTGCAGTGCGATTCTGTAACCATCTCACCGTGAAAACTTATGTGAAGTGAGGGTGGAGTGAGCTGTCTGTGTCTTCCCACCTGATACTAGGGATTGACCAAGGACACATTTACGTACAATCATAATAGAGATTTTAATAATATTTTTTATGCTCATTCTATTGATCGTTTTATATCATTTCAAAGCTAGTATTTTAACTGTCAAAATATTACTATTTTGTGTGATTTTAATAAAAAAAGACTAGTCCTTATATTTAAGGACCAGTCTAGGAAAAAAATACAAAAAAAAATGATATTCTGACTAAGTTTCTGTTTTGCTATTTTATTTTAAAACGCCACAAAATAGTAATGTTTTAACTACTAAAATACTAGTTTTGAAATTATATAAAATAATCAATAGAATTAACATAAAATATATTATTAAAATCTCGAGTATGATGGTAAATGTTTGCTAAGTCAATCCCTAGCATCAGTGGGATGACACTGACAGCTCATTCCACAGTGAGATTTTTATTCAATTCAATTCATTTATTGCATCAAATATGGTAGGTACATGAAGTTCTTAAAACAAAACAAAAGTTTTACAGAATCGGCATGCTGTTCGTCTTCACTTCGTCCGTTGTAACAGTCTTTTGGGATACAAAGGTATATTACATATAAAGTACACCCACATTCCGTCGGTTAAGTTTAAATCCCATGTACTGGTTAAATATTTAAAAATCCAAATCCTGTTGGTTA
This sequence comes from Eremobia ochroleuca, assembly GCA_949629135.1. Taxonomy (NCBI): domain Eukaryota; kingdom Metazoa; phylum Arthropoda; class Insecta; order Lepidoptera; family Noctuidae; genus Eremobia; species Eremobia ochroleuca. The sequence goes on along the minus strand of OX451391.1, from coordinate 12,284,935 downwards.
AGTAGTATTTTATTTACACAGATATAAGTTTTTTTAATTTTTATATTTCAGTCCAAACTAATAATAAATAGGACTTTTAGTTTGAAACGATAATTGATGGACAGTTGGACAGTCAAAATCAAAAACATTTCATGTAAAATAGGTTACCAAGACTTATATGACGCTTTCACTGTTAAAAAGTTATCAGATCGAATGTAGATCCAAGCCCCTAGATCTACAAGGCCTAACTCTACAAACCTTACATTGTTTGAAAATGCACGGCTTGGCCGTTCCATTTAACTTCTGCATGACACAATTAATTTCTTTTCCGGATAATTTCATTCCTGATTTTATCTTTCAAAGACACTCCGAGCGTACCCCGCTCCATAGCGCGATGATCGACATTTCTTACGTAAGTTTAACTTGCACTTGGCCGGTACAAATAAAAAATAAATCATTTAGGCATCTGTTCACGCCTACTTACCCAACTTTGAACAATGTTAAGGCTTTTGCCCAAAGCGGGGCCGCCTGTCCGATATTACATTCGCTCCTGCCTGGGAATTGAGCAACTGATCTCATATAAACCGGTGCATCTAAATTGAGTTATAGGTGCTCAGACAAAACCCGATTGCCGTGGCATTTTACTATAGCTAATACAATTTAAGGCTAGATAATATATATTCGTAATGATAGTTGAATGTAGGTCACGCCTAGGAACCTAGCCTAAAGTAAGTGTTCGTTATGATTCTTATTTACATTTTATGTGTTTTTTAATGGGACTGTGTATGAGAAACTATGATAAAACATGACATGCAATGATAAATGACGATAGCTTGATATTGGAGTTTAATTTATATAATTTTTTAGTTAGCCTTAGAGTATTGGATAAACAAACCTTTGGATGAGGTTAGGGCTAGCAAAATGAACATCTACAGATGGAGCCCTGAGAAAGAAGCAGATTTTGTACGATTGGTAATAAGCCGGTCGATTCTGTAAAAATCTCACCGTGTAAACTTGCGTGGAGTGAGCTGTTAGCGTCCTCCCACTGATGCTAGGGATTGACCAAGCATACATTTACAATCATAATCGAGATTTTAATAATATTTTTTTATGCTAATTCTATTGATCATTTTATATAATTTCAAAGCTAATATTTTAGTTGCCAACACATTACTAGTTTGTGGGGTTTTAAAATAAAATAGCAAAACAGAAACTTAGAATCTCATTGTTGTTTTTTTTTTCTGTTTTCATAGTCAAGTCCTTATATAGCGATGTTTTGGCAACTAAAATATTAGCTTTGAAATTATATAAAATGATCAATACAATTAGCATAAAAAAATATTACTAAAATCTCGATTATGTTTATAATTAATGTTTGCTTGGTGACACTGACAGCTCACTCCTCGCTCACTTCACCTAAGTTTTCACGGTGAGATGGTTAAAGAATCGCACTGCAGGTCTCTTTGGCACCCTGTAGATACAGAACCTTAAGCATATTATCATATATATACTGTATTGGGTAAATTCGTTAGTTTTAAAATTAATTTTAATAATATAAATGTTGGTTAAGAATACAGCTGTGATTGCCACACCGCTGGCCGCGTCTAGCCTAAATGTTACGTACTAAACTAGATGCACTACTTTTTCTCTCTCAGGCCAGACCAAATCTGCATCAATCTTGAGCAATGCATTTATTTAATAATCTACATATATCTTCTATATTTGTATACTAATAATAAAGTAAAAGAGTTTGTTTTTTGTTTGTTTGAGCGTGCTAATCTCTGGAACTACCAGTCGGATTTAAGAAATTCTTTATGTATATACATATAGTATGATAGTCCAATTCTTGAGTAAGGGTAAGTCTTTCGATTTAACATCACGCTAGGACCCTTAGGAAGACCTGTCTCTGCCGGCAGTAGTGAGGGCTTTGCTGGCAGAGACAGAGAATTGGACGAAAGTAGCCTCCTTCTGTGAGAACGTAATGGTCAAGAAGGAGGCCGCTGAGCGGGATTGGGAGAGGGCTAATCCTGCTCGGAGAAGGAGGCGTCGGGGAGACAACCGCCTTGGCGCCTAATACATCGAAACCCGCTTACCAATCAAGGTAGGTGGACCTTTGGGGCCGCGGGCGTACAGAGTGGGGACTCTGTCCGCCCACCAAGTGACCCTAGGAAGACGGTGGCACAGTGGTCACGTGCTTCCGTGCATAGCAAGGCTCAGGAGAGGCCCTTTTACAGTCTCCCTAAGGATGTGCTTTACAGGCGTTGCCGGGACCACCCCGTGATCACCGGGGTGGTTTTAGTGAGGTAAAAATCCCACACTCCCCGACCTCCCTCCCTCCCTCCCTCGGAGGTCAGGTGCCTTTTGTAGGTGTCCCCCCAAAACAGAAAAACAACAGACTCCTAGGAGCCGAGCAAAAATAAAAAAGGCAGAAAGACCGCTCAGCGAAAATGAAGTAATAGAGCGGGCGATGCGATGCGATGCGACGGGGTGAGTCGGGGGAACAAGGAATTTCACGCGGACGAAGTCACGGGCAGAAGCTAGTTTAAAATAAAATATTTCCGTGATTAAATACATCTACGTATGTAATTTATATAGGTAGATGAATTTCAACAAAGACAGTATGCTTAAGTGGGTTCCTACTAATATTATTTGACTTGCGTAATTTATAATAACGCGTTATGCTCAGAATGTGCTATGGCAATGTATTAAGTAAACAGTTTATTTTTTTCTAAGCTCACTCTCGGCTGTAATACCTTTCTAGTTGAGACGCTTGTGCACTAAGCTGCAAGCCTTTCGAACTTATATTGCGCCTGATCTTCGAGTATATTCGATCGACGTATCTGCTGTATCTGACTCTCAATTTGACATATTTTTTCGAATATTATACGCCAATATAGTAGAACAACTGAACTGAAGCAGTAGTGGCCCAGTGGTAACGGCCTTGATTTCATGGTTGTAGGTCGCGTTTTCGAGCCCAAGCAGGTACTTAACCCTTAAATGCATGATTTATTATATCGTATTGCAAAAAAATGCTATTGTATAGGTATTTATCTATAAAAAAAATAAAAAATATATTATAATTATATAATAATATTAATATTCATAGAGTAAATATACTGTTTTGACAAAAAGAGGCGCGTTCAGAAACTCACAGCTATCACATTCTTAAAAAAAATAAATAACGTGCTTTGTTGCCATATGGCAACATTATGCATTTAAGGGTTAACTTTGTATAAATGTTTTCATCACCACTACTGTCAAAACGGTGAAGGAAAACATCGTGAGGAAACCGACATGTCCTAGAACCAAAAATTCGAAGACATGTGACTTCCGTAAACCCGCATTGTGCCCGCGTGATGGATTATGGCCCACTCCCTGTCACAGAGAGAAGGCTTGCGTCCCAGCAGTGGGAACTAGATTATAGGCCGATTATACAATATTAGAACTGTTATTGACTGTCATTTATGTAATGAACATATCTAAAACAATCGCTTTACTTACTACATTTTCCCTAATGTTCCACTACTGACAAAACAAAAAATGTCAAACTAACTCACTAGATATAATCTGCAGTGCAATTCTGTAACCATTTCACCGTGAAAACTTGAGTGAAGTGAGCGTGGAGCTGTCAGTGTCATCCCATCTGATACTAGGCATTTAACAAACATACATTTACAATAATAATCGAGATTTTAATATTTTTTTATGCTAATTCTATTGATCATTTTATATAATTTCAAAGTCAGGGATTTTAAAGTACAAATTCAATAAAAAAGCAAAGCTGGAATTTTAGAATAAAATAGTAAAACAGAAATTTAGTCAGAATATCAACTTTGTTTTATTTTCCTAGGTTAAAACCCCACAAAATAGTAATGTTTTCACAATTAAAATACTAGCTTTGAAATTATATAAAATGATCAATAGAGTTCGCATAAAAAAACATTATTAAAATCTCGATTATGATTGTAAATGTATGCTTGGTGAATCCCTAGCATCAGTGGGATGACACTCACTCCACGCAAGTTTTCATGGTGAGTTTTTTACAGAATCGACATGCTGAAGTAGCTACTTCGCATTTCTTAACGGTGTAGTGGAAACAGAGCTTAACTTACGAAGACTTGACGGAGAGAAAACAGTAACTCAAATCGATATAAATCAATGCGAGTGCTATTATGGTTAACGTCGGTAGGAGGACAGCGAAACTCATTGCGTTTCTCTCTTAAATGGGTTTCATTGAAGTTATATCATTCAATCATTCTTCTGCTAGCTTTCGCTTGATTTATTTATTGGTATACAACAATACTGATGTTTAACTGCTATATACTAAACAAAGGCGTTAACTCAAATCCTGATGCATGGACAACAGCCGGTCGATTCTGGAAAAATCTCACCGTGATAACTAAGGTGAAGTGAGCTGCCGTGCGATTCTGTAACTATCTCACCGTGAAAGCTTGGGTGAAGTGAGCGTGGAGTGAACTGTCATTCGCTAGGGATTAATACTATTAAGTGCTCACTTCACTTATGATTTCACGGTGAGATTTTTACAGAATCGACCGGCTGTGAGTCATGCTGATGCTAGGGATTGACACTATTGACGACTCACTCCACGCTCACTTCACCCAAGTTTTCACGCTGAGATGGTTACAGAATCGCACGGCAGGTATTGTATAGGTACTAGGTATCCATCGCGGACGTTGAAGACAAGATCCACGGGACAAGTAGGTATTTTTCACAGTTTTCTACACGCTGTATCTGTGTCTATGCTGCATTAACTTCTAGAGAGAGGCCTATGTGTGTTGTAATTGACTACATACTGGGGTGATTAACTGACGCAATCAGTCAAGCTTGTAACTTTTTGAATATTTCACACTCCGCAAAAAATTGATCAAGAAGACGCACACGTTACATAAAACCGATTAAACCCGCTACACGAGGAAATGATATATCGTAGCGATTTGAGTTTGCACAGTTATAATATCTCCACACGCCACCGATACCTGCGTCAATCGTCAGTTCTCCGCAGAAACCCGCGCGTGAAGCGTATTTTCGAGAATAACGAAAGATCACGAAGACGCACTTGCATTTTTAGGCTTAGTAATGTGCGTAAAGAAAAAAATACGTAGTATGTGGTGTAAGGACTAGCTGCTTCTAAATCGGAGCTCATACTTTCATAAAAAAATATTAAATGAGTTAAAAATGGCGTCAAAGATTGGCTTAACTATGTATGTAACGCAGAGACGTACTTAAATCTCCTAGGTTTAGTCACTTCGCTAATACAGAATTCGCTAATACAGAAAAAGAACGCTATAATGAGAGAGAGATGCCTTCATGGACTGAGTATCTAATAAATCGACGCCATCATCCACACGCTACGATAAAACTGTGCAAACGCAATTGACAACGATTTATCGTGTAACGATGTATCACACACACGTACAATAAAACTGCGCAAACGGATTGCACCGATAAATCGCTACGAGAAATCTTTGCTATGTGTAGCCGCCATATGTGTACATACACATAGAGAAGTCATTCAATACCCATACTTTTTTAATCGTAGATTTTTATTGTGAATAAATTGAGTGTTGTTTTAATTCTTTACAGTTTCAAAAGCGATATTCGAAAACCTAGAGGTGCTATCAAGTTTAATGGAGCCAATCACAATCGGCACAATGGGCACACAGAAGTCTTATCGCTTCGCATTCGAACAATATGTGCAAGAGGCGAGAACTAAGATGCCGACAAGAAAGGCAGCAGGTTGGTAGTTATGTATTGAAGTAAAATCTAGAATAACTTTAGTAAAATTCTGTTCAAAAGAACTGAGCGTACACCTAAAGTAAATTATTATAAATGAACTGTCCTTTCAAGCTAAACAGATTGGAATTAATGGTGAATTGTCAAGTAGAAATTCTGATTGCGTTGCTGCGTAACATATTTTAGTATTCAATGTAAAGCTAGTTTGCAATTCAGACCCTGACACGGTCGACTTCTTCGAAGGCCGCCTTTTGTAGTTCCGCCAATAACCACAGAGCGTCGCCACTTGATACCTATTAATCAACATTGGTGACAACGAAAATGAGGTGAAAGCTTGCCAACCCGGTTTTAATTTCAAGTTTTTAATTTTCCAGACGCGTGCACGATGCAGCTGTTGATATCGGCGATGGAGTCACAGACGACGCAGACGGACGGCACGTGCGAGCTGACACCCGAGTGCTCAGCGCAAATACTGAAGGGCTCAGGACTAGCGTTCCAGCAGACTAGCAGAATCAGAGCAGCCGCTTTAGCTTACTTGTTCGACTGCTTGGAAGGACTCGATCTTGCTGCACACATTTATAAACTTTGTATTCAAGTTTATAAAGAATCTAAGTCCTTGGAAGCCTGGGACCATCCACCTGGAACTAAAACATTGTTTATGCAACAAAGTGAGATAGCTCTAAATTCTTAAATTTTAATCATTTGTTTGTATCACTACCACCTCCTGTTAACAAAACTGTTAACTTCGGAATTCTTGAAGCATTTAATTAACATACCTATAGTAATAAAAAAACTTTTCCTTTCATATTTTCAGTTTTATATTGTGCGACACAAGGCTATGGGGAGTTCATAAAACCCCGTTGGATGAACAGGATCCTGGCGTGGCAGGAGCCAAAGGGATGCTACTCAGATGATCGCCAGCCGTTCTTGAAACTCACTGGATTTGTGGGGCCCGCATCAGCTCCACCAGCTAAAGATAGAGAGGTTTGTGTAGCGTCCTACAACTTCTTAAATCTTAGAAGCTTTGATTGTTTTTTCAGGAAGATTCCTGCATCAACCCATCTGGTTCATTGTGTCATTCATTTTATTTACTCAACACGTAAATACGACGACATGCCAAGCTATCCATTTCTAGTTTTACCTGACCTCGCATTAGGCTTTTCGTACAAAGAGAAGTAAGCTTATACTGGAAATTTATATCTTGATATGTCGCCGTACGTACAAGCACCGAGCATTAACAATCCTTTTTGGGACAAAATCTCCGCCGGTCGCGATACGCCGGTCGATTCTAAAAAAATCTGACCGTGATAACTAAGGTGAAGTGAGCACTTTGAGGTGAGTGACCTGTGAGTCATACTGATGCTAGGGATTGACACTATTGACAACTCACTCCACGCTCACTTCACCCAAGTTTTCACGGTGAGATGGTTACAGAATCGGCTGTTCTGAATCGAACTCTCCAAATAAAATTATTATTTTATGCACCCTTAATTTTATTTGTGTCTAATGTAAGAAAAAGAAAGCATACCATAAAATCAGTAACTGCATGAATCTGCTATGCTTCGATTTGTTTTTAATCGAAACTGTCTATTTTTATCCGAAACAAATTACGTTGCCTAGCCCAGGGCTGTCCAAGGTACGGCCGCACAAATTCACGCTCTTGAAATGGCATGTGTTTGTCATCGATACAACACTTTAGAGTTGAAATTTACACCCGTAAAAAGTGATCTAAATTCCGAAAAATAACATTTTAAAAGTAAGTTGAAGTAAGGTCTGGCGAATACGATGGATGGGTGACTGAGAAACCCAATAAAATGCAATGGTATTAGTTTACTCCTTCTTAAAGATTACGTTTGTCAAACACCGCACAAAGGACCTTGTCAAAACCACAGATTCTTCAACTGGAAGCTCTTCGTCACCCACCATACTCGCCAGACCTACGTATGTAGCTCCAACTAACTTAATTTGACACTTAGTGCTATGTCCACCGTGTAGCTTATGCTTTTACGCAGACCCGTTACTTGGGGCTGGTCAATGAGCGATTTATAACTACTTTTCTTAGCTTGGGTCTTACCTGTTAAAACAAATGTATATGTTATTGAATAAAATAAATAAATATTTGTTTTAATTTGGACGATGAAATAAAACAAAATTCTTAACAATGAGACTGTGAAAAACACCTTTTATGAGTTCATCAATTCCCGTCCCCAGGATTTCTTTAAGAAATGCAAAACGCACTTCCAATAAAATGGTCTGACAGGCCTGTTGGTCTAGTGGTCAGTGGCCCTGACTGCTATGCTCAAGGTCGTGGGTTCGATTTATCTATAATATGTATGTATTTAGAAATATATATGTATGTTTATCAGCTGTCTAGTACTCATAGCACAAGCTCTGCTTAGTTTGGGACTAGATGGCGTTGTGTGAAAGTTGTCGAATATAAAAAAAAAAAAATGGTAAAGATGCATTACCTACTTTAAAAAGATAAGGTATTTCTTTCTGCAGCCCCTCCAATCTCTTTAGAAATTTATATTAGCCCGTGACCGTATCTGGTTTGGACAGCCCTGACCTAGGCAATTGAATCATTAGCTCCTCGGCAAGTTAAAGAAATGATCACAAAAACTTTATTTAATGAGACCTGCGCTACTTAGATATTTTGGCTAAATTATTCATAGTTTGACTATATTTCCGAAACGAATGATCGTATTTATTCTTATTTTTAACTAACAAGAAAGGTATGAGAGTTAACGTAACAATTGCTGAAATTTCTTGCATTAGATACCTAATAGAAAATCCTATCGAAAATACCATCCGTGTTTAAATGTCTTCGTTGCAGGAAGAGTACAGAGTGAAGAAAGCAGCTACGTCCGAAGGTGGTGCGTGCAACTCGCTAACATCAGCGATGGCTCTCGGCTCCTTGGTCATCTACATCAGAGCTCTACTAGAAACTGACCAAGCTTTCCAATACGATGTGCTCACTTGAAACGGTTATTCCTAGTCGTATGTTTTATACATTGCTTGTATACATACTCCATGTACGAAAAATGAGTTTATGCTATAATTAAAAATAATAACTAAAAGTATGCATTTATAGTCTGTAATGATTGGTAAGTGACATATTGACAGTTAATTAAAAATAATTTTGTCGCTTCTTTCATCAAAAGCATAACAATTTACAATTTGAAGATTTTCTACAATCATTAGATAATGTTACGTATGTTTATAAGAACTATGACAGCAGCTGCTCCTCAAAGTGTAAAACCACCGCTTGCAGTCTTTGGTAAGTGTGAAGTCAATATTTGGAAAGTTTGATAAATATTATGAAACATCAGGGCTTTCGTCAAATTTCACCTCTTCAAACATTATAGAGTGAATAACATTCCCACATACAACACTCGCTCGCTCTACCTACTCCTCATAAATGTATTGGTACCAAAAACTTTTATATTGTTATGTTTAATGATAATCGCACAGATGTTGTGTACTAATGCATTGATTGTTACTTGTTGAATTAAGAAACACCTACTTACGCCATATTTCTCAAAAAGCAGTGTTATACGAACTTCATATAAAAATTCTGTTCACGGAAAGGTTTGGAAGGCCGTTACGTGACAGCACTATACAGCGCCGCTACGCAAATGAAAGAATTGGATCAGATAGAGAAAAGTCTGCGTGATATCCAAAAAATACTGAAAAAGCCTAAAGTCGTGGACTTCATGGAAACCAGTCTGATATCTCGAGCTGGTAAAGCCAAGTTACTGACGGCTATTAGCACCGAAGCAGGTTTGTTAAGAGTTTTAAATTAGGTTATTATATTTATTAAGTGCAAGGGGCTGTCGACAGGAAGACACTGGTGTAGATATTTATGTTAATCGCTCGCTCGTTATCGTTCAGGAATGCCAAAAGCTGCGACTAATTTTCTTGCTTTGGTGGCTGAAAATGGTCGTCTGAAGCAGTTACAGCGAATGATAAAAATGTTTCTTGCCGTCATGGTGGCGCACAGGAACGAGGCTCTCTGCGAAGTCATCACCGCGGACCCACTCGACGATGCTACCCGGAATGCACTCGAAAACATTTTAAAAAGGTTTGTTCAAAAAGGGAAAAAAATTCGACTCAGAGAAATAGTAGCTGCAGATGCGCTTGGTGGCGTGGTTATTGGATTTGAGGACAAACATATTGATATGACCATCGCAAAAAGAATTACCTTGTATCGTGGAAGAATAAAATATTATATTAAATATCAATAAATAGAGTTCACTTGACATTCGGCAGTAAACGCTTGTTGTATTTTAGTCTCTAATAGAAGAACTTTAGTTAAAAGACTTTATAAATAAAACGGTTAATTTAACATTTAAAACGGTTTTTATTCATAACGGTATAATTATTTAAAATTACAAGACACAATATTGTATGAACTATTGCAAGATAAACGGGACATTATGATTATAAAAGTGATTTTGGTGTATAAGCAATTTATAATAGTTACAGGGTTTATCATAAAAATAAAAACACGATAGCGTTTTTATAAAATGTTCTAAGCTAAGACTTCAGTCATTTACTCTTTCATATCGGTCGCATCAGTCATTAAAATAAATTACATGAACTTATTATAAAGATGACCGGCTTAAAACAATTTCATACGGCAAATACAGTAATCAAATAATTAAAGAGGGTCTGTGTGTGTCTTAAAATAAAATTGTAATAGTCTATACATATGGCCAGTTATGCCACATGAATCTTCTGAGCAACCGATCGGACATGGCACTAATCTCTACAGATACGAGGCACTGCCATACCTGTGCGGCCGAGGAATATGACCTTCTCCGGCCCTGTCGATAAGGTTGGCATGGTAGCCAGGCTTTCGCCCATTTGGGGAATCTCTGCACGGAGAGTTAGCTAAAATATTTTTAATCTTCTCAGCATGAATCCTGAAATTTATCCTATCTGACGAAAGCGTTCCCGTCATTACTCTTTGGAAACTTGACGTCAACACCCATAACTCTTCTTCTCCTTTGGCATTCATGACTACCTTCACGCCGCTGGCGAACTGCAGGGTTTCCTTATCGATGGCTACCGCATGGAAGTTGCGAGGCGAGAACTCAGTGGCAGAGTTCCAGCACCAGATGCTAGGCGGCTCCATTAGGCCGAAATAAAGGACACCGTTACGGTCCATGGCTTCAGCTGCTGACTGAGTTGTGCGCTCTTCCGGGAATACCTTAAAATAAAATAGATTGCTTTTAAACAATTTTACATGTGACGTATTTATATATTGACATCATTTTGTCGCTAACTTACGTAAACAGCGTCCGGGTCGATGTTAGTGTCTTCAGTGTACGATTCGTTCCTTATGACTCTGGTGTTCACCACGTTCTCGGTGGTGGAGGCGAGCGAGTGGAAGTAGAGGAAGCGATCGCGGCCGCGCTGGTACGGTGACAGAGCCATTCCCAACACGCCATCCATTAGATCAAAGCTTTCGCCTGAAAAAAAAAATTAGAGAGTTTTAAAGATAATTTAGCTAAATTATATACTAAGTTTGAAGTTGTTGGTCACAAAATGATGCAAATAATGACCCGATTGAACAGACACTAAATGTTTGTTGTTTTTTCATGCCATAGCGAGGTGGTCTGGGTCACAGTAAAATTTTGGTCGCGTACATGACAATAAAGGGCCATGCAAATATGTTGTTTATTTCACTAAATAAAATGTCTCGCAGTTATGCTGTCCACAATTCCGACATTATCGCCTTAACTGTGTAGTCCAAACATACCTACCTGTATAAGGAAAATCATCCATGGCAAGGTGCGCCAATGTCGGATCTTTTTTTTTTATCTTGGTGGTTTACTCAAGTATGAGCAAATACGTAATTAAATTTTACGACATTGGACGGTTTGTCCGCGCACTTCATCGACGTGGGCGACGCTGCTTCTAACTAACGCTGCTGCGTTCTAACGTTACAGAGAGTCCTCCGCTTACGAGACGCTTTGAACTGCTATATTTTGATTGGCCCGATTACGGTGTTTCGCCAAGAAAGCGATAAAAATTTACAAACAAACTACTTAATTATTTCAATCTTTGTGTGGTAGATTTTATTCAGGCCAACTAATAACTCGAATAGAAGCGTTACGTACCGTCGATGGTGAATGTTCCTCTGGAGGGGAAGGGGAAGAAGAGGCGGTGAGTGGTGCGCCAGGACCTGTTGCGCATCACGTCCACCACCAGTAGGCCGAACCCGGTCACGTCGGCCACGTACACGTACGTGTTAGCGCAGTCGCCGGCGCCGCGCGGCCTTATGTCCACCACCTACACATATGTACATAAGATTTACATCTAGAATGTAAAAAGTGTGAATAAAGGAAATGATATTCAACCTTCTTTCCATCAAGATTTAGGCATGTGAATGTAGATATAGATTTTAGATCCCACTGTACAGGTAGGTACACTACAGGCAATCCAACACCCGATCATAAAGAAACACGTTATAAGCACAATGATTTAATTAAAATTTTTAGTAATATTTATTTTGTTTGTTGTAGTTTATAGGTAACATACAAAGCTATACTAAAACCTAACTAGAAAATATTGTAGACGTTAATTTGGAAGTTGATTCTGGAGTTATAATATGAGCGCGCAACAGACGAACAGAGAGACATTGCGTTTCATTTTATACTAGGTACTTACAGGTGTAATGAACAGTGACGTATCTGTATACAAGGAGTCGTTCACGACATGGCGGTAGATGAGCGTGTCGGTCGCGAGGTCAAACGCAAGCAGCTGAGGAGGGCACACTTGCTGGTCGCCGATCTTGCCGGTGTCCATAACCCACAGGCGCTGGCATTCGTCTATCTGAAAAAGTGATGAAGAAACTTCGTTTTTAATAACAGTACTTGCGTCACTTGAATCGTATAACGATAACGCGCAGCTGCTCCATACAGTAGCAATAGTTAGGACAATCACATCTGTTTCAGGTTCAAATCACACCGGGATCTTTTTATATTAACTGGCGAATCTTCACGGACGTGCTGGGTCGTGGTTTGACGATACTTAATGCCAACAGGATTATTCATATTAAATAGCAACCAAAAACCACTAAGGTTTAGACTTGTGCTATTATGAGTCTGTGTTCATCTTAAACGGATGCCCTTGAATTTAATTTCACTCTGTATAGGTATGTTGTTAAGCATAGAAAACTCTTTTAGTTTTGCCTGTCAGTATGATGTTAATAGCCACTCATATGTCATTGTGTTTTTATTATATGACATTGTCATACACATTAAATTCAAAGATTTATTGATTAACTGACATTGGCTTTAGAATTTTAGTTCTTCTTTTTTTCACGGACGTGCTGGGTCGTGGTTTGACGATATCTAATGCAAAAAAAAAAACTACTTCCATAAATCAAGATTACTAAAATATGTATGTAATTTTTTTGTTTTTTTTTTTTAACTTATTTATCATTTATACAAAAGAATACAGGATTATTCATATTAAATAGCAACCAAAAACCACTAAGGTTTAGACTTGTGCTATTATGAGTCTGTGTTCGATTTCGCATTTCTGAAAATTATGTTAAAGGCAAAAATTCGAATAAATAGAGAACTTTATCGAATCAATAGTTATCGGGATTATGAGATATCTGACGACTTGTAAAAACGAACAAAAGCTGCCAAAAAAGGCATAAGTTGCAGCTCAATTGATCAAACACAAATTAGCATAGCCTTTCCCAGGTCAGTGTAACGACAGAGTAGTCGACACATGGAATGATAGTTGCAGAGATTTTGATCTGAACGCCCCTTAAATCCGGGTCTGTTGACCTACGTACCTAGTACCTTCTGATGATATCATTGATTTGTTTTGTTGTTTAACTAAACACAAGTTAAAAGGAAAACTTGTCACGTCCTGTGTTTTTTGTCTTGAAGATACCTACTAGATGTGACTTGCTGGAAAATATTTTTGGATGATCCCATAACAAGAGTAGATAAAGCATAACAGCTATTCTGCTTATTGTGTTGAAATCGTGAGTACGTCCTACGTCAGTAGCCAAGGAAATCATGATGCAGTACCTACTGTAAAACTCATCGCGTGTTCTTAACAAACATCTTCAATATCCTGAGTCGCATAACTTCTTTCAAAACTGCGTCAGATACGGAAATATCACGCAATAATTCCAGGTCTCAATGTTGCTTAGGACATCTTATTATCTTGGTATCAATGCAATAGCCCATAAACGTGGTTATTAACTTGACAATGGCCTTTGTTGGTTATATTGAACAACAAGTATCTATGAACATACAAGTTTTCCCTTGGTCTTCATTTAATGTGTTAATTACAAAACCTAAATGTGTTCTTTAACATAAGTAGGTAAGTAGATACCTAATTAAAGTGTTTATTAGCGAGCTAAATGATCTTTTCCTGTTAGATATGCCGAAACAACTTAAATTTGTTGCTGGAATGTGTGGCACTGATTTTAAAACTACAAGCAATCTTCACTGTATTGACCTGAAATGTGTTCATAATCAATCGTATGAGGATTTTGCGAACGTGTTAGGGTTAGCATGAAGAGTGACTAGCACCCTAATTTCGTAGCACACTATCCATCTCGATCTGAATCATTTTGAAGGATATTGCTAATCCATTGCTTCTTATGTTCGAAAAATTTGTCTGCTCAACCACGTGAATAACGCAATGAATGTTGTTGAACTGTCAAAATTAAACCTATTGCTACTGATAGTGTGTTGCGCAATTACCTCGCAGGTGCGATGGTCATTATAGGTATACGGAGCATCAGCGACCTGAACTGAGCAACCAGTAATCTATGATTATGCCGTGCCAAGGCCTCATCTGTTGGGTTCTAGAAAATAGTTTTATACATATATGTCCATGATGACGTAACTTATCAGGTTCTTAATAAAATTCTTACGTACAGCAACTCTGAAGACGGATGTGAAGCCGAGACAGTTGGAGCCCTGGTTGTCATGCCAGGAGTAGTCAGGGTAGGCGACGATGTTGCCCTGCTCGTCCACAGTACCCAGGGTGATCGGGCGCCCTTCATCGAACCGCGGAATGGTCACGAAGATCCGTGAAGCATAGGGACCTTTAAAAAATAAAATTATAATTTGTGAATACAAGTTGGAAGTAAAAATAAAGAAGGTTTACTTAAGCCTCTCAATAACAACTGCCGATCTATTCTGTAAAAATTTCGCCGTCAAAACAGATGAAGTGAGTCTAAAATGAGCTGTCAAGTGTCAATAAAACTTCAATCTCACTTTACCGTGTGTGTCACTGTGAGATTTTTAACACCGAATAGACCGGCAGATGTCATATACGGTCTTAGGAGAAATGGCACATTCTCCACGCATGCGGATTTATGTATTGACAAGCCGTGTACCCGATGGGATCTCCTATCGGCAAAAATGACGAACTCTATACAAACTTTCATTCCCTATTTAACTCCATTTGGGGATGTTTTTTTTAAATAATTCTTTATTAGTCCTTGAGGAATTCTTTTCAATGATGAATGGTTTAGGCTGTGCGTTCTCTGTTAGTGAATTAATTAATTACTACATTTTGACGAGTTATGTGAACATAAATACAAGGAACAGCTGATTTTTTTCGCGATTTCAGGTTTAGTCCCATGGTGAAAGTTGTTCATAATGATGAGTACAATGACCCCTTAAACGGATGCCCTTGAATTTAATTTCACCCTGTATAGGTATGTTGTTATAAGCATAGAAAACTCTTTTAGTTTTCCTGTCAGTATGATGTTAATAGCCACTCATATGTAATTGTATTTTTATTATATGACATTGTCATACACATTAAATTCAAAGATTTATTGATTAACTGGAATTGGCTTTAGAATTTTAGTTCTTATTTTTTTTTTCTCTCTACGCACGTTTTCTCATATCACGTCGGACATTGGCAGAATTGTCGACATCGGCACCATTGCCATATAAAAAATAGAATAGAATAGACATTGTCACAAGTAGGAACAGATTCGCTTTCTTTTCTTTCTAAATACACGAATATTTTAAAAATGGTAACTCCCAGACTCTATTTTTTACCCAAATATAATCTTGGATAATTACTGATTTATTTTATCGACACACTCATCCTTTTAAATGTCAACGTCAGAATCAGATTAACGTCACGTTTGAAAAAAAACTGCGCGTTTTTCATATAATCGAGACATCATTCTGATAAGTTTCTTAAAAAAAGTTTCTGGTAAGTAGACATTTGATTCGTTATTGGCTAATTTATTATATTCTCCAAAAGATATAAGAACGAGTCACATTTAACAAAACAAGTATGATCATCCTCAAAAGCCAGCTGTTTCAAGGTTAACGACTTATGGTCAATATCCGAAATTCCGCAAATATCGTGGTAGTGAAGACCGTCTGTCTTTCGTCGTCGTGTTAATTTATTATTTGTTATGCCATAAACATGCTCGTTTTGATGCTCGTAAGATACTTCACGGACCCACCTAACAACGGAAAGCCAATTCCGGTAATTAAAAGCGTTCAAAATATAGTCGCAATCTCGTCTCAGCGACAATCAATGTCAAAAACTTGTCATAAATGTAGGAAAATTAGAGGTGTTTTTGATAGATTGATACTGAGATCAGAATGTGAACGTTCTTAAAATCACGAGAATTGCCCTTTTGACTTTTGTTTAAATAGAAATAACTTGTTAGTTTGATCTTATGACTTTGTCACTGTACAACATAACATTCGTAATGTTCTAAAGATACCTAATAAAATCTACACGGACGTCGGACATGTGTACCGACTATAGTTACGTATTTAACTTTATTACATACTCTAGTAATTAGACACAGCTTTTATATAATATTAATACTAATCTATAGATGTAAGTCACGGGACAGGCTATCAAGCGGTAGTTTTTACTTATGATCGACACCAATAAGGAATTTAAAAAAAAGAATATTTGTACAAGTGTTCAAAAAACAAAGCGAATGATGACCTCTACCTACCATTTAAGTTATGTCAAGAACTCAAACAACATACCACATTAAACTTTTTTTATTGTGAGCAAAAAAATACCCGAAAAACCCAAGTATTTAACAGTTGATATACTTATCAACCTACCTTACATGAGTTTTTCAGAGTGCATTTAAAATTATCAATTATTCTAAAACATTTAAATATTTGGTTTTGCAAGACATTGTTATTTTCACGAATAACATTAGTAGGTAGGTACGTTTTCGCCTTTTCAAGTTTATGGTTTGGTATAAAGTCTGCGAATGGGATGCTAAACAGACCATTGGCCTCAACCTTGATACCTCGGCCTTCACAATTAACGGGTCTAAAGGGAAGTGGCCAAGAGACCATTACCACGGACATAATATTATTGAAATCTGTCAAGCTTGAGTTGATGATAGCAATAACATCATGGTAAGGTGGAATGGTAATGCTAGTAAACATGGATTTGCTCTAAAACGAGTAGAAATGTACAACCTGTCTTCATTTGTCATTGTTTTGACCAAACGGACAGAATTGTTTACACAAATTCAACAACATGTTAAATGGTGGAAGCTTGTAGATTCTACTAGGTTGCAAAATGTCGCCTATTTAATTGAAAAGGAGATATTTCGCAAGGCACTGTTTTACTTTGAACTATTGCGAAGTCAACGGTCATTTCATGTGAGTGGGTGTCGTTTTTGCCAATTTACATAATATTGCCGTTGTTTCCAAGACACGTAAAATTAATGCTAACAATACAATACTGGATTGGTTTCATTACTTACATGTATTTCAATAGATCAGAGCAGATTGAAGCTTCTCATTGTTACAAGATGGGATCCAATATGCAATAAGCAACAAATTTAAGTTGTTTCGGCATATCTAACAGGAAAAGATCATTTAGCTCGCTAATAAACACTTTAATTAGGTACCTACTTACCTACTTATGTATAATTTACTAAAAATCGTGATTTTTTCTGATAAATCTATCTTCAATACTAAAAAAACACTAGAGAGAGACAATTAGGGTCGTTAATTTTAGATCAACATCTCACATATTTAACTCACCTTGTCTATGATGCACGTCGACGTCTATGGGTACGGAATTTCCCGCAACATAGTGACGCTTTTCAATGGCTATTTGTTTAGCTTCTTCGCTGGGGAACACGAACTGCAGCTCTGGCCATTGTCTGACCACGCGCAGGTCACTCTTGGCGCCCAGCCCGGGCCAACAGCACGCCAGGCAGTACGACAGCAGGAAGAACCTCTCGATTCCTTGCGACATCTCCAATTTGAATGTGTCCAGCAAGTGCGGATCTGAAAGACGAAAGATATTTCCATGTGAAATGTCCATGAGGAAGATATTCCTCTACACCGGTTGCACAAGATTTATAAACAACAATCTAGTGATTTTATTAATAATTCGTCCTGCAAATGCTTCGTGTTTTAAGCGGGCTTCGGTTTTATACGCTGAGAAATGAATTTTAAGGCAACCTGCTATTTTGTTCGTCTTTTTAACTTACAGGTATACAAAAGCTAGTAACAACCACATTTAAAAAAAATAATTTGCTTCGTTTGAGATATGAACTATCACACGATCACAGTTTGGTATTTCATATGTTAAATTATATAATAAAACAATGGATTGATCGTCAATTAGGATGTAAAATGCATAGGTACGTATGCGCTCTACCCAAAATCTGAAAGATAGTTTTTGCGCTTTTCGTTTTCTTCGAATGAAAAAGGCCCAAGTTCGCCTTTCGACACATAATTTAATGTAACAGGTGTTATCGTTGAGTCAGCAAAACGAAGACAAGGGTGCAGTAAAGATGATGTGGCTTCTATAGATAGCACTTATTGTAATTAATACATGATTAATAAAATACCATATTGACTCAGCAATACTCCGCAGTACTCCTGTTGTTCATAAAATGGAACCATCGCTGCTTGATGCAGACAGAATATCACGAATATTTTCACTGTAGTAATAGTAATACACACTTTTTGGAGCCCCATCACAACACTAATAGAGAATATTCTTCACATGTACCCGCTATCTAGCAACCTTTAAATAAACGTTAATAAAATCAAAAATTAACTTTGAAATAAAAATAATAAAAAATAAAAATAAGAATTTCACAAAAAACACCGGTGTTGGTCTGTTCGGCTAAAATATTACTGAACAATAAAGGGGTTACAGCCGGTCGATTCTGTAAAAATCTCACCGTGAAAACTTGCGTGGAATGAGCTGCCAGTGTTATCCCACTGATGCTAGGGATTAACCAAGCAAACATTTACAATCATAATCGAGATTTTAGTAATATTTTTTATGGTAATTCTATTGTTCATTTTATATAATTTCAAAGCTAGTATTTTTTTTGCCTCTTTCTCCTCACATAGGGATGTTTTCATCCCTATTTGAGGACTAGTCTAGGAAAAAAAAGAATAACATTAAGATTCTGACTAAGTTTCTGTTTTGCTATTTTACATTAAACCCCACAAAATAGTAATGTTTTGGCAACTAAAATTCTTGCTTTGAAATTATATAAAATGAACAATAGAATTAGCATAAAAATATTATTAAAATCTCGATTATGATTGTAAATGTATGCTTGATCAATCCCTACTATCAGGTGGGATGACACTGACAGCTCACTCCACGCTCACTTCACCTAAGTTTTCACGGTGAGATGGTCACAGAATCGTATTGCCGACCAATAAAGGGGTTACAGAACAATTAATAAACAGTTCATATTATTTTTTAAATTATCCAATTAATCTGCTTATTATATATTTGTAGCCTACTTTGTCTTGCAGTAAACAATATCGTTGAAAATAATGCAATAGTTATTATGAAATTCACGCAAACGATATGAACATCGCGGAACGTCCGCCGCTACTCTTTTTTCTTTCAAAACTGACTACAGATGGGTCGGCACTGACGACGCGGTGGCGTATAGGTACAGACTACTTGCATGCATTCTAGAGCTGGACGATATGCAGCTCCGCATGTTTTATTATGAATAAGAATAAAGTTATAAATGCGAAGGCCCCACACAACCGGCTTATATTATGTCAATGCAGGTGGTGAGCTATGCAGGTAATAATGTGTATTAATTAAGACAGTAATTCATTGAAGACCACTTTGATTTTTTTCACCGTCCTGATTATCGTGAGCTGCAATTATGATGATGATGAAGTATGTTGTTTTTGCTTTAACTTGATGAACTATTCTTTAAAGTCAAGATTATGTTACGTACTAAAGTTTTAAGTGCGTGTGAAATAAATGATTAATGTGAAAAATCACACAGTTAGTTTTAGAGTTCGTTGCCCTCTCAACTAGTCAAAAAGCCTACTGCAAGATATCGTCGCTTATCTTTCTAACAGACGTATCTGTATTTAAATGTTTATATTTTTTTATCGAACAGTAATATTTACAATTCACATAATATATATATAGGAAGAATAACCAAATAATAATATAATTCATGCAATTTTGTTTTGATCAGTCGCTTATCATGAGAGTTACAATTCTACAAATATAGTGCGAAACCGCAAAAAGCTTGTCCTGAAGAGTCACCTCAAAGTTAGTTACGTCAGTTAGTAAGATAAGCGACGATATGTTATACAATGACATTCCGTTAATTATGGAAGTGTTGTGTTTTCTTGAATGTTTGATTACTAATTCGCTTATATTTTATGATAAAATATTCATTATGATTCACGTTAAGGGTTTACACGTCATTGAAGTTACGATACTTAAGTTTTTACACTTGGTTTACTAATAGTTATGAAAATGATTGCACTAATATTCAACTCGTACCCACACTATTTAGAACTGAAAGCGATGGAACTCAAGTTACAACTGAAACATAGACTGGGCTACAATGTAAGGAAAACCATTAGGTATGGTAGAAGTACTTTAAATGCAATAATCTTGAAGGAATTGTGGAAAACCCCTAGTGATTGTTTCTAGATTTAGAAAATCGGTAGAAACGATGCTGAATTCACACGTTTATTTCTAACATAACCTTATAGATTGTGTTAACCTAACCTGATTATTAACTTCTCAACGATATAGCATTATTGCCCTGTTATTTATAGTCGCTATAATTTAATTAAAATCCTTGATCATCCGACATGGATAGTTTGATAGATCCTCGTGTCAGCAGACCTAGTCATTATCTCGTCTAAATGATGGGTGTCAGGGATAATTATATAGAACTAGCAACGCCCAGCGGTTTCACCCGCATAAGTCTTGATCCCGTAAACACATAGGGATACAATGTATTCTATATGTTAATACTGGTTATAAGCTATCTGTATGCCATATTTCATTCAAATCCGTTCAGTAGTTTTTGCGTGAAAGAGTAACAAACATCCATCCATCCTCACAAACTTTCACGCTTAAAATATTAGTAAGATAGGAAGTGGGATTATCCTGAATGTATACGTTGAGTACGTACGTGACAAATGAGTTATGTACGTGATCACTTCTTTTACTTGAACTCTAATAATATCTACACCAATATTATAAAGAGGAAAGATTTGATTGTTTGTTTGTATTGAATAGGCTCCGAAACTACTGGACCGATTTGAAAAATTGTTTTACCATTAGAAGCCGACATTATCCCTGATGAACATAGGCTACTTTTTACCGCGGGAAAATGCTTCATTCCTACGGGAAAATGGGTAATAGGATTTAAACGGCGGTAATTCCGAATTTACGCAAACGAAGTTGTGGGCGGATGCTAGTGTAATATAATTTCGTAAACTTTCTAGCCCCAGTCCCCCAGACATACTAATTCGAAACAATATAGTTTGATAAGCAACATGTCATGTGAGTCAAAATCAAAATATTTTCACATAAACCTACATGGGGCACTTATGAAAGGTTAGAAGCTACGTCCACGGTTCCAATTGGTCGTGTCCTATAGAGTAGAGCTGGCAAAAAATGTCACGGTAAGTCTTTTAAAAATAATTGGGTTTTACAATGCTTTAAAATTACTGTGTTAACAGATAATAGTGTCTAGAATTTCTGACGAATTTCTTAGAGTGCTACAAACCTACATGATAATAAAATAATAGTTTACTCGATCTGTAGCTTTATGAACTTAACTTATAAATATAAATAAATAGTGTGTCTGTAATTACATACTTGTGTAGGACCTGGTTCCATTCCGAATATATTCCTTATACAATCCTACATTATTTCCAGCCCACTTTTCACAGAACTTTGTATTAAAATTCATGATAAATAAGGAAATCTTTTTAAAACGGTTAAGACAGGCCACGAAACACTACACGCAAATTATTAACTGAATCTTGTGGTGTCGTGGTTGCAGCCCAACTCTTGAACACTTTAAACAGTTGCGACACTTAATATCCGCTGCAATTCTTTACAAATAATTGAGATACAATTACTGATCAATTTATTTAGGCCCGTCCCAAACGATGAAGCCCCGCCCCTAATGAATATTAACCTAATCGCATGCAATCACGACTTGTCTCCGTATCGCAGGAGCTTGTAATATATGAACAACAGCCTTATATGTTTTTGTTTTTTAAATAATTGCGTGTTTAATAACTAAGCGAATAGTATTAGTTCCACTGACTGACCGCCCTAATTGAAGGGAATAACTAATGTAATCAGAAAACGGAACAACCACTAAATACGAGCCTTCTAGGCGCAATCGTGAATGTTCACATTGTGCGCGATTGTAGAATAAAAAATAAATAAGCAGAAAAACAATGGCACCTTCTGACCCTGTGACAATGAAGTGAAATGAACTCGACTTCGATTGACAATACAGTAAACCGTTTATTTTATTTAAACGTAACAATTTCCTGTATTGTCTCTCCGGATCAATTTTTTTCCAGAAAATCTCTTTATATGTTCCTATAATAAGTAGGTAATACGTAACATATAGCTATTTATTTACCACATCATCATCATAGTAATACAAGACTGGTTTTCGTTAGGGCCAAGGGCCGGCTTCTAGGTCTTCAATGCGTATAAAATTACAATTTAATTAATAGATATTTTCCTCAGAAATTTAATCTTCAAAACAGAATTATTATGGAAAGTTGTATATTTTATGTAAAGCTGAACTAATTTCTTGATCTATCATCTTTCATGGGCATTTAACAGCTGTCATACCGGACCGGAGCCATGGGACTGCTGCCCCATGGGGCTCAGTGACAAAACACTTTCACTCTTCAATAACTTTTTATAGTAACCTCTATAATTGTTTCTTTTTTACCGCATCATTTTTTTTTATTTATTTACAACAGTCCATTGAATTGTAAGCGACATTGTGATTAGTTCTATGATAGATATAGACATATAAATTTGGTGGTAGGTAGGTATTTGTGTTCAAGTGTTGATCGCACGTATGTCATCAGGTAGGTATTATCAAAACCGGTCGTTCTAAATATATTTCTGGAACATTTAATAAGCGTTAACACTTCGCCTGACACCCTAATTTTATGCAATGATTTAGCATGCCTATTTTCGTGTTTTAGACTAGTCTCCATGAGACTGTCAAATGATTTTTTATGTATTGAATAGCTGAACATTGATAATTATCAATGTTCAGCTATTCGTGATATTTATTAGTGAATGATGAACTAGAATTTTATGTAATGGAATAGTAAATATGTATTTTAATTGTAAACTAGATACTTTTGCATGCCTTGCAATTGGCAAAATATGGCTGATTCTGTATTTATATTTTGTACCACCATGACTTATACCCGTATTTGCAAAATAAATAATAATAATAAAATCGTTTATTTATAAAAAGGGGATACATTTACAATTAATACCTTAACAATTACGATAGCGCACAGTTGCTTGGTTGGTTTTCCCGAATAAAACTAATCAAATCGCTGTATTTTTTTTATTTGTTTCCTAAACGGTGAAATGACTTCAGTTTTGTTTAAATCATTTTAGAGATTTGATTTGAATTGAAATACTTTAAAGTACAGGATGAAGTATCAGGATAGATGGGCCGTCACGCAGTGGATTCCTGAAGACGGGCGCCGTCAACGAGGTAGGCCTAAGAAACGCTGTCGTGACGATTTGGACTCGTTCCTAACCGATTGGCCCGAGAAGACAAAACACAAAGAAAATTGAAAAACTATGAGGAAAATCCTTGCCCAGCAATTGGACAACATAGCTTTTGTAAAAAGAGTTGTATAGTATCTTTCAGTTCTGTGTAAAACGGTAGGACATACCTCACTCCCAAATATTGTAATAGTAGGTAGGTATGCGTCAAAAATACACGCCTTTAAGTAACGGAACGGAGAACGGCTATAATATTTTTTTTATCGATTTCACTAAACCAGTTTTTATGTATTTAGATCATTGACCCTTTTACATTATAATAGGAACCTATTTGATAAATACCTTTTTCTACTTCCAATACGGTGAAAGAAAAAACTTCTAAAAAACTGTTTTTCCGGTGATTACTCTCACTGAGACCGATTAACCGAAAGATGGAAAAGCTTTAAGTATACCTGCTCAAGCGTGCTTCCGCGACAGTAAAACTTTCACAGGTACTTACCTACTGTGGAAAACGAGGCACTACTGATCATTTTTTTAAACCAACCATCACCTTAAATAGGGAAAATAATGATAGCCTTATCATTACCTAATTAATAATTAGCATATGCACTGTTGATTGTAGAATTCACATTTTATCGATATAATTAATTTAGTCATTTATATCTTTAATGACATAAGATTATACAACGTGCGCAAAACCTGAAAATAGTTTGATCAGAATAACGAGCAGAATTAATTGAACCAGTTTTTAATATAGGTCACATTTTTCAAAAAATCTTCATTAAAAACGTTGCCGTGGCTATTTATTAATAGGTGAAGCAAGCCAATGCCAGCGCGGCGCAGCGGCCCGGTGACGACTCCTCCCTCGGTAAAGCGTCGTCGCAGACGCAAGAAACGATCAGAATGGGCAGTAAAACTAAAACAGCACATAAAACCTTTACAATTTTTTTTAATGACTTATGTTATCTCTGAAATATGTCAATTTAATTAAAAATCAGTTGGGGTGTCTGAGGTTTTGCGCATTTAACGTTACACGTTGTATAAGCAATTACTTCACGGAGATAGGAAAAGAAGGAATAATTATTGAAGTAATTTTATGAGTAAATATTCAGGTACCATGCCATATTTCATCTATAAAGTTCTCATGGTAAAGAAAAGACTGTTTATTATTGAAAAAAAATAGAAACCGATCTCCCGATGGGATTTCTCGTCGATAAAATGTCTAGCTTCCATACAAACCTTCATCCCCTATCCCCTAAACCCTTTTGGGGCTCAAAATCAAAATTTAATTTAATTTATTCAAACTAGGCTGAGAATCACTACTTTTCGAACGTCAAAATTACAAAAGACAGTCCCCCAAAACACCCGCCCTTCACCACTTTCTAGTGCTTTCGCTGGGGAGAAGAAGTGCCGCAACAAACTCCCCAGCAGCACAGCTGTCTGTTCAGTTTGAGAATACTTGATTGAATACTATACAAGGTATGCAAAGTAATTAACATTACAAGACACAGAACACTAAATTAAATAATTTGACATATATCGACTAGCCACGCCAATATACCAACAAATACAATAAAAATTATACGTATTCAAGCAAAAAAATAATAAATCAAAGTTAAAAATGTACACAAAAACTTACGCAAAGTCTCCAGGTATAAAGGGCGTGACCGCTTACATATTAATGCAATGCTGGGTGCTGTTCACATAGCTGTCGCTTGAAGTCACAAATGATAAATTAGGACCATCGAAGTTAACTAAATAAACAAGTTATTACTAATGACAACAATAAACCCACGGTCAGCAATACGACCAGTCACCACAAGCAGCACCCGTTCACGAGCATAACGCAAACCATTACCCCTTCGCCATATTTGAGGGAAGGAGGCAACCCAACCGCCGACGCTACCGCAAGCAATGACATCTAAAGCCACGTTCACACGGCGTCATTCACTACGATATTTTGCTGTATAATTTTGGGATCACATGGTAGTTTCAGACTGCATTTGTTTTTGACTGTGTGAACAGTAGGATGTTGACGTGTGATCTCAACTTTTTATCGTAAAATATCGTACAGGACAGCACCGTGTGAACGACCGCTAAGGGAGCATGGCGAACTTGCTGCCGGTTGCTCAAGTAAGAATAATATGATCAATCGTCAAGGTCGCTAGCTAACCACATATTGCAATCAACTCATTAGAAAACATTGAAATGAGTTGATTATGTCAATAATAAAGTAAAATAAAATTAAACTGATTTGACTTATGCAGTGAAATTAAAAAAACAATTATTCAATGTACCCATATCACCTATCAGTAAGCTAATTCTGGAGAAAGAACATAAACATTAATTATGCAATATAAGCGGTGTTAAAACCACCGGTCTATTTAGACGTTGAATAACTCTTCGTAAATGTTAACCCTATTATTGCTATCGTTATACACAATAATAAAAGTATTAACATATATTTAAAAAATAAATAATATTTTTAACTAAAATAATACATAAATTATAATAAAATGTTTTTGCAAAATACAAAAACTAACTTGGGCCTATCACGGATTTGAACGCACATGTCTTTTGGGGGGTAACCACTTAATGGAGCTGTGTGTACTTCGTCCATTTTGGTTTGTTTTGACTGTACAGCGGAAGTGTGACTGTAATTTACGTAGTTTTAAATTATTTTTGGTATAAAGAAATAACTATATTAAAAATAACAGAAATCGCTTCAGTAAATGATTCTGACAAACTACTTTCGTAGCGTGCATTAATTCAGACTTACACATAGTAGTTACTACGTGAGTACGAATATACGAAAGGTCATTATCCTTTTTGTCAGAAAATTAGCATAGCTAAGTAGGTATATTACATACATTTTTGCACCAAATAAATGGTAACTCTGTAAATACTATTGATATCATACATTTAAGCAATTCGTTTCACTTCTGTCTTTCACTTGTGTCTACAGTAGGTACGCGTATTGATCTAGACTTTTCGCTAAATGAAGTGTGTTTATTTTCTTTGTTTGCATTGTTAGCAGCTGGCATGGGTAACTACCTACTTCCATTTCCGGTGATACCTAAATGATAAGCAGAAAATAATAATGATACTCCCTCTTTATTATCTTACGTTAAACTTTGGCACAATCTTCATAATTAATTCCGTAATCCATAAGTTATGCGAGTTAAATAAAAACAAATAAGTTGACCCTATGGAGTGTCAAAAAACTGGATAGTTTTAGGTACTTTGTGACGAATTGTTAGAGGAACTCATGTCAGCAGAGGCCCCAACATTTTCCAGCATTGGACAATATGAATGGGTGGGTAGGTACCTACAGATAATGTATTTAGAAACACCGCTAGCGCTGTGATCATTCCTTAGGTTGTGGTAAGTTTTTACTAGGTACTTTGGGCAAGCTAATAATAGGTACGCTTACAATATTCGGGGTGTAATTTCTCGTCGAATAAAAAACTAAAATTATAGTACATAATAGGTAATAGTGACATCATAGCACAATAATGACAGCAGACATCTGCGGCCGGGCACGTGACGTTGTTGTTCACTGTATGGCTTGTTTTTTCTCATGACTGGTATTATAACGTACGTAGATTATAACATATCACTTTCATAATCATGTTTATTAATACCTACTAATTTGTGTAACCCACTAGCGAAACGACTAAAATAATCTGGTACTTATTCATACCATTACAATAATATTTTAAAGAAATTAGGATATTTCTTTAAAATATTATTCTGAGGGTTATCAAACTTTCAATTACAAAATAGGTACATCAAAATATCAAATGACATAATATTATAAAATCTACTGTTCTAAAGTACTGCATGGTAGTGACAAAGTGCTGTTAATGTAGAGGAAAGACAACACATATAACTTTTCATTTTCTATTCAATATGACAAGTTCATATCTTTTGTATACCTACCAAATTTTGTTCTTCCTGCTTCGAACGTGACAAAAGATCAACTATTAAAGTTCACATGAACACCTTGGACAAACATAAATACGAATGTAATCCTAAAGCTCCTCGTACGTGATAGACTAGAGTGCCTATTTTCATAGTGTACACGTTCATAGAACTATGTACCTGAGACTAGCAGCACTATTCGGGGTTTTTCGCATGAAGATATCTTAAAAGTAGGCATATTAGGCACTCAGCGCGCTACGGAGCGGGCTATGCTCGAAATAGTTATAATCTTGGTTAAAAAATAAAATCAGAAATGAAGTTATCCCGAAAAGAACTGCCGGTCGATTCTGTAAAAATCTCACCGTGAAATCATAAGTGAAGTGAGCTTGAAGTGAGCAGTGTCAATAGTGTTAATCCCTAATGACAGCTCTCTCCACGCTCACTTCACCCAAGTTTTCACGGTGAGATGGTTATAGAATCGCACGGTTGGAGTTACCGACATAGCTTGCAGAGTAAGCAATTGTCGAAGGACCGGGTGCAGGTGGACCAGGCGAGTCCTGGAGTAGAGACCGCGTATCGGCAAACGTAGTGAGGGACGCCCACTTGATGAACAGACGCCTTTAAAACGGTGGATGTGGTGGGACAGACTGTCAGGTGGCAGGATGTTGTGGCGCAGCCTGAGTGAGGCCTATGTCCAGCAGTGGACTGCGATAGGCTGATTTGAGGTGTCTTATGTAATTAAAATTTAATTTTTGTAATCCATTATTAAAATCGTCTCACCGATGGAAAGCTTTCATAGTCATTCTTGAGTGGCATGTATAAGATACTTATTAAAATGCACGATTCCTGCGGGAATCCATACAAACTGACTAACAAATTCTTCATAATTTTACTATAGAAGTAAAGATTACTCTAGCTTGGTCATCAAACGTTGTTTTACACCCTAAGTATATGCTACACATCCCCCAGTACCCAGATCTCTAGAGATATTTCTTTATAGTGAAGTATTCAATCTACTCGCAATTATCGAAAATTAGGCAGCACACGTACGGTACTGAGTTTTTACCCTACTGTTACAACCAATGAACGGTATAAATACACGACATTTAAATAAAGGCGGGCATACACAATGTCCTAGACGTAATTCTTTATTAGTGACTAAATTTAGCTTTATGAAACTATCGATTTATAATAATTTACCAAATTTACAACAGCTTTCTTTCAGTTTGATTGTTGATGGATAGGCATAGAAAATATTTATTCGCACCAATAAGTATACCTACCATCTTACAAATGAAAGATGCAATACTAATGTACTAAATAAAAAAATACTCACATAGGCACATAAGTGGATATCTACATTATTTAAACATAGATCAATTACGCTTTATCAATCCATAACTGGTAAACATAAACTGACGTAATAATAATATGTTATATCCTGTTGTTGTTTGTGGTTTTTCAATATTTTAATAAATGATTAGATTGTGAAACAATCTAATCAAAAAACTAATAATACAACATTTATAGTGAAAGGCGTGTTAGTGACAGTAAAGATACAATAATATAAGTTTTCATAAAATGGGTGCAAGGGTAAAAGGATCCTTGGATATGCACAGAACAGACTTAGTCAAAATAATACTTTGGTAATGGTTGAATGCTGGATTGCTTTTTTATGGATAGTATAATAATAATAATAATATCGTTTATAATAATATCGTTTATTTATAAAAATGGTGCAGATTTACAATATAACCGTTAACAATTATATGTAGAGGACACAGTTGCTCATTTGCCTGAACTAGGTAGAACCTGTGTTTCAGGCTAGAAAGGTGCTTAGAATTTTAAAATATAAAAATACAAAATTAAAACTGAGAAGACTAATTAAAAACTGATATTATCTTAAAAACTAACATGTTTTATTTACAGACAATGAGTAAATCCTCTGTCTCACTGTATGATAAGCTAAGTAAAAATTGCAGAATAATCTTTTTACAGACGTAATTATTTAATTTATAGATACTTAATTTCCTATTTAATTTATTGTATAGAAATGGGCCTAAAAATGTATAGAATCTGTTTACAAAAACATATTTAGAGGATGCATTTGACTCACATACAATATCATTCCGTCTCTTATTAGTGCTTTGGATGTTATAGGAAAGCATGGTGTGCTGTTTTAATACCAAGTGCGTTATGAAAAGCTGGCGAACAGTCAGCACGTTACAGGATTTGTATAGCAGAGCTGTAGGATAGAGAAAGGGATGGAAGTTTGCTACTTTTAAAATTGCTCTCTGTGCTCTTTCAAGAGGTAGTAAGTAAGTTTTTGGTGCTCCACCCCATGAAGTAATACAGTACTGTATTACAGATTGACCTAGGGCCAGGTAAATTTGTGACACTAGTTTCCTATCTGCAATTACTCGCAATTTTTTAAAAACAAATATTAATTTGCGCACTCTTGTAACCAAACTGTCAATATGTGGTCTAAATGAGAGCGACTCGTCTATTAGAACCCCGAGATATTTTATGTTACATGTTTTGAGGATACAAGGACACTTACATACGTTGACTGAGCGGAGTCCGCAATGAGGGGCATACAGATGAGAGTTAGTAATATTAAGATGCGGTTTGCGGATGCAGAAGTGGATATATTTTGTCTTGTCGGCATTTAGTGTTAGTAAGTTGCTTTGAAGCCAATTATACACAGTATTGAAACCTATTTGAGCATATTCGTACAATTCACTATTTGTTTTAGCGGTGAATATTAACGCCGTGTCATCTGCATACGATATAATTTTGCCATGTTTAATATTTAAATTACACAAATCGTTGATATAAATCAGGAAAAGGGTGGGGCCTAGAATACTTCCCTGGGGAACACCAAAACCTGTGTTTTTTTGCTCGTCGCTACTAATATTGTCAACTTTAACACGTATGTAATGATAGTATATGTAAAATGGACACATCATCCCTATATATCATACTAAGGCCCGGCGCCCACTGGCGGCACGGCATGGCAAGGTATTTTAGGCGACGAATACAAATATAAATTAAAAATATGGAAATAAAGTTGAAATTTCAATGTTAACGATCGTAAGTACAAAACAATACCGCGGTATGCTTAGGCATGCCGTGTCGGCAGCCTTCGGAACGCTTCGGCATCCCTCGGAACGCTTTGGCAGTCTTCGGGATAGCGCGCCAAGACAGCGCCCGCCTGAACCCCACGGGTAGCTTCATTAGCTTAGCGCCGTTCATGCCAAAACGTGTCCTTGTCGAACGCACCTAACTCATTTGTTGTGAATACTATTGCGATGAATAAAGACCGTTCGGAAGAAGAGATACGACTATTGTGAAAAAAGCTAAGCGCGAACACGGTTTCTAAGAACGCCTCGGCACGCCTAACGACGTCGCGGCATACTTAAAGATGCCACGGAATAAGTGCCGCCAGTGTGCGCTTACATGTAGGGATGCCGAAGGATCCCCTGCCGTGCCGTGCCGCCAATGTGCGCCGGGCCTAATAGATTAGTATGATACGTGCCCAATTTGAATGACCTTCAAACGGACCGGTTGAAAAATAGCACGCCTATAATTGTGCACCGAAATAGTTCTCTAATAAATCAATATATTATTATTATTTACTCCACAAAGCGGTACGAAAAGGTCACACCCACCACGTTTCACCAGTTGAGTATGAGGCTAAGATCATATGAACTACTAATCTGACATTTAAGTCTTTTGTGTTTGCGTTTTTTTATTATAGAAGTTTGACATTACACCTGTCAGATTAGTCTCTGGGATTCAAAAACGAACTATAAATAGTGTTTACCTATCGTCTAACTACATTAAGACGCGGCACAGCGTGGCTCCGTCCCGTGCGCAAGATCTTGCACCGAGCGGTACCGCACGGTCATATGAACATAGTCTACTCGTAAGTCGATAAGTATAATAGCGAACAACCCAATTAGAAAATACAGATGGCTTACTTTATGGAAAAACCTTTTTCCCAACCCGAGGATCGAACCCAGGATCTACTCAGCAGTCGTACGTACTTGCAACTAAGTACTAACTCACTAAAACAATGCCATTGATTTATCATTGATTATAAAAGTTTCTTTGTACTTTTTGTAAATAAGAAACACGAAACTCTCTTGCACGCCCACTTCTATTTTCTTATTTGCATATTGGCGCCGATTCCCTTGTTGAAACTAAATTTAAGTAAATCTCTAATCTAAACTAAATTTAAGTAGGTGTAGGTGATGTCTATGGAGTCCTGCGAAATTTAAATTTTCTTACCTTTTTCATACTGTTTAGATCAATATCAGATTGTATGTTGATCTTAATATGATTCCTGGCTGTATCATATATTTATTTATAGAATTATAATCATAAAAATCATCAATAAAACTTTCTAAGTTCATATTACCCTATTGAAAGACTATTTCATGAAATCAGGAGGTTTGAAGCCAATTCTAACTCAAGGAGTTATATTGCTGATTGTAATGATTATAATTCTGTAAGGCCCAAGATGGAGATGGCAGGTTGAGCTGAACTCCTTTCATAAAGATTGGTCCTCGGTAGATCTGTACAGAGAGAGTTGGAGAGTAGGGAGGCCTTTGCCCAGCGGTGGGACATTAACGGCTAGTAATTAATATTCAATCAATTCAATTTCAATCATATTGGAGGTGGCATTTTATGTAAAAACTAATTTAAACTTAGGTATTTCCGTCACTCGCTAATAGAAGAACACGTCCAGGCCTTAGCGTTAAGAAATTTCAAGTGAATAAATCATTAATTAATTTCATTCATTCATTCATTTTATTCATTCATTTCATTCATTCTATCATTCATTCATTCATTCATTCATTCCTTCAGTCATTCATTCATTCCTTTGAAATCCCAATACAAAACCTTGTTATACTCAGATAATTACAAAACAGCACTGCGAGGAAAAAAATATTATGACAATGGAACCGGTTATTTATAACAAAATACCTCACGGTTTTAAGGATTATTCTGTTCACATTTTTAAATCTAAGATAACTGCACTACTTTTAAGAAAATGTTATTACTCAGTAAAAGAATGTTTAAATGATGTGACTATATAGAAAATGAATATTGTATAATAATTACCTAGTACATATTATTCCGAATTTATTAGCTAAATGACATGCCATAAATTGTTAATGTTTCTTATAATTTCCTGACTACCTGTTTTTTATCTCATTATTAGTTCTATGTTCATTTATGTTATTTTTTTACTTGTATAATTAATGTAATGATTTGCACGCCATAAGGTAAAATGTAGCTGATCTCATTTATTTATCTACACTAATATTATAAAGAGGAAAGATTTGATTGTTTGTTTGTATTGAATAGGCTCCGAAACTACTGCCGCCGGTCGATTATGTAAAAATCTCACCGTGAAATCATAAGTGAAGTGAGCACTTAATAGTGTTAATCCCTACCGAATGACAGTTCACTCCACGCTCACTTCACCCAAGCTTTCACGGTGAGATGATTACAGAATCGCACGGCTAGACCGATTTGAAAAATTGTTGTACCACTAGAAGCCGACAGTATCCCTGATGAACAATGCCACTTTTTACCGCGGGATAATGTTTCATTCCTACGGGAAAACGGGTAATAGGACAACGGGTAGTATGAATTATCCTTCCGTACTTATCTTTTTCACATATCTTCTAAACGGCTGAACCAATTGGGTTGAAATTTTATATGGGTATTTCGATGGTTTCCTGAATTATTTTAAAAATACAATTGGACCCGATGGCGCTGCTGTCGGTATGACAACTACTAAACGGCTTGACAGATTGGGTTGAAATTTTGTACGTGTCTTTCCATGATTTCACAGACACGAATGTATTAAGTCTACCTACTCTATCTTTCTATACATATATAAATAAACCAATTACACTAGCCACATTATTTAAGCAACATATTTTTAAACGGCGGGAATTCCGAATTCTACGCAAACGAAGTTGCGGACGGATGCTAGTGTTTATTAATCATATACTGTACCTACATTTTGAGCAAATAAAATCCTGATTCTGATAAAAAAAAGTCAGGCCTTACCGCAATTTTTAGTTTTAATAGTCAAGGAATTTATTCTCACGTATTTAGATAAAAAGTGATGACCGTGAGAGAAATCAAAACTTTAATCTTCAAATATAATAATTACAAGACGTTTGAAAATGTATTCATGAAATAGAAAATTTTAAATTGAAAGTTTGAATGATTTTGAATTTATCAATTTGTCACATTATATAACCGAAAACACGTAGAAATCTGATTCTTGCAAAGTTAACAAGGTCATGAAAATGCATATGAAATAGTTAAATATAAATAAGAAGAATATAAATTTATGATATCATACAACTTATAATAAATAATAAACATCTGCCATCATTATCAATCAGTTATACTTGTTTTCTAAATTACCTAAGTATGGCAAAACCGACATCAACGCAAGTACAAAAGATTTG
Source organism: Eremobia ochroleuca (assembly GCA_949629135.1). Taxonomy (NCBI): domain Eukaryota; kingdom Metazoa; phylum Arthropoda; class Insecta; order Lepidoptera; family Noctuidae; genus Eremobia; species Eremobia ochroleuca. The sequence goes on along the minus strand of OX451391.1, from coordinate 12,250,733 downwards.
AGTCTTTACATACCTTTATTTAAATGCGGATGGTCTTGCTTCCTTAGACTTGTTTATGTAAATACTTGTGGTAAGTACATACTGATACAAAATTATTTGAAAATATGCGGGTGTCTCCCGCGAGAGACGAACGTGAACTGTTGCGAAAGCCGTCAAAATGCTATAAATAAAACCCGTAAAACGTATTTGACCGGAAAGGTTCGCCGCGCATCTTCAGTGATTTCCTTTTCACACTACGGTATACAACGGTAGAGTCCCTTCACAGCGGTTACTATCACTCACTACTCACGCGGCACTTCAGAGTAAATTCATTCTGATACTTGTGTTATAGCTGAGATTTACCTTATTACAAACCATATTTTTGATCTGAATACATTTACACACATCAGATATTTTCACATTCATTAATTGTATTTTTTTTCAAATTTTATATTACGTTTTTCTTTTTCATATTTTAAATCTTACAAAACTCATGTCTCACTCCTAACACTCTTTCTGTCAAACTAAGAAACATTAATAGTTAGGTAATTATTATTTTGGTATTAAAAATAAAGTTAAACTAATTATTTAATGTGACCGCAACCGCGTTCAACATAGTGAAAATAGATTTGAGATAATTATTATTTTTAACATTTCACGGAAGTTTTATGATTATAAGGTATCTAAATATTTGTTCCAAATACATATAACTTCTACAAAAATAAACTACTTATTAGTGTTAACGTTTGATAGAGTGAAGGCTCCAAAACGATCAGATCATAGTTTGTATACGATCTACATAATGAACAAAAGCCGGATGAAATTCTACGCTACATTATATATTTTTGAACAATTGATTGTGTCAGATAGGTACTTACTTCTTGTCACGTGTACCATGTAACAAATACCTATACAACAACTAAACGCATGACTGGATTTTTTCAATAGTTACTATTACTGTCAATTTGTACAATGTTCCTAAGGTAAATTCCAATGGATTCATTATACCTATCTAAATAAATTCTCATTATACTCATGATCTGCTCTCTATTTTATCTTACGGTTTTCAGGGCCAAACTTAGAAGATTTTTTTATCAAAAAAAGATACTCGTTATGTTATGAGTTTATGCTATCAAAAAAAGAATCGGCCATCTACATTTTTGAATCAACAATGAAATAACTATGTGCACAAAACAAAAAAACAATTCTACGTGCTTATATAAGGTGTAGTTTTAATAGATTATCTAATTTTGGTGTTATATATAAATTTTGATGTCGTACCAATTCTGGTGTCAACAATATACACTGGCCTGCAAAACTAAGTATCACACTTTTAAAATTTGAATAACTTTTTAAGTACACAAGATATATTTTCGAAATAAAAAGGACTCGAAAAAGAGTTTAATTTTGTATATAAAAACTTTATAGTCGAGAACCTTCTCTTAAGAAATGGCTGAAAAGAGCTTTAAAAACAAAAATAATCCTTTTCGAATTACAATTTTACTACTAATTTTTTGTTCCTCCGGTCGATTCTGTAAAAATCTCACCGTGAAATCATAAGTGAAGTGAGCACTTAATAGTATTAATCCCTAGCGAATGACAGCTCACTCCACGCTCACTTCACCCAAGCTTTCACGGTGAGATGGTTACAGAATCGCACGGCCTGTTTTTGTTTTCAAATTTTTTCTTCATCTATGAGTCTTGTTACAAAAGCTAAGTTAGACAACAGCACATCAATTTTATTTATAATGTCTCTTTCACCTGAAGAATGTGCTAGGATTATGACTTTTCTGGAACTAGGCATCAGTATGCGTCGTACTGCAAGAATGGTGGGTGTGACGTTACGAACGGTCCAGAAGGTGAAGCGGAGGTACGAAGAGACTGGAAACCATCTGAGGAGACCTTGTAATGGCAGACCCAGGTGTACTAGTGCCCGAGAAGACCGTTATATTGTTTCCACTGTGTTAAGAAATCGCCACCTTAATGCAATTGAAGTCCAGCAACAGTTTCTTCAGACCCGTGGGGACTATATTAGTGACAGTACAGTGAGAAGAAGACTTGAATCGAGACTGCGATACGCCCGTGAATACATACAGTGGGATGAAGAAGAGTGGTCAAGAATTTTGTTCACAGATGAGTCTCGATTCTCACTTTACACTTCTGATGGAAGGTGAAGTGTCTATAGGCGGCCTGGTGAGCGATACCTTCAAGACTGCTTCTCAGAAAGAGTCCAGTACGGCGGAGGCAGTGTACATGTATGGGCTGGCATATCTTCAGAAGGTCGCAGAGACTTAGTGGCGATGGAAAATGGCACTCTGACTGGGGAAAGATATGCTCAAGAGATTCTCAACGAGTATGCAAGGCCGTATATAGCAATTATGGGTGATGGATCGATGCCGATGCATGATAATGCCCGGCCACAGACAGCTCACGTCGTGCAAGAGTATATTCAGGTGGTTGGTATCAGCGTGATGGCTTGGCCATCATGAAGTGCTGATCTCAACCCGATTGAGCACGCCTGGGACGAGCTAGGGAGGCTAATCAGAAGCCGCAGACCACCACCTACCACCCTCAGGGCACTAAAACAGGCCCGGATTGAAGAATGGGAGAATATTCCCCAACATCGGCTGCAAAACCTCGTGTTCAGTATGCCAAACCAGCTCGAAGCTGTAGTCAGAGCCCGAGGAGGCAATACCAGTTATTAAAAATTAAATAACATGTAGGTAAAACATACTTATAAATGTTAATTGAGTTTTTTGACACTAAGCTAAAAATGGCTATTTTTATTGTTTTATCTTTTTTTTAAGTTAAAAATGTTACTAATGTATAGTTTACTAGTTTCAAAGCAAGCTGATAAAATTTGCTATAAAACGTTTTTTTGAAGTGAAAACTTCTTTAGCGGCGTTGTACACTTTTTTTGTAATGGGTAAAAAATGTTAAACTCGCGTCAGGACACGTGACCTGATCGAAAATTCGTAAGACGGATGGAGAGTAGACAGCCGGCGTGGCGTAGGAGAGGAAGTATCCCTATTTTTAATCAATCTATAGAAAATTTTTAAAACCACAAGTTGTTGGTATGAATAACATCTATTAATCATTTAGCTGTTCCAACGAAACAAATAAACTTAAAAATCCTTTGTAACTCGAAGGAGAAGATGAATATTATTTTAATGTAGGTAAGTAATTGGCAAAAAACATATAAAATTCACGGTCTATTTGTAATGAATATTTCTAGATACCAATAATAAACAATAGTCAATTATGTGCTCGCGTTCTATTTAATTGTTAAGTACTGGCAGAATACGCTTGTTTGTTTAGATAATTATTACGTTTTATTTATTTATTTATTCCAATCAACTTCGGATCACAAAATTAAACTAAATAAAAAATTATTAATCAAATTAGAGAATTACATTTAAATTGAAAATTACACATTAAGAATTACATACATTTAAATGAAAATGATACATTAATATTTAAGAAAAAATTTAAATTATAATAGATGAACAAAATTAAAATAATATCCTAACATTAGTCGTAACATTAGTCAGTACGTGAACCATACAGCAGTGGTTCATGTATTGACAGTAGAAACGTTCAGCAAAAGCGTCCAGGAACCTGTTGCGGCTGGCCCGCAACCTACACACCAGGGATGTGCACCGCTTACGCATGATTGTTTGGAATCAATCCACCCGCGCCTCGACAAATGTCCCCAACACGCTACAGAAGCGAGGTAGCCCCAAGAGCACCCTGAACGCATTGTTATATTGGACGCGTAGAGCACTGTAATGTTTCTGCGTGTAACCCATCCACAGACTGTCAGTATAAAAGGACGTACAAAATACCCTAAACACGAGTAGGGCTATTTTGACGACCCTCGAACACCGAGCAAATCTGCGGGTTATCACAGCACGAACAGACAGCGCCTTACGCTCCCTTTCAAAACGTATCACCTCTATTAAGTGAGCATCCATTGAGCTTAAATGCCGGTAAGTAATCAGGACACCACAGGAGGTGGAGGACAGGGTGTTGTGGCGCAGTCTGGGAGAGGCCTCCAGCAGTGGACTGCGATAGGCTGAGTTGATTGATTTTGAATCAGGACACCTCCTCTTGACCCAAAAGACCATGCACTCGCTCTTGTTCGTATTATACAACAAACCATGTTCTTCCGCATACTTTTCACACAGATGACATTCAAGCAGATGCCAATCAACCTTGACACACCAGAGACAGAGGCGCTTAGCAGCACCATGTCAGCGTAACTGATATTGTTTAGGCACAGACCTCCAATATGGCAACCGACATGCGTGCTGCTGAGCCTCTCTATCAGCGCATTAACATACAGGTTGAAGAGCTTCGGTGTGGTTAGCCCCCCTTGCCTCACGCCGCACTCCAACCTGTATGGGGTCGAGCACGCCCCCGACCTGATTGCTGTACCACTATTGTAAGATACGGATCAGATCAGTCCGTCTGGCACTAACGCTTGCTGCAATTTTTGCCACAGCAGATCATAGCAAACCAAGTCAAACTATACGACAAATTACTCAATTATTAGAATGGTAAAATCTCACAAAACCACAATGTATGGTAGAAAATTGTGTCATTTGGCTCTTGCCTATAAATAAGGCCGGTAGTCTTTTAGAAGCGATAAGACTATTTTTTTTTTAAATTGCAATGACTCTAGCCCGTTACTTATTTTATTAGTCGTCGACGGATTCGGGTTTCCCCAGGAAAATCCCATACGCACGAATGTATGACCCTATTCGAAGTCATCGGAGGTGTGGTCATAACTTACGCAATTGTGTCATCACATCCAAGTGAGTAAAACTCGTTTGGGATTCTTTATTTATTCATCTTTATGCACACAAAAAGGTACGAAGGCGGACTTAATGCCTTAAGCATTCTCTACCAGTCAACCAAGGGTGGTGAAGAGATTAGATGGCAGGTGCTTTGGTTGAGCCGAACAATGATAAGGATATGAAAGGACAGAGGTGTTGAGATGACTCTACACTATTCGTTTTGAAAATAGCTCTGCAATTATTAATTATATATTAATGATTATATTTTTAGTAGGTAAACACCACACACATTTAAATAAAACAATCTGACATGTTTATTGCAGTTTGGTAGTAGGACACGGCCGAGATCTATGGAATGAGAGAAACATCTTCATAAAATAACTGCAAAATAGACCTGTCAAACCAAACATATACCTGCCGTGCGATTCTGTAACCATCTCACCTTGAAAACTTGGGTGAAGTGAGCGTGGAGTGAGCTGTCATTAGGGATTACCACTATTGACACTGCTCACTTCAAGCTCACTTCACTTATGATTTCACGGTGAGATTTTTACAGAATCGACCGGCTGCTATTTGTACCTAATTTATCCGCCATGTGGTATCAGCACGTGCTAAGTTCTACGTGATTGCTCATGATTTTGCGGAGAGCAGTGGTGGCGCCGTAGGTATGTCGGTCGTGGGCTCGAACTTAGGCAGGCGCTTTACTTTTTGTAAATAATAATTTCATCATCACTGCCCTCAAAACGGCGAAGAAAAACATCACGAGGAAACTAAAAATTCGAAGACATGTGACATCTACCAATCCGCATTGTGCCCGCGTGGTCGATTACTGCCCACTCCCTCTCGATGAGACGAGACCTGTGTCCAAGCAGTGTGGACATTATAGACTGATTATGCGTGCTTTTAACTAAACTAGAAAGTTTAAAAAAAATCTATACTGTTTTGCCTCGGATTCATAAATATCGAAGATACACGCAACGTTATAAGATTACAGTAAATCAGAAAACCTGTTTTTGAATCAATTTTCATGTTATATGTTAGTACGGGAAAACCAAACTTTTTAGAACAGTTTAAATTGTTTTGCGTTGTTGATTTTGGGATGTACTTTTCCTCTTAAAAGGAATTAGCATATTTGATCATCTTGACATCAGGTCCACGACACACCGTTTTGTGTGCAGAACAAACGTGGGTATTGTACTAAGCTAATGTATTCTACTCTAAGACATGAACGTCACGAGTCACGATCTCTATTAATTTTGCTAGTAATTATTGCCTTCAAGAATGAAGCGTTTATAATTTGCACCACAACAAAACAGATAAGAATATTATAATAAATAACTCATTGTTCATTATCGTTTTGTATGAATCATAGATCGGTTTGAAAATTCCCCTAACAAGCAGATTATATTCAATACTCTAATTAGGTAGGTACTAATACAAGGTGTAATTTAAATAACCCAAAATCTCATAAGGGGTCATTGTACTCATCATTATGAACCACTTTTACAATGGGACCAAAACTGAAACCGCGAAAAAAAAACAGCTGTTTCCTACATTTATGTTCGACTAACTCGTCAAAACGTAGGGAACAACTGATTTTTTTTTTCTAAAGCATCTGTGTTTTTGTTAAAGTCACGGCCTTGTAGCATTATAATGTTTTGTTTGACATCATGCAAAAAATATAAAACAGCCTTATGAGGTTTTGCGCTATTTAATTAATTTATATTACAGCTTGTATATTCTAACGAGTAAGTGGTGCCGGTAATGATACTTAAATGAATAACAATAACATTGAAATATTTGATCAATGATTCCCATTAGTACAAAAAACTAAAATAATTAAACTAATTACTTCTTAATAAAAATATACGACATTCTAACAATATGCTTGCAGTAGCAATTTGCTAAAATTGCAAATTTTAATAAAATCGAAAAGTTTTGTAGACCACTGAATACTTTCATAAGTAGCTCATTATTATGACCAAATGAGATGGAGGCAAACAACAAATTTTAATGTGTACACATAGGCAGAGACGTAGACGCGCAAACTGTAACCACGAATTCAGCACATGATTCTAAACCAAGAAGCTTATAGATTAAATTGTAGGCAACACTCTAAATACCTAAGTGTTGACGACAGTAGTCGGACACTCTCTCACATGATGTTCCTGTATTGGTTAGGTAAAAAGAAAGAAAATACGTTTATTTGCGGTAAACATGACGCAGAAGGGGAAAATATGCGTCACATCCACACATAACGGCCATCGCTCAGTTTAATGAATCAAATAATGACTAGAATACTTAATTTTCTACTTTAAAACTGGCTTTAACGCAGCTAAGTAACTAATACCCATGGATTTGTTTTTGTTTTTTTTTTTAAATGTGGCCCCACACTAGGAATTTCTCCTGTATTGTAGGTGCGTTTACAAACATTTGAACTCACATACACAAACAGCCAGATCCGGAACAACTACTTGTAGGTCATACAAATATTTGTTCCGTACGGGAATCGAACCCGCGACACGCAGCGCAGCAGTCAATCGCTTAACCACTGCGCCAACCGTGGCGTAAAAAATCCGTCCGTTGCCCTTTTGACTTTTGTTTAAATAGGAATAACTTGTTAGTTTGATCTTATGACTTTTTCACTGTACAAATAATGACTAGAATACTTAATTTTCAACTTTAAAACTGGCTTTAACGCAACTAAGTAACACACAGATCTGTGTTAGTGGCAGGATAAATGGCAGTCATCAAACCAGAACTTTACCGCGCTGATTGTTTAATCAGCAAGCTGGGCGGCATCGGTACCTACTTTATTAATTAGGTATAATATTATATCTATTTACTGTAGAATGTGCACATATTAAAAATATTATAATCATACCATCATTATACAGTTAATAAATTCATCATCTGCCTAGCTTTTTCCCAACTATGTTAGGGTCGGCTTCCAGTCTAACCGGATGCAGCTGAATACCAGTATTTTACATGGAGCGACTGCCTGTCTGACCTCCACAACCCAGTTACTGGGTAATACGATACCCCTAGGTAAGACTGGTTATCAGACTTTCGGGCTTCTGACTACCCGTAACGACTGTCAAAGATCTACGAATGACAACCGGGACCAACGGCTTAACGTGCTTTCCGAGGCACGGAGGGGTCTCGGTATGTAAAGATGGTCACCCATCCACAGACCAACCGCGGCAATCGTAGCTTAACCTGATCGATCGAACTGTGCTATTATTATTTAGCCACAGTCCCCTCTATACAGTTAATAAATTACTATACATAAAACGATGGTATTAATGTAGGCAGTTATAAAATATGGAGTATAGTAAAACGAGGTTTTTTTTTATTGTATTTTTTATTATTAAAATATAAAAATAGCAGAAACGAAGACGTATCTATAGACTTATTACGTAACTATAAATAAGCACAATCATGCGAATGTGTGAATTTACAAAAGCGTACAAGCGAGCACTTAAAAGTTTTATAGTGTGTAGGTATCGCACTGGGTATTATTATTTAGTATTTTGCTACACCTAACGTTTTGACAGGTTGTCTAACCACGCCTGCTATTAGTTTATGACATGTAACAATAGTCATGTTTTATGTTTGTGAAGTAACATACACTGATAAAGGTATAAATGATAAACAAAATATTATAATGCTACCAGGCCGTGGCTTTAATAAAAACACAGATGCTTTAGAAATTAGATCAATGGACGTAGACAGATAAGGTTGATGTCTTCTTTCTATAAATAGTGGTTTTACTGAATGTAACATCCCAGAATAAAGTTTTGTTTTACACTGCCAGAATCTACTTCCTACTTAACCTACTTCCGGGTACTGTAAACTATTTACGTAAAATATACCGTTATGGTAAGTCACAATATTATATAGATAGTGAGATAATGCCATGATATACATGCACTTATATCTACTTTACATAATACTTGAACTGATGACATGAAACTACTTCACTTATTTAAATATTTCAGCTAAGGAGACACCCTGTATACGACTTGTCGGTATGTAGGTTCCTTTAAAATATTTCTACGTGTTCAATTGTCATTATTTGAAGATATTTGACTGTATTGGATAACAAAACTTTATTTACACACGTGTGCCGTATAAAATTCATTAGATACTGGTCATGAATTTTATATGAAGTAGTTTCAGCAAACCTGACTTTTAAGTAATGTTATTAACTGCGAAAATTTATAATTAAATACCTTTTCGCAGTTTCTCGACTAATTATGAAAACTAGTGATTAGTGATGAATTACGTTTTAAATTGAAATTTCAGGAAAATGAATTGTAGATAAGTGAAATCGGCTAGTAGTAACTGAAATTTTAATCGAATACGATGTTTTGTAACTTTACTTTATGGTCATGTTTATGTCGTACATGTAGACTAGACCTTGCGATCTCGTGATATTGAGATTTCAATTAATAAATACCCTTATAAAATGTAATGTGTTTTAGTTAATTGCCTAATGATTTGGAAATAGAGACTTCTTCGTAAAATATCTTGTATAATTTACTAAAGTGTTAGTACTCGCCTAACCTCAATGGTTAAACAATAAAATTCTAAGATGATTTCGACGTTGAGTTTAAAATGTGTACATAATGCACGGGAAAACCGTAAGACTAACAAAATAAAGCTCTCGTCACGCGTTCTACGAACATTGAAACTTCCTTGGCCTAAATCGATAACGTCATATTCATTAAATATTTTATCAGTTAATGCAGTAGGTAACGTCAATATTACAATACTATGTAAGTAGAGGTTTTTCCTGTAGTTACAGGAAAAGTAATCGTAAAATAAGGTTACAATAAGGTATGTTGTTTATCTTTAAAAATTCAATGGCAAGATTTTCTTATATTTTTCTCACAAACTTCTAAAGCAGAAAGCGCTGAAAGACAAACTATATGCTGAATGAAAATAGTGAGAAAAGCTTTCGGGACTTATACTAAAGTTGATTAGAAAATTGGAGCAGGTAGAGAGGTAGGTAAGTATTATAATATCTTAGAGATTAGAAAGGGCAGTGATGGTTTTGTTGAAGTTTATTGTAATCCGTGGCAGTAGTTAATTTATCTACATTCAATATATTTATCTGGTGCACCTACTTAGGTGAATAGCAAACATCGTTTAGTTTACCCTATTGTGAAATGTTTTTATTTACAAATCCATAAGAAATATCTTTGAATGCCATAAAATATGGCACAATAGGAAGCCTTGTTGATTAAAATATAAGCATTTAATTTAATTAAAACATACGAGTAATATTATATATTGTAGTTTGTAACCCTGAAAAGTTCTCCTTGTTTTATGTAATTTAATTAAGTTAGGCACTAAATGGAGTGTTTTATTGAAATTAAGTAAGCTTGGCAGTACAATAATTTAAAAGTTGACACCTAGTTCCAAAGTTGTTAGAGAGCGATATAATATGATTACAAGTTTATATTTTTTTGGAAAAAAGTAAGACATTGGCGCCTATTCCTTTATTCACAAACTAAACTAAATTAAAGTTCAGTGCATTTTCTTTTTCTATTTCATTATTAAAATGACTGAATATGTATATTAGTTTAGTCCTGTTAAATTAAGATACTCCATAAACAAGTTCAGACGTGATTAAAAAATTGGCTACTAAAAATACGTCAATTTACGTCAGGTGCTAACTAATTTGACAGGACCAAACTAATATTTATCTTTTGCCCTTTTCTTAATGAAATAGAAAGAACAAGATGCACTGAACTTAAATTTAGTTTAGTATGTGAACAAGGTAATCGGCGCCATTATTGCCTTGCTCATCTAAGTATTTCATTCATTCATTCATTCATCATTCATTTCAGACAAAAGACATCCACTGCTGGACTTAGGCCTCCCCCAAGCATCGCCTATTCTTGCACCCTGGGAGCAGTGGTCTCGAACCTACCGATTTTTCGGTATTTCTAACCGATATGAGCTTACATAATTTATAACAATCATACTTAAGTATGATTGTTATAAATTACAATCATACTCAAGTATGATTGTTATAAATTAGTCTGTAAGTTTTTTTTTAAATAAATAAAAGAATTTTATTGAATATTGTATTTTTTTGTCAAATACCTACCGATCACTCTACGACGTTCGAGACCACTGCCTGGGAGGTCTTCCGGTAACCTTTCAGCCCCATCGGTAAGTTTGTTTACTAAAGTAATACAAGTAAAAATTTATAAGATATTTTCTATTAAAACTCATTTAGATTTCAAGCATCCCAGCATTATCTTAACACGCATGTTTCTATTCATACCCCTTTACTGATTTCACTCGTGGAATATTAATGTAAATACATTATAGTATTCTTTTCTTCTCACTGTTGTATTAAACAGAGCGAGAGAGAGTATTTGAGATTTATCAATATTCGATTGATGTTATTATTATGCCAATGAAAATATCTAAGATCTATCCATAGTACGAATCCAGATCGAAATAGTCAGTTATGAAAATGATAAATAAAACAGACATTGTATGCAGGTTGTCAGGGCCATCGACGAGCAAACTGAAACCATGAGCGATTCGGCACATGATTATAAATGTATTCAGCACAAGATCCTAAATGTATTTAGCACATAATTCTAAATATATTCAGCACATAATTCAAAATGTATTCAGCACATGATTCTAAATATATTCAGCACATTATTCTAAATGTATTCAGCACATGATTCTAAATGTATTCGGCACATGTTTCTAAATATATTCAACACATTATTCTAAATGTATTCAGCACGTGTTTCAAAATATATTCAGCACATTATTCTAAATGTATTAAGCACATGATTCTAAATATATTCAGCACATTATTCTAAATTTATTCAGCACATGATTCTAAATGTATGCAGCACATGATTCTGAATATATTCAGCACATAATTCAAAATTTATTCAGCACATGATTCTAAATGTATTCAGCACATGATTCTAAATGTATGCAGCACATGATTCTGAACCAATGAAAATCACCTGTTCAATACATTTTGACCGCATAGGTATTGCACTTTTCAATGAAACAGCACATTATTAATATTATTTTAGATAACCGACAAAAAATTTCTACGCTAGTGGCATACAAAATTTTAGCTAATTTTCATTGGTTCAGAATCGTGTGCTGAATACATGGTAACAGTTTTCCCGCCGATGTCCATGGCACCATGTTTACTGTCAGCGCTATTGAAACAAGTTATACACAAATAAATGTAGACAAATGGCCAGCGAGAAACACGTTATTATAACGTGACGTAGATAAACATGCTAGTGCTACGGAATCCGGTACCTATCGGTTCGGTATTGTATATTGTATATCGGTGTAAGTAATGTAAGTTAACGTTACTACGACCATTAAATAATACTCATTTCTATTGTACAACTTATGATAGCTATCAACAATACTTAGAGTATAAGATCAATCACAATGGACAACACAAAACTCATATTCGTTTAGAATATGGTTTGTGATTACTCGTTCAAACGTTCATTTTTTTTTTTTCACTGTATTTAAGGACAAACACCGTCTTTGTTAAATTTTAATCGTGTTGTGATTCTGTAAGCAACTATCAATTCAAAAATCTTCTGCATTTTTTTTATTTTACAACGATACTGACCCCTTTATTTATAAACGTTACTTAAAGTTAAGAGATGTTTGAACGTCAGAAATGTATGGTTAAACAGTCGCTAATCACTACTTAACTTTAAGCAACGTTTATAAATAAACCCCTTAGTTTTGTAAGCAATCGAGAACACACAATCTGTCCGCATTCAAATGAATGAAACAGCTCTTTTATTTGTGCTTATTCGGGTGCATCTTGATCGAATTCTTTGCTAAGTGAGTGTTGCATAAAATGTAATTTACCGAGATGGTTACTAAAAAACATTTCGGAATATAATGGAGGTTGTCGTGATGTTGATTTTTTCTTTGCCTCTCTCAGTTACTCGTCTCAATTAGAATACATTTAATTTAGTTTATTATAGATGCCTACATTGTTTTGCGATGGCATTTACAAGAATCTCAGGCACAGTGTGGGGCCAGAGCGAGAGTGGTTTAAAAAATATAGTTACTTCTAATTTTAATGAGCCATGGATTTAAAAAAAAAAAATAAGTTCATAATAATAACCTAAGCTCAACATGACTTCAGACTTTTGAAATGCTTCAAGATTTCGATTTACTACTCAAATGAGAGCAGTTAATTAATAAGAACCTTGGCTCTTTAACCCCCCGACAAAAACAGAGCGGTGTTATAAGTTTTTTTTCGCACTTAGTCAACTGAAACAAAAAATATTTGTGCCACTGCTTAACAAAAGAGCTATTTTATTCTATTATTGTTAACTGACGTATTTTCACATGGAGGCTGTATTTTGGCAGTGAATGTCAGCTAACGTTGGCGGGCATAATGCTTGCATGAAGCTTGCACGGAACTTGCAAAATGCTTGCACGATGCTTGCACAACTTAGTGCAGAGCATGAAGCGTGGCGTTGAACTGTGGAGCGCGCGCGGCGCGCCGAAGCACGTGCGGCTGCAGCGACACGAAGCCGCTGTCCACCACGCGCATAATACGGATGTTCGTCTGTAAGACAAAATTGAGCACATTATAAGTATTTGAAACCTTGAAACTAATCAGAAACGATTATGATAATAAAAGAATAAAGGAACAACCTAAAAGAGAAACCGAAGGAAATTCGAACATTTTTGGGGCAAACCCAAGATGTCAGTCTTTAGGCAAAACATTTATTGAAATGAGACAATTGACAGGTTCTTTTTAAGGGCAAAGCTACCATTAACTTAAATGTACAGACTCAGTAGACATAAATTAGTATTAACATAAGATGATGTGCCACATATGTGTATCACAAAAAGGGGTCCAGTTGAGATTCTGGTTATCTTTATACTGTGTTACAGACCTCGTGCTTGGAGGCGGAGCGGCGGAAGAACCTGTGGAAGCGCGTGGAGAGCGCCCACACGGCGCCGTTGTCGCGCTCCGCCCAGCGCACCTCCGCGCAGAACTGCAGCTTCTCCGCGTCCTGCGCCAGCACCCTGCGGAATGGACGAACCGAAGATACATTATCATACATTTTTCAACAAGATGTAGACTTTTAATGTGTGAGTCAGCAAATCTGGTGCCAAAATCCTAGAATACTTAGTTACCTACTGTTTGTTCCTAAAGTATCTGATGAAACTCTAAACAAACCCTGTTGAGGCTAAATTAATTCTTACGCAATCAGTCACTTTAAAACTTCCTTTTAATTATTCTTGTTTCAACTTTATATTTAACTTTTTCAACAATTATTGTTTGAATAAATATAATAAAATGTAGGTTATAAAATGAAATGACTTCATAAATGCGATACTATACACGCTACTACACGACACTACATTTAATTACCCATTTCCCGCAACATCCTCTATTTCAACGACCTTTCATCACAGCCATTCTTGCAACGCGTGCATATTATAATCTGTATCCGCAATCAATCGGTAGTTCCCACGTTGTTGAGCAAAAACTGACCCGTAATGAAAAGGAAAACTTTAAGCATTACCCTCCGTCAAACGTTATCAATGACTCATTGAATGAACTAATACTACCTCCTTATCGTAAATCGTGTATATAATCAAGTTTTTGAAGATGGAAGTATGAGGAAATAATAAAAATTATCAGGCGGGAATACCGTGTCGGAAAATGCATAGTTATGTTGTTATCTTATTGCTCATAGACGCATCAAAATCAAAAGTCATTTATTCAAATCAGACTGAGAATCAGCACTTTTCGAACTTCAAAATTAGAAAAGACAGTCCCCTAAAACGCCCATCCTTCACCTCTTCGCTGGGGAGAAGAAGTGGCGCAACAAATTCCGCAGCAGCACAGCTGTCTGTTCAGTTTTTATTTCCAATATTTATGTATTGCGCAATGGTATGCAATAGTTAATACATGTGTTGTCTTGTACAATCATGTTAGTTTAATTTGGTGTGTTGTATTGTCAAGACGTGCATTGATTTAAAATGGAAGATTTAAAAAAATCTATTAATGTAGTGGAGCAACGTATATTTCTAAAGCTTTGTGCTTTACTCAACTACTCTGGAGGAGTTGCGCACGACTTACTGGTAAAGTGTGTTGGTCGTAACGCCTTAAATAAAAGAACCGTACAGCGATGGCTTGAAATGTACAAACAAGGAAGAACCACAGCTGAAGATGAGCCGCGAGCACCTCGATCATTATCATCGACTAGATTAGTAGCAAGGGACAAAATCCAGGAAGCACTTCGTCAGTCACGTAGGGTCAGTGTCAGTGATCTCTCCACTCAACTTAACATTCCTCATTCCACTATACATAGAGTACTCACGGAGGATTTATGTCTGGTCAATAAAAGTGCAGTGTGGGTGCCCCACACTCTGAACACGGATCAGAAGGAGTTTCGTTATGAAACTGCGCGTAGCCATTTATCGTGGTATCGCCGTAAGAAAAATATACTTAATAGATTCATATGCCTTGATGAAACTTGGGTCGAATTTTATACTCCTCGTCAAAGACATCAGTCACGATGTTGGGTGGAACCGGGTACTTCAGCTGAACATTTACCACGTGCAGAGCTACATGAACGAAAAATACTACTAATAGTAGCTATGGATGTCAGAGGCATTGCTTTTTGGAGAACTTATGATGAAAATACAACTATGACTGGAGAGCGATATAAGTCATTTTTAGAAGAAAATATTCCTATTTGGGCAGACGAACATCATATAACGAGTCCTATAATTTTACATGATAACGCCAGACCGCACAAATCAAAAATAGTTCAGAATTTAATTGAAGATAAAGGATGGATTGAAATTATTCAGCCGCCATATTCCCCGGATATGAATCCTTGTGATTTAAATTGTTTTGGCCATGTGAAGAGGAAATTGTCGGGTACTCGATACAATAGCAAAAAGGAGTTAGATATTAAACTAAAGAGCATTATTGATGAATTAAATGAAAGTGGTATTTTAAATGGTGTTCAAGATTTGCCAGCAGTCTGGGCGAGTGATTAATAGTGGTGGAGATTATTGATTAGTGTCACAAGGTTATATAGTATAGTAGTCAGTTTTTGTAAAATAATAATAATAAAAAAATATGACACTGGAAGTGGGATGACCTAATAATTAATATTACAAGTCACAGAACATAAAAATAAATTATTTCATATTTCAGCTAGCCATACCGATATACAACGTGTAACGTTAAATGCGCAAAACCTGAAAATAGTTTCATCAGAATAACGAGCAGCATTAATTGAACCACTTTTTATTATAGGTCACATTTTTCAAAAAATCTTCATTAAAAACGTTGCCGTGTCTATTTATAAATAGGTCAAGCAAGCCAATGTCAGCGCGGTGCAGCGGCCCGGTGACGACTCCTCCCTCGGTAAAGCGTCGTCGCAGACGCAAGAAACGATCAGATGGCCAGTAAAACTAAAACAGCACATAAAACCTTTACAATTTTTTTATGACTCATTTTCTCTCTGAAATAGGTCAATTGAATTAAAAATCAGTTGGGGTGTCTAAGGTTTTGCGCATTTAACGTTACACGGTGTATATAATATACTCGAATGTGTAAGTTAACTCAACGATATTTTATTATTATTCGATCTACTTTGCAGTAGGCTACTTTACAGTAGGGTTTGAAGGCTTTTATTGAAACGGATGCAAAGCCGTAGTAACTATAGTCTAATTATTAATTCACTGGAGTAATCTGACGTTTATGATGTTGCCTATTTCTAATGAAAAGAATATAGTGTTGTGACAAGAAGACTGACATCAATCACTCGCTCATTCATTCTCGTTACGTTCTAAATCAAATCACATTATTTTATTTATATTAATATATTAATTTTTGAAAAATGTGACCTATATTAAAAAGTGGTTCAATTAATTCTGCTCGTTATTCTGATCAAACTATTTTCAGGTTTTGCGCATTTAACGTTACACGTTATATACAACGTGTCCCAGAAATCAACGTCAAGCCGAAAACGGGCAATAGGCCAAGTCGTGACAGCTATTAGAAAAATATAAAAAAAAATCTTGGTCATGTACTTTTCGAATTATAAGCATTCAAAAATAAATCTCAAAAAGTGACACCCTGTGATGATTTTTCAAGTCCTGTGACTACATTATTAACATTTCGGTAGTTTTTTTCTCTGTGATCTAACCATGAATAACCCTTCTGTAAATTACAGTTAAAAGTTAAAACGTAACTGCCTCAGTTTTAAATTAAATGTTAGATTTTTGCCCAATATTGAATTCAAAATAATGACATCACCCAACTTTAACCGACTGTACTGAAAAAAAAATCTACTACACTATTTTGGCAAGTAACTTTAAAAGATGGCGCGTTTAGTCAGGATTCCAAAATGGTATAACACATACTAATTGCTACTTCTTAATTGAGGAAAAAAAGTACATTGTTGGTTTTAGGTGCATTTGAAATAAAATTCAGTCGTTGGATTTCTTTTATTATAATTTTTATTAAATCAGATTTACGAAGTTTTATAACAAATGTTCAAACTGTTTTCCTTCAGCTGCAATGCAAGTTCTACATCTCTTTAAAAATGATCGCGTAATAAGACGGGCGTATCTTCTTGAGTTGATGTATTCAGCGGCTTCTGCAATTCTTTGGCGCAGCTCGTCTAAATCTTGAATTGGTTTAGAGTACACTTTATCCTTTATCTTACCCCAGTAAAAAAAATCTATGGGGTTTAAATCGGGTGAACGGGCAGGCCACGAAATTGTACCACCCCGCCCAATCCACCTATCGGGGTATTCTCGATTGAGAAACTCTCGTACAGTGAGAGCATAATGCGCTGGGCAGCCATCTTGTTGATACCACATGCTGCCGTAAATGTTCAGTGGCACTTCTTCCAATAATTCTGGTAATTGGTTCTGTAAGAAGTTCAAATAACCCTGGGCATTTAAATTCTCCGGCAGCTCGATTGGACCAATAATAATAATAATAATAATAATAAAATTTATTCAAGAATGAAGTAAAACATAAAGATTCACATTAATTACATGCGAGGTTAAATTTAATTCTAACTGTAATGTAGCGACCTGCCTGATATAGGTTTATGAAAACCTGTGTTTCAGGCCATCACTTTACAACAAACATTTAAAAACAAGACAACAATAAATTTATTTGATAATATGTTTAAATAAATTAACGAATAATATGAAAGTAGATAAGGTAAAGACTAATATTAAGCTTATTTTATAATTTCCAGCAGTTTTTCCGTGTCTGAGTAATTGAGTTTTCCCAAATATTCCTGTACTAGTAAATTACACCTATTATATGTTAAACTATAAATCTTTAGCACTCTGTTGAGCTGATTATACAAGTAGGGTCCTAAACAGAAGTAAAATCGATTAGCGAAAGCGTGTTTAGTCTGAGAGTTAGCACAAACCAAATCTTTTCTTCTCCTATCTGAAGGTACTGGCTTAAAATCAAGCTCAGTGTGTTGGAGTAAAACTACATTCAAAACAAATAATTGACGTATTGTTAGCACCTCACAAGCCGTGTAAAGCTGGTGTGTAGGAAATCTGAATGGACGAAAAGTAGCAACCTTTAGAACTGCTCTTTGAGCACGTTCTAGGTGCAGTAAAATTGATTTAGCGGCACCACCCCAGGACGTTATGCAGACCTTAACTATAACTTTACCATTCAAAATTCCCGTCCACATATTTACTTTAAACTGGTACTGAGATCTATCTTCCCGCATCAAATTTGGATTTTCCACGTGCCATTCGTGCAAATTGTGGAGGTTCATGTAACCGTCCTTTTTAAATGTTGATTCATCGGACCATAGAATTTTTTCAAAGAATCGCGGGTCCTCTCGGTGCCTCTGCAACATCGTTCGACAAAATCGTACTCTCTCTGGGTAGTCTCGGGGTAGCAGACTTTGTACTCGTCGTACATGGTATGGGTGAAACTCGTTCTTTTTTAAAATACGATGTGCAGTACTTTTGGGGACTCCTATGCTCTGTTCAATTCCACGTACTGAGATACTTCTGTCTTCTTCAACTGCTTGCAAGACTTCGGCTTCGTAGGGCATAACGGGTCTTCCCTCGCTAACCATTTGGCTAGGAAATCGACCCTCTGATAATGACCGATGCACATTAATAAATACTCGATGATCGGGATGACGCTCAGCATTCGGGTATCTCTCACGATACACTCTTGCTGCGGCATTGGCGTTGCATAAGCATTCTCCATAAATGAGATGCATGTTGGCGTATTCCTGTGCGGTGTATCGAGATGGCATGATAAAACACTACACAAACACGGGGTTGCGATTAAAACAAGTCCGGGGTTGTCAGAAACGGTGCAGATAAATCCAAATTACAATGCAAATCAAGTCCAATAAACAAAGCCACAGTTGTAAGTACGAAGTCAATACAAATACAAAAAGATGTGCAGTCAACGAAAGAGCGTAACGTACTGCAGTATTGCACAATTTGCCGACGCATCCCTGTTTAGCCAGAGTAGCGTCTCTATCTGTTTCACTCACACATATGAAATGATGTGTCAATCCGTCTCCCTCTTAGTTAGATAAAAGTAGCGTCACTATCTATCTCGCTCCCACTTGTCAAAGTAGCGTCACCTCACATTAGCTAAAATGAATCTTTCTCGCTCACACTAGTCAAAATAACGTCACTCTTCGTCTCAATCGAACTTTTATGAAATACGGCTTCATAAAAAAAAAATGTTTTTTCTCAATTAAGAAGTAGCAATTAGTATGTGTTATACCATTTTGGAATCCTGACTAAACGCGCCATCTTTTAAAGTTACTTGCCAAAATAGTGTAGTAGATTTTTTTTTCAGTACAGTCGGTTAAAGTTGGGTGATGTCATTATTTTGAATTCAATATTGGGCAAAAATCTAACATTTAATTTAGAACTGAGGCAGTTACGTTTTACTTTTAACTGTAATTTACAGAAGGGTTATTCATGGTTACATCACAGAGAAAAAAACTACCGAAATGTTAATAATGTAGTCACAGGACTTGAAAAACCATCACAGGGTGTCACTTTTTGAGATTTATTTTTGAATGCTTATAATTCGAAAAGTACATGACCAAGATTTTTTTTTATATTTTTCTAATAGCTGTCACGACTTGGCCTATTGCCCGTTTTCGGCTTGACGTTGATTTCTGGGACACGTTGTATATATTATTATTATTTTTTTCAAAATTGACTGCAACTGTCGTAACTACTTGGTACGCCGGTATGCACTTGTTTCTGTGACAAATAAACCAATTTTTCCTGCTTACTTGTGCGAGTTAGTGATGGGGTTCCATGCGGCTATGGCGGTCTCGGTCAGGGGGCTGAAGATGATGGTGTCGTCGCGCGGGTCCACCGCCACGCCGAGTCCCTGCGACGACTTGCGCCCCACTAGGTTCACGGGCAGATCCGTGCCCTCCGCCGGCGGGCCCGACGCCAGCACAGCCGTGGACACGCTGAACACCCTGCAATCGTAACGACCTTCATAAGAGATTGCTTCAAATTAGGAGTGAACTTTAAAAGAAAGAAAATACATTTATTTAGTACAGACTAAAAGACACACAGTACACCAGAGATATACATCAGATAAAATCAAATAAAAAAGTGTAAAGTCCGATGTAAGAAATGAACAGGAAAGTGTGCCTCACGGCTGCGCCAAAAAGGTCCCGTTCAGCAAAAATGCCACACAACTGGTGCCTGACGCTGGTTTTCAACTGGACCTGATTTTTGGATTGACGTTATTATTTGTCTCATGTTGTAGTATCTTTAACGGTTGAATTAATGCAGCTGTTAAAGTGCCATCCACTTTCCTGGCAGTAGATTTTTAATGTGGCTCTAGAACCGTCAAATAGATCACGATTCATGTTTTAGTCCTATGTCCTGATGTTGGAGCTACGAGGTAAGAAATTTTAGGTAGGTACTTGTCGTACCTGTGGTTGGTAGTATGGTGACACATGCGCAGGAGAGTACGCGAGCCCAACAATGCCATCCACGAGAGTGTGAAACTCTCTTCTACAATGCCGTACTCGCCCAGTCATTTACACACACGGTATAGTGCTAGTTCAGTGGCTGGTGGTACAGCAAGACACCATCCATGAGCGTGAACCTCTCTCTGTCGTACTCGCGAGAGTCATTTAAATACACGGTACAGTGCTAGGTACTTTACCTGTCAGTAGCCAATGGCTGGTAGTACAGCAGGCCTTGCGCAGGGGAGTGCGCGAGCCCCACAATGCCGTCCATCAGCGTGAACCTCTCGCCGCCGATGTCGTACTCGCCCAGGTCGGGGTCGGGGTACATGGAAGCGTGCGTCACTCGCCACGCGTTATCGCGCCTACCATCGTACACGATGATACCTGAAAATACGTGAACAAAACGATTAATCGCAATCTATCACTCGATTTACCGATTCAATGCTCACTAGAATGTTAACAGGTATTTAAATTATTAGTTGAAATAATCAATTTCGACTAATAATTCGATTTTCGAGGGTAAATTTATTTTATTATTATTTTATTTACCATAGTAGCTGATGTTTTAAAACAAGTTAATTATGTTACTTGATCCAGTCTTAAAATAATATTTCGTCACTTGCATTGTTCTTTTGGTGGACGCAACAACGAAGACAAAGTACGTACCTAAGTGTGTAAATCTATCGTCTTCCCAAGCAGGCGTTAAAAACCTACATATTAATTGTGGGAAAATGTTGCCTACGGGCAACAGGCACTTATAAGTACCTACCTACACGATAACCTGTAATTCTCATATAACTTAGGTCTTGTTTTCATGTCTTCAAACCAGCATTTACTGGCATCAATTTTAGTAGCAAATGGTCAATTAAATCAGTTTTAATTTATCTGTTTATATAACCATCTTCCACTTCTAAGTACCTGTATATACTTTTTACAATAATTATATTTTCTGCAGTTTCACTTTCTTTCGTTATAAAGAACAGGCACTCCGCACTGTCCCGTGACTTTAAAATCCATTTCGCTGGTAAAATGTACAAACATAACAAGCAAAAACTGATTGAAAGATGAAAACCACTGCTGTTATCTTAATATATACCTACTCGTACATTTGATCAGTATCTATCAGCTACGTTCAATATCAATACAACTATCAATTCATAAACATATCCTATAGGTATCTCTAATATCAATAGTAAAAATTATTTCTTTTATAAACGCTAAGTGCTAAATAAGTTTTGGATAGGTATTATGATAAATGACAGAACTCGTCAAAGATGGATTTTGGGGTCATTATATTGCGGGATCATGATCGAGTCGATAACGATATCCATTTATATGTACCGGTTGTCACGAATTGCGTACTTGGTCCACTTACGAACCTGATAAAAAGTCGCGGTTAAAACCTGCTATTTGAGTGTATTTTGCTGCCACGCTATTGGTGGCAGAAAAACCTAAAGTCTAAATTATGTACAGACGCCAGCACATCAAGCTACTACAATCTGTCAAATTTCTTTAATAGATTTTCAACTTTATCCTTAAAGCGTAAGGTTCAAAGTTGATTGGAAAAATTTGACAGTTTCGGGTAGCTTGATGTGCTGGCGTCTGTACTTTGATTCCGGTACATTACATTTTGAAATATCTTAGAGCACCGTAAATGCTCTTCTTTGGTCTCTCTCTGGTGTGTACGATCATTGTTGCTCTGCTTAGCCCATTGGATAATCATCACGGTCATAATTTCAGCCGCCAGACGCCCATAGCTGGTTCCCGCTACCTTCACCCAGACACCACATCTTGTAGGTGACCTACCAATACTGCGCCTTTGTTGAATACATAGGTTGGATAATAATCGTAACCAAAAGGGCTCAAGCGACACTGCTTCTAAATTGTACGTTTCAAACAAAACTGTTATTGTTATGCAATGACACAGTTTCTTGAAATAACAACCTGTCAATTTAATTAGTATTTGTTGCGACTTTGCGGGTACGTTAGCAATTGCATCACTTTTTCGGAGAAAGCTGGGTTTTGGTCGACAGCACGCTTGGGTGGTCACTAAATACCGAAACACATGCGTTTAACTTGCAATTATTTGATGTACCACTTACTACAGACTGCCGCTAATTATTCGATGATCAATATGCACTATGAATACTCAATTGGCTATTTAAAAGTGGCCATCATTTATTTAAACTGATATCATCCGCTTAGATACCAGCTCATGTGCCGTAACGATTATGATATACTAATAAAATACGAATTGAGGAGTGAGCGTAAAATGTACATTTAATTAAATGTTGAGAAATTGTTTTGTTGAGAAATTGTTGTGTTGTTTTGTACTGCTAGTTTTAAATTTTTAATTTTGTAAATAAAGTGATTGACTTGAGCACAGGAAAGAGATTAAAAAAAAATTTAAAAAAACCCTTAATTGAAAGTGTGTTTTTGATTGTGAGGAACAGCTTGAATGAAACTAGAACAAAAATAGTCATATTGAGTATATCATATACCTAACACGTTTACGATACAACAGAATCAAAAAACAACAATGGCACATTCATAGACTTAACGTGATCAAGCTGTACTTTTGTAATTACATACCAACTTAAACGCGTGTGAAATTTTTAAAGGAATTTATTATAAGCGAAGTGAATTCTTATATTCAAAACTGCTATTAGTCTATTACCTAACAGCACTAGTGTAACTATGTAGTTATATTAAAAGTAGACTATTGTTCGGCCGATCAGAGATAGTAAAATATTACATGTGATGATGTTGTTATATAAAAGGTACAGAGAATGACACGACTAATTAATCAATGTTTAATGTGGTCAAATTGTGGTTGCAAGATCATTAAAATATTATAACCTGCTCTACTCCATTTCACTTGCTCTTACACCTTGCATCATTGCAATCGCATAACAACAAAGAGTGATTACTCTTCGACGTATACAAAGACAGCGCATTTCGTACTATATATCTAGTTTCATACCAGATATATTATATAAAGCGCTTGGCGCTTGCAGACATACACTATGCTAATGATCAATCTTGACTACTGTCGGTCAGACTACTACCTTTTCTTTATAATTTTCCTTCAGTAAACTCAATTTATATTTTTCTCGATTTATGCGAATCATTTAAATCGAATCGTCTCTCAATCAGCTTCCAACTACTCAGCTTGGAGTTAAACCTTCTTAATGATATTGAATAAGCCTAGTCCATGGCACCGCATAGGCTCATCGGCGGGTATGTGGATGATACCATCTCTTATATTTCACTTAGTTTCTATACTGCGTTCGCAATTTAATTTCCAAATATGTAAACAAATATGTGGTTTTGGAAATAAGTTGTTTTTCCTAGTTAACTTTAGTTCAACGTAATGTTCAGCACATCTTCAAACATTTTTTACTTTTTCAATGCTTTTAGTCATTTCAAAATCAAGTTAATTTACACTTTATAAAGTTGATATTTGTTTAACCGGAAATACCAATTGGAAACAAGTACTTGAATAGAATACCAACCTGGTGCAACCGTGTCACTGATGTACGCGAACAGATGGTCGCAGGATGGAGACAGGCGAGAGTTGGAGGAGCGGGTGTCGTCCAAAACCAAGTTGGTGAGCAAAGAGCTCGGCCGCAGCAGCTCGCGCGGGAAGTACACGCTTCTTACCTGAAAAATTAAGATTAACATTGTAGGTCTTAAAGATTTCAACGGAAGGTAGGGAAGGTACGACACATTCTTATTCTATGATATGAGGAGTCACTAGAATTTGTTCTACTTTGTTTTAAACTAATTAATAACCCCTTAATTATACAAGGAAAATGGAAAAACCAGGATTAAACCAGCCAAACAAAAACCGAGGCTTTCATTATGTAGTAGATACCTACGTGCTTGATTTAGATGTGTGTGTGCACAGTTGCTAATAAAATGCAAATAAGTATCAATGCTGTGAACAATATACAGAAATTTCTAAAGTAAACATTCACACTATAAATGAAGAAACATATTCATTAAAAAAATGGTTAAATATGGAATCCCACAAGGGAGTGTATTAGGTCCACTGTTATTTATAATCTATATAAATGACCTAACAAAACTAACGAAATATCCAGTACCACTTTTTGCCGATGACAACACGGTTACAATAAATTGTAAAAATAAAAAAAAAATTATAAAATGAAAAAAAAAGTAAAATGTAAAATAATAATGAGATGAAAGCGATATTAATTATACTATGCAATCATTAGTTAAATGACAATAACTTAATAATCAATCTTGAAAAGACAAAAGTTATGTTCTTCAGTCAACGTTTGGCGACACCTAACATTAATGTTAATCACCAAGGCATAGTAATAAAACCAATAGACACAGCTTAATGTTTAGGTTTTATCATTGACAAACGTCTAAACTGGAAAGCACATACAGAAGAATTAAATAAAAAAGTCTGCTCTTCTGCCTACGCACTCTACAAACTGAAACCCGTCATAAGTACCACTGCACTTATCACTTCTTACCACGGAATTGTAAGCACAATATTAAGGTTCGGCGTTATATTTTGAAGAACTTCCACTAATAAGGAAATAATTTTTAGGTCACAAAAAAGGTGCTTTAGGATTATGTTCGGTCTAAAAAAACGGATGGTTGCAAACCGTACTTTATTAAATATCATATTTTCCTTGTTTATTTTTGAAGTGACTAATTTCGTTCAAACCAATCCCACACTATTTAAAAAACTGTCAGATGTTTCAATTCGCAATCAACACGACAAAATGATGAAACATAAATGATGTGTAGTAAGATCAACCACGGCACTGATGCGTAAAAGTGTTTTCTCTTTAACACCAGTTATTTACAATAAAATCCCTAAACCCATTAGACAAATGCCCAGAACCCTATTTAAACTACATCTAAAAAAATACCTGATAGCCAAATGTTATTATAGCCTAACAGAATTTTTAAATGATCGTTCTTAGTTCCTATTATTATGACATATCTTCGATCTCAAAAATGTAACACTTTTTATTAGTTTTAAAGTTCCTTATAAATTATGTTCTTAAACAACTGTGCGAGACAGTAGTTATGTGTAAATTCAAATGGTTAACTTGACAAAAAAAAAATTTTTTTTTTTTTGGTACGCCGTAAAAGGAAAAATATGTAAATCCTATTCCGGAATGTTATTTTAAGACCATGTAAATCTATTGTACGTAGTTCCTACGCAGGTTTTACAAACAATAAATATCTCAATCTTGTCTTATCTTATCTTACATTAGCATTCATTTAGCGCTCAAATATATGTAGAACAATTCGTATCTCTTTCTTTGTATCCATACTAATTTCCGGAACTACTACACTATTTTTTAAATGTAAGAATTAGCAGTTTCTTTTTAAAGATTTATTTAAAGAGAAAGCTTAAGTTCTACGGAGAGATACTACATTTTCATAGTCTCTATGAGATTAAATTTCGTTTACATTCGATGTATGTAGTTAAAGCCAAATTAAGAAACCTGAAAGTCAAACGCAGGAAATGCATCGGTTTTCTTTACATTTATCTGGTTTTAATCCAGATTAACTTGTCCTATTTAACCGGTGGTAGCTTCATGTTGGCTCAATTGAATAGAAGCTTTCAACAGTTCTAACTTTACTAAGAACACAATTGTGTTGTTATTACAGTCAGAACTGTTGATATTTTGACAAGTGTTACTATTATTACCACCGGATCGCACAAAGACTTAGTGCAACTAAATTATACTAAGATAGTTTTTAAGATTTATTTACTAACACAATTATTTATGTATACTTAAGTTAAGGTATTTATTCATGGGTCTTTATTACCTGAAAATAAATGGTTTTATTTTTATAACTTAAAACTATTGCCTGTATTTCAAAATACTGACCTTAGAAACTTATCTAATTGATCGTTAAAAGGCTAAAGAGAAATGCAATACTTCCCGTCACAATCCAATTAGCAAACAGGCAAATTTCATGAAGAACAAATACCGCGAATTTAATCGTCAGTATGGCCGCTCGCGAGGTTAAATGCCATTCACTAGTTTAGAATTATACAGTGCATGGTTACTGGTCACCCACAAATTGTGCGTATTTAAATCGGAACGGACAATTGCAGCACGGACAATCGGACAAGCCACACCCTTTCAAATAATAACATGACCTCGCCTGCCACTCCGACGTTAAGACCAGCTGATAATTTCTTTGCATCTAACACTATATTAATGACTAATGATATTATAAAACATAGGCGTTGTTAACAGACATGAACTATTAATCAACCAATTCAATCAATCAAAAATCCGAATGCAATTTCTTGTCAGGGATTTTATAAAGGCTAGGCCAATGTTACGGATATAGGTACTTTTTTTTTTTGTTTTTTTGGTTGGGAAATTATTAAATAACTTCTCCCGCTCTGGGCGGAGCGGGAGGGTGTGTCAGACTTTTACTGACTATAACCCACCCGTGTTCCTTCAGTTGCCTTTGCCAAGGGCCACGGTAACTCTTTCGAACAATCCGCGACCCTGGCAGGCATCGGCCCTAGCGGACCCCGTCGGTTACTGCTGACAGCGGATATAGGTACTTACCTTTTCAAAAAATATCACGGAGACAGACCGCTTATTTCATTCATATTTTTGTTTGTGTTTCGTGTTTGTGATTCATCAAGCTAAATAATATACGTAGATTTCACTTAAACAGCCTTGAATAACTTTCGTACCTACGCAAGTGAGTTAATGAGATAATGCTTAATTAACTTCACGCGCATCGATATTATAATTAGGTGCATATGCTCTCAACTTGGCTAGATGCAGTTATTACCGTGAACCTTTTCTTGAACTAATAAATTGCCATTTTCAAATGAATGAATTAAACAATATGGCCTACGCATCCTGTATTAGTCGTGATTCGTGATAGAGCAATGTAAATTAAAATACATAAATATCATTGACTAGCTGCGGCCCGCGGTTTCATCCGCATAAGTCTCGATCCCGTAGAAATATCGAGATAAAAGTATTCTATGTGTTAATCCTGGTTATAAACTATCTGTGTGCCAAATTTCATCAAAATTGGTCCAGCCGTTCGAGCGTGAAGAAATAACAAACATACACACACACACACACAAACTTTCGCCTTCATAATATTAATGTGATTGAATCAAAGTTTAGGTACCTACTGCTTTATAATATTCAGCATGAATAGACGATAAAATTGGGTACGTCACTTTAGTCGCTGACTGTTAAGATCTAATAAAATGAAATAAATAATGATCTAATATAATGAATGAAATCTGTAAAGAAATATGCCATAATTCAAAATTCTTCAGTTAGGTAATACTACAAACTAAAATATAATGACTACCGCATTGACATATTTATGTATGTTCGTGCTTAGTTTAAAGGCTTTTTTGTTCTTTGTTTTAAAGCATATCACTACATCTACCAACCCGCACTAGATCCCGCGTGGTAGATTACGGCCCACTCTCACTCAAAAAAGAGAGGAGGCCTGTATCCCAACAGTGGGAACATTATAATAGGCTGATTATTGTATTATCGAAATTGGTCATCTGCTTTAAATGACGCATTGATTAGTAGGTAAAAGTGAAACTGAAGCTATGGCTAAGGTACAACGACGGGCATTAGATAAGTATTCAGTAAATTCGTACCCTTTCTAACAGAACTTCGGTTAGATTCCAGTTCCTGTATAATAAACTCTAAGCTGCCTATTGAACACTGGTAGGTATCCAGTTACTAAAGAATTTATTGCTTAGTTATCACAGCACGACGAATGTTAACTAAATCTCCTTTCACTGTAAAGGTTTCATGTTTTAATATTGATATAGTGGCGCAGATTTCGTTGTTCACAAACTAAACTAAATTTAAGTAAAGTGCATCTTTTCATTTCTATTACATAAAGAAAAGGACAGAAGATAAATATTAGTTTAGTCCTGTCAAATTAGTCAGCGCCTGACGTAAATTGACGTATTTTTAGTAAGCAATTTTTTAATCACGTCTAAACTTTTCTATGGAGTATCTTAATTTGACAGGACTAAACTAATATTTATCTTCTGTCCTGTTCTTAATGAAATAAAAAGAAAAAGATGCACTGAACTTTAATTTAGTTTAGTTTATTTAAAAGGAAATCTGCGCCAATATCTAAGTTTTATCTTTTTCGTGACTTGCTAAGCTTGGGCATAGTTAAACAGTCCACATACAAACAATGAATTGCAAGAAGGTTACCATATAAACCGCTTAACCTCGTTACACGCTGCGTGACTCTGTTATTAAATAAGACAATCTAGAGATTAATCCACCTAGAAACTTTTTCATAAAGCTCTACTTAAAGTAAGGCACATAATTAAATCCTATGTCTTTAGTTTGCAATAACCTAAGTTTGTGTAGAAACCAATATTAATGTTTTTTATAAGTGGTTAGTGGGTCGTCTTATCATTTGGTAATACTTATTGCTTTTACAATGAAGGAACTGAAATAGATGTATATAAAGCAAGTGACCTCGCCTTTATACTATGAAATAATGTATTAAAACGGATCAGGTAATTAACAATTAACGTATATAAAACGTATAATTAAAAAAAATGCTGTTGAAATACAGCAACTGTTGATATTACAAAAGTCTCTATTACGTAAAACAAAAATGTTAATTGTTCAAAATGCACAGTGCTATCGTGCTTATATCGCGATTTGATCTTGAAAAGTCGATGATAGAGTCGCCTCACGACAGACGGATGTCGACACAATGGTAACAACAGTAGCCGCACGTACCTAGCTGTCACATTTACGCTCTACTCATTTAGATAAAAATGATTAAAAAACCGCGAATACAATGTAGCCGTTGTCATTCAAATAACTTTCACGTATCAAGTCTTTGGGCTCGCAAAAATCGTATCTCATTTTCAGTTAGTGAAATAAAACCGATTCGAGAGTCCACATATTTCAATTTCTTGTATTTTTTCATTAATAGTAACTTCCTTATATAAACAGTTACGTAAAACTAAAAAAAAGGTTATTACTTATTTAGGTAGGGAAATTTTCCTAAGTTTACGCCTGATATTTGATATCACTACAGTTAGATATTATATGCACTATGATATTCGATGCAGTTGTGGTTAACCACAAGTGCATCTAATATAATGTACCTAATTTAGATATAAAAACAAACCACATAGTTACATTAAATTCATAAACCTTCTTCGAATTGTAATAAATGCAAGGAAAGTTTAACACGCGTCGATAATTACCTATCGGTAATAAAAGTGAAAATAACAAATAATAACTTGGAAGAAATAATTGCTATCGTAATACACTCATTCACTAAAACCATTCCTAAAACTTCACACTAATTATGAAGACATTACTGGTGCATTCGACTATAATTAATTAACTAATTTTAAATCGTTTTAAACAAAGGATAAAATCAGAAGGTCGAATTAAATATTTCTGGAGGGTAATTAAAATGTTTAGTATCGCAATTAATTGGCATAATTATGTACTTTATGGATTTATCAGAAGAGAAAGCGGACAAATTCATCTTTGAAAGAGCACACTGTGAGCAAATAATTCCTAAGTTGCCTGCTAAACTAAAAAAAAAAAACTAAACTACTCGATAAAGTTGGCGGAGAACCACTTTGCCCCTTCATTATTGTACCTAAGTACTTATACCTAACTATAGCGTACAGGCATGGTTATTAAATCATACCCTAAGGACTTACAAGACATAGACAACACTTGACTTAATGTAATTACCTACACTACAAATAGATAGAATTTAGGTACTTTAACTATTATCCGTTCTTATTCAATTTAGGTAAAATTAAAACAGCCGATCGATTCAGTGAAAATCTCACCGTGAAATCATAAATAAAGTGAGCACTTAATAGTGTTAGTCCCTAGCGAATGACAGCTCACTCCACGCTCACTTCACCCAAGTTTTCACGGTGAGATGGTTACAGAATCGCACGGCTGGTATTACTTAAACTACAGGTTGATACTTATTTAACTTTAATTGCTACTATTATGTTTGCGTAGGTGCGACATTCATTATGTCAAAATGTACAACCGACAAATAACGTAAATAATAATACCATTTTTGTTGCAATTATAAGTCGTTTAAAAATATTTTCAAATGTGAAAGGACTGTTTGAATTGTCACTAGAACCCCTGTTACTAGGAGTTAAGCCACCTCATAAGAAGTGGTGACAAATCAAGATACGCTCCGGCACGACTTTGATTAGTTCCTGTTACACAATGAACGCTCAATTAAACACTTTGGAAGCATTGGCCTACTGAAATACTGAATAATTTGCATTTTATATCCGCATTCAAATACCTTTACAAGCTTAACAGCTTTATTATCTGCTAGCGTAGGTGTTGTGTTATAGATATGTACTTATATCCGGATGTTTCGATAGGAGGATTTGCGTCAAGTGCCATTTGTACGTAAATCTAGGTGGAATACTTCGAATTCATACGAATGTTGTAAGTAACTGGCTTTTGATAATTTTAATCGATTGATAGTATCTGTTTAAGGTACTTCCTGGATATAATTCTGAGCTTAACGTAGTTCCTTAGACAACTGATCTAAACTAGTTCCGGCAGACAAGGAACTGGTGATAATTTTCGTTGCTACGTAAAGCAAATTCCTTGATTCAAAAATTTAATAAGCAAATATCAATTCAACATTTTAAAGTATTGTCCGTCTCGAACTCTCGTCTCCTATTATTGCTGGCGGAACAGGCCTGCTATACATTATGTGTCTGTCAGCAATTCTGTAGGTATTCCGGACAATCAAGCGAACGTCAATAAATTCGTATCATGCTTTATGGCGACAATTAGAATCAATATTTGCATTACTGCTATCCAGGAACACGGAACTATACATACTTGACATGTATGTTAAATCGCAAGAACCTCACCCATAAACTGCAATTAATTAAAAACTTAGTGACACTTAATATGCGACAATCCTTATGTAACTGATTCGAGACAAGACCGCACAAGTCGCGTTCTAATAGGCAGTTTTTGTACCTGTAGATGTGTAGGTACCTATTTATTGCAAAAGCTTCGGCTTGAGTGTCTACAAGAAACGTGAAGAAATGAAAATATAGGCATTTACAAATTTTGACAACATCTTGTAGAAAGTAAGAAGACGTGTGTTGGATTGAGATGGATTTAGATGAAGGTTTATGCAAATAGAGGTTACTTTGTGCGACCCAAATGTCCCATGTCTTCTAGGAGAATTCGTCCGTTGAATTTCCACAAAAACTAGGCAAGATCAAAGTGAAGGAGAAGAGCTTGACATATGAAAAGTCCCCATTTAAAGATTATTTCAAGACTCACCAGACGATCGGTAGCCATGTCAAATATGAGGATCTTGGGCGGACAGACTCTCCTGAAGTCATCGATACTGGTCACCACTCCGGCGTCCAAGACCCACAGCCTGTTGCAGCGGTCAGCTCGCACGCGGTATACGGAGATCAGACCCGTGCAGTTGATGTCGCCTCGGCCAGCAGTGTGCCATGACCAGTCGGGATACGCCTGGAAACAAAGATTATTTTTAAATAAAAGTATAATGCAATTAACCAAATACAAAAAAAAAAAAAATTAAAACAACAAACAACTTTTTTAACGTTAGGATAAAAACATTTAATTACCAATCCGAACGCAAAAGACGTCGATAAACATTTTAAAAGCAGCAAAAACTCTGAATTGTAAAAAGTATAAAGGAGGTAGATTGTTCCTATAGAGATATTATAATATTTATAAATTTTGTATTTGTTAACAACGATTGGTATTCGTTTACCGCGTCGACCGTTGATTTGATTCCCATAAATGTATTTTTAAATGGGAAACATCACATATTGACATAACGTGTTTTCGATGGCGGCATTCAAATAAGCAAACGAACAAAGGATGTATAATGTTGTTGACATCGCAATGTGCCTTTACATTCATATAAATAATTTGTGACATAAATTGATTCGATGATAAATAAGCTAAGTACTTTAAAAAAATATGTCTGTTTACATGTTAATACTTATTAACGTTTTGGTAGGTTATGAGTACATTTATTGTTAGTATATTATGTAGTTGTTAAAATAGGGTTCTCCTATTCAAAACTCATTCATTATTAAAAACTCATAAAAACACACTAAATATTCAATAACAAACATTAATATTATGCAGATTGCACCCTCTATAATAAGTTGAGTCTAGATTACATAACTGTTTTTAGTGTCGCATTGGAAAGCTGCGTTTGTGCTTAAGAATTTAAGCACAAATGCAGCTTTCCAATGCGATACTATTGCCTAGAATTTAGATCCTCAAACTCTCTCCTGGATCTAAATTCTATGCAGCAAACACACTGTAAATAGGTAGGTATATATATCAAGGCTTCGTAATGTCTTTTGAATTTAATTGTAAAAGCGCAGCACGAAGACGATTTCTAGAATCTAAAGGCTAATTCGACCAAATTTTGATACCTGCAGGGTAATTGCGTAACACACTATCAGTAGCAATGGGTTTCATTTTGACAG
Organism: Eremobia ochroleuca; assembly: GCA_949629135.1. Classification (NCBI taxonomy): domain Eukaryota; kingdom Metazoa; phylum Arthropoda; class Insecta; order Lepidoptera; family Noctuidae; genus Eremobia; species Eremobia ochroleuca. Next base: position 12,217,365 of record OX451391.1, on the reverse strand, counting down.
TTCAACAACATTCATTGCGTTATTTACGTTATTGAGCAGACACATATTTCGAACATACGGAGCAATGCATTAGCAATATGCTTCAAAATTATTCAAATTGAGAGTAATAGTGTTCATTAGTGTGTTAATTAGTGTGCTGGTACGTGTACCTTAGCTTAATCCTGCGAATTGAATTGTTGTCAGTCTTTCATTTAAAAACTGTCAGATGTTAAATTGATTATACTGATTAAAGACTGGTATAGCCAGCCCTAAGGAGACTGAAAGCTGATTAACTTAGCAATATGGCTGCTCAATTTTTATTCATTAATAGCAATCTGGATGTATCCTAAGTACAAGCAGATACAATAGTTAGATACAATCATTGTGGTTAATATAATAAGCTAATAACACAATAAGGTACGTTCGTGCAAACGTGAGTGTGGCACATCTAAGTGTCACAGGCCGCAGCTCACCAAGGCCAGCGACGCAAACTGCGCGACTGCCCTTCACGCTTTCCCGTGTCTTACACGTAAGCGCGTAAGTATTTTAATAACTAAGGCATATAGCCCGTGTTATCTAATTCCGACACGGAACATTTATTAAAATTGGTCGGTTTGAGCACACGTTTGCCTTATACGCTTCGGTAGTTCACAAATGGGTATCGCTTGCCTTCTAAGTACAACCTGTTTAGTCATTTCAAGTAGTACAGGAAAAAATAAATATAGCACAGTTTTTCTACCCGGAAAACGAAATAAACATTTTCTCATTTTACTCATTATTTGAACTCTTAGCACGTCCTCATCAATGTTTTTAATCGTGTTTACCTACTTGAGGACACCATATTATCCCTAATGTAGTTTCTATGTGATTTTGATTGACGTATTGCTACGGTAGAGTGGCGTTAGAAATTACTCTCAGATATTGTGGAAGCTTGGCATTCGCTAAGCACCTACCTAATAGAACTGAAGTATGCACCAGTAAACATAATGGCATACCTCATCTATGAAAGCAGTGTAATTATACCTATGTATGCTTTATTAATATATTATAAAACTTTTACTATAGGCAATTTTCTGCATTGTCGTTTCAAAATGAAAGGAGTAATTAAGCAACTTGTCTGAACTCTGTTACTTATTTACCAAATCAAGACAAATAAATGGACCAGTTTAACTTGTACAGCCGATGCAAGTACTATTATTATAGCTATTAGTATATTTAACAATCCACATTTATATTTCGAGCAAGCAAAGCTAAACAAACATAATTATAACGTTTTACCATACCAAACAACAAGTTAGTAATTTTGTACATGATTGTATATTAAATACATGTATCAACTTTACCAACTCCTAATATAAACGATAAAATTATTACAATAAAAAGCCGATAAGAAAAGAGACAATAATCCAATCTAGCTTTTTAAGATATCCAAGTTTTGCGCAATTTATCTGACATTAAAATGTCAGACAGACAGACAAAATGGAAATAGGTTGGTGCCTATTGACCAACATTTACAGATAACTATTGGTTTACATTTATCTGATAGACTTGAACACCTTCAAACAATTAAATTAAAAGCTCACTCTGGCAGTCTGACATATTATGCACCAAAGTCAATCCGTATTTCACAGCCTTCTGAAATATTTATTTAGATGCATTTTGCAAATGTTTCCAACTCCCAATTTATTTTTACTGAGAAACAGAAAAGACTGAAAGTCGAAAATGTAAAAACTCGAATTTTGCGCAAAAATAATCTTGAATTGTCTACTAACCTTGTTTTCTAACCACAAACTCCTGAAGTTACTTGTAAATAGATTGAGGTACATAATGCAGTATTAGCAAATCCTGCATATTATTACTTTTTGACATACCTACATCCTTCGTTATGAATATATGCGACCTTTTTTTGGGTACTTTACTTAACCAGAAAATTTTTGAAATTTTTAAATAACGAATTAAACAATTAATTATTTAAAAATTTCATTATTTAGAAAACAAGATTAGTAGACAATTTAAGATTATTTTTGTGCAAAATTTGAGCCTACATTTTCGACTTTCAGTCTTTTCTGTTTCTTATTTTAAAACTTACGTTATACCTATGTGATTTTTTTCTTAGAAACGTTGGCAACTTGTTGAAAATTTGTCACAGTCCACTGCCGCATTATTTTATTTTGGAATGTTTATGCTAAAATTCTAATAACGTTTTTCTTTATGATGGTGATTTATTGAATCGGCGTATGTTTTTCTGTCCTTTTAATTTTTTCAGAGAGTTTCTTCATCATTAAATATTTTTATCCTATTTGTTTTTCTATGCTATAGGACAGTTCTCTACAAAAATCTCTACAAAAAGGCGAGTTGTGACTCCCGTTGGAAAACAAACCGTGTATTCTTTTTTTCGTTTTTCTGGTATGTATAATTCTATGCCTTTTTGGTAAGTATAAGAAATTCTGCTTGCTACTCGGGTCCTTATTTTCGTTATTTGTCCTAGGTTTAAGCCCGAAGACTTTGCAAGCCGTTTTATTCGGCTCCATCCCTCCCAGGCTCCTCCCATTTTGCACCTGACTGGATTGCAGTAGGGAGCGAGCAGATCTGGTCTTTCCACCACCTAAAGCTTAAGAAGTCCTCTACAAGGATACCGTGACCAATGACAGAGTCGCGTCGTCACAGTGGAATTTACGAGAGAAGACCTAGCAGACATTTAGTTTTTTCCGTGATCGTAGGGGAATTTCGTTTGCAACCGCGTTTTGTCTCGTCGCATATCCCAATTGAATCTTAATAATATGATTTATGGTACGAAAACTTAAAGTATTTCTTACATCTCCTTAATTTCTACAAACCCGACAGTGTTATGCGACAAGATTCTTTATGAGTTTTTTTGTATTTTCTACATTTTTTTATATTATTTTTGATACTCTTTATGCTCGGTCTTAATGTATAGATAAATTAAACGTGTTCAGTGGCGAAGAGATATGTGTGTTTCCTTTTTTTAGCTACAATACGTAAGTAGGTCAGCCGGTACCTAGTTCCTATTGAACGCATTTACACTAACTCAGCTTTCGAAGGCGACACAAGCTCTGCAAAGTAATTGCGCAATTTTAGGTAGAAATCCACATACTGAGACTCGTTTCTGTAGAATTTATTTTCAAACACATGATCGTATTAGGTTTTTATGTCGTTGAACAACTAAGATACCGGACAAAGTCACTCTCAAACTATAATTCATACTTGTCACATAAAGTTATGAGTGCTTGACATTCTGAATAAAAATTAATGCCAAGTTCTCAGGCACGCATGGCGACTTGACTTATAACTAAGCTACTCGTAACTACTAGATATCCCTAATGTGTACCAGACATTATTATTAACAGGAGTAATTAGCACTAATAACAGTTGAAATATAGTTATTACATCTTAAACACATAAATACTTATACGTTTCTTAGAAACTACTTAATGACACGGGTTTGTTAAAAAGGATTCAAAAATAGTATATGTAAATAATTTTATTGTTTTACTGATTAGGTGGCTATATTCAATTAAATATGCAATGATGTCTGACTTTATGGTATTTTATTTTGATTATTTATAAGAATAAGTTTATCGATCCTCCTGCCTTCGAAAGACGAAGTTACGATTTCACGAGACTTTAAACATTGTTGGCAACCAGGACAGACGCGACTTGTATATCAAGCATCTCTTACACAAGAACAAAAGCTTGTATACGTGCATAAACATAACGACACAAATAAAATAACTTTAAGACACGTAAACAACTAGCTGCTTGCACATAAAGCACGACTTGTTTACAAATGTTAAGGTGCTTAGCACAAGTGGGTAAACACAGATTATATCTTAGAAAATTGATGTTGAAATTACTTAACAATAATAATCTAGTATTTTAGTAGGTATTCAGAAAACCTAAATACATAACAATATCCATTTTAAGAGCGGTGTTCTATTAATACAGAATTGTAGGTATAAAACGAAATATAAGTATTATCTATCAGATAAATTACTCCAAACGTCTAAAAAATTACTGAATTACTAAATAACAACTAACTTGTGACATTGATTAGGTGTTAATTGTTAAGTATTTACAGGCCAGTTCGACATCATCTTGACAGAACTTAGATAAACGAAATGAAATAATTTTCAATAGAAGGCGCTAGTCGCAGAGATACCGAGAGCATGCATTATGACGTACCTTAAGGCACTCCTTCACCGGGAGCATTCGCGTTTAATGTAACGTTACAGAGTCGAGCATTACATCAGTGAGGGAGGAAAATCGAGCATTACAGCGCGCTCCTTATAATGATACAATGTGTAATACCTTGATACAACTTGTAACATCAATGCGCTCCAATTGTAATTTGTCTGGCGGGTCGCGGAGCGCTCCCCGCCCCGCAATCTTTAATGTTACATTACACGCGAATGCTCGTCAGTCAGGGAGGTAGTATTGTAATGTAATGCTCAAAATCGAATTTGAAATGTTACATTACAGGCGAATACTCTTGGTGAGGGAGCACCTTAATGATGATTGATGACACCGGCTCCAATTTCACAAGAAAATGTTACGTACAGTCCCCTGATAAATGTTTTAATTTGAAGTCTCTTGGTAATTGGAAAATCTACTCTGTTCACTGGCCTCTCGATTCTCGAGGCAACTGATCGGTAACGGCGTGATATGTCACGAATACCATTGTAGCCGTCGAGGCCGAGGTAAGTAATTTTGCTATATTATTTTGACCATAAAACTCACCAAAGTGTTTATAAAAAATTGAATCAATATCAATTGAATGAATACGTCACAATCACTGAGGCACGCGTTCTTAATAATTGTATGGTGTAATAAAAGAAAGTTGTTTTTCATATTACCTGAAGAACGGGACTGACGCCTGGCGGTAAACTCCGTGGTATCCAGGCCAATGTGGCGGGTACTCCTGCCCTCAGCCGTGGAATGCCCAGGTACAATCTATCCCAGCCTATCTCTAGCCCAGTAGGGACAACGTTTTCCGGTTGGAACTTTTCTAAGAGGACAGGGTCAGGAGGAAAGTCGAACTGCATGAAGTTCCATTGGTTGACTACTTCAAGCGTAGCACTTGCTATGGCTATGTAAGCCAACAGCACTACGATGTGTCTCCTCATTGTGTCGCGGTCTGAAACAACAAAAAATCGTAAAGTTAATAAGAATACTTAAATTTTAAAAATAGAGTAAGTTTTTTTTGCTATTGAACCTAGAACCTAGATCAGTCTAAGTCTAGAGCAATTATTTACTGATTTGAGTAGATACAATTATTATGGAATGATTATTATGTATCGATTTCCGTGGTAAAGCTATTAAAGTAATCGACGGCTTAGGACTTCCTACTACATTTGATTTTGGTCACGTCAATACAAAGTACCACAAAACAATGATACCGTTACTGCAACGTTAGGTAGCGTAGCAACATTGACATTGGATAGAATACTACCTTTTTTACGTTTACGAGTGTCCGCTGACCTGTTGCCCGAGATTTTTCTTTATTTCCTAACCTGCGTGCGTAGGTATTAAGTAAACCACACTGGTTATGCATTGTAATTTTCTTAATCTATGAGTTTACTTGCTCATAAAAATGCTGTGTGCACTAATGAGTTTTCTTTTTGTAATCTTTTTATCCGTGTACTTATAGATACAAGAATACGACTTGATATTCAGACAGACGTGCATGTCAAAAACAAATGCCTGACATCAGAGCGGCAATTGTCGTAATTTTAAGAACGTTCACAGTCAGAAGGCCAATTATCGTAATTTTAAGAACGTTCACAGTCAGAAGGCCAATTGTCGTAATTTTAAGAACGTTCACAGTCAGAAGGCCAATTCTCGTAATTTTAAGAACGTTCACAGTCAGAAGGCCAATTCTCGTAATTTAAAACGTTCAAAATATAGTCGCAGTCTCACCTCGGCGACAAACAAAACGTCAAAAACTTGTCAAATATGTAGGGAAAATAGAGCTATCTCTGTCTCAATCTGTCAAAAATATCTAATATTTTCCTACATTTTTGACATTAATTGTCGCTGAGATGAGATTGCGACTAGATCTTAAACGTGCAGGTTTTAAACACACTACGATTACGACGACGACCGACGTTATTTTGGAAGGGTAAACCTTCAAAAATAACGACACATTGGAGATGGGTTACAGGAATTAGGTACAACTATTGTGCTAAACCGGACACGTCAAATAGATTTATTACTGTCTTCATTCCTCGTTGTTGCGTAGTCTATTGTTCTCGTATTATATAGTTATCAAGTTAAGAATAAAGCATTAAATCAAATTAAGTGCAATTTTCATGTCAGCAAGCCACTCAAAATGTCAACCGGTGAGTGGATTTGAAGAAATAATATAGTGTGGTGTTGACATCTTCTTAGAACAATCAGGTAGTGTATGTTCTTTAGGAGTTTTTATTTTGTGCAGTTTACAGTTTAACGTCATTCATTTCATTCATCAAATAAATCATTTATTTCTTTGCAAACATGGGTAAATAATTGGAACAGTTAAATAACCATTACAATATTATTATAATTCCATTTTACAGATTAATGTCAAATCATTTGAATCACAAAAAATAAAAATGTCACAATATTACATCAAATGTCACTGGCTTCAATATTGAATATATCAATGGATACATAACAAGCATGTCAATTTAAATAACTAAAAATAAGAAAAGATATAATTTATTTTATCAAAAAGTCCAATTATATTTTAATTTTAATTATTATTGCAAAGTGCATGTCAGGAATAATAAACTGAATAAAAATGAGTACCAAAAAATAATTTATCATAAATTCATTTAAAATTGCAACACCATCGATACTTGATCACACTTAGGACCCACAGATATGTTTTTTTTTCGATAGGAACTCCGAGATATTATAATACGATTTTCTTATGATAAAGTTTTTTAAATGTCTTTTAAACAAATGAACATTTAAGATTTGGATTGTTTCTGGTATGTATAATTGGTGCCATGCAGAAAGCACTTTTATGCATCAGAGCTGTCTTAAACTGTCTTGCACTAACATATTGATGCTTCATCGACTACGGTTATTTGAGTCAGTTAGCTTGGGAAACAATTTTCGGTTGGTTTTCACAAATACCGCAACCTCAAATATGTACAGAGGGCAGAGTCAGTATTTTATACTGAATAAAAAATTGTTTACAAGTGTCCGTGCATTTCAAACCGAACATTGCCCTAATACACTTTTTTTTGTATTTAAATATTTGTTCCTTATTGGCTGAGTTTCCCCAAAACATAGCGCCATATACAACGTGTAACGTTAAATGCGCAAAACCTCAGACACCCCAACTGATTTTTAATTCAATGGACCTATTTCAGAGAGAAAATAAGTCATTAAAAAAATGGTCAAGGTTTTATGTGCTGTTTTAGTTTTACTTGCCATTCTGACCATTTCTTGCGTCTGCGACGACGCTTTATCGAGAGAGGAGTCGTCACCGGGCCGCTGCGCCGCGCTGACATTGGGTTGCTTAACCTATTAATAAATAGACACGGCAACGTTTTTAATGAAGATTTTTTGAAAAATGTGACCTATATTAAAAAGTGGTTCAATTAATTCTGCTCGTTATTCTTATCAAACTATTTTCAGGTTTTGCGCATTTAACGTTACACGTTGTATATCTTAATATTGATCCCGCCATTCCATGCTATGCTGTAACAATAGCATCCGTTCCTATGTCATACGTCATACGTCGATTTACTAAATCGCTTTGCCAATTCTATAGTGTGTGCTTTCCAATCGAAGCGTTGGTCTATGGTTAAGCCCAAGAATTTGAAGGTGCTTACTTGATTTATTTTATTATTGTCATAGTAAATATTCATCGTTATATTTTTGCGTTGACTGAAGACCATTAGTTTGGTTTTGTAGGTTTTGTAGGAGGTACCTACTATATCGATTCAGTGACAGCAGCTTTGAACTGAACGTTTCTTGGTGATACTTATGAATCTACCTACATTCTATTGAGGCACTGGTCAATTTTTATGGCTCATCAAAATTAATTAATTATTAAAAGTCCTTGGAGTGCTCCTTGCTGAAATACCGACATGCGTGACAGACGGATAACGGATCACGAAATGTATTGTGGAATAACAAGGTAATTTATACATAATGTGTAAAACGACCCTATGTGCGTATGTAATTACAATGTTAGTGGTACAAATAGTGAATGCTGCCCATCTTTCGCCAACATACGTGGATAATGGATTTCACTAGTCTTATGACATTCACAGGAAATGCTGGGCTAGTCCAATCTGTAGTGTAATTTAGATCGCAAGCATACTCGTGCCGGATTTGTTCTAATGTGACATCAAGGTTGGAGTGCGTTCACTGCTTAGGGAAGTGGTACAAAAAAGTGTATGTCCAAGCAAATAAAAAGTAGATTGCCCTTCCTAGGTAATTAGGTAGAGGAAGGACATTTCTAGCATAGTTGAATATTAAATAGGACCACTACATAAGTACATGTACCCAAACAAAATATCAATGCAGTTTTATAATAAGTGAATGTATTGTTTCACCTTGTAGTGTAGTAACTCGCGAAATTGTTTGAATTTGTAGGCTTATTAAAACAATTATGTTAAATATCTCCTTTCAGTTTATTTATAGTTTATATAAAACTGATAAGTATCAGCCTAGTTGAATATTTTCGTTCAAAAGACGCAGCAGCTGGAAGCATTGACCGCAATTTTCGTTTGGTCATTGAATATTACTCAGGATTGTAAGACTGAATTAATTCATTCTGCACAAAATCTACTTATAGAACGCAATTAATTAGATCTAGAATAAGTGAATATATACAAGACTATTCACTGACAAACATACGTGTTTCTTTAGAACTTTTGACAGCTCTGACATTCAATGCAGTTGTTTGTGAGCATTGAGATGGGATATAACAGGAGATGCCCTGTTATTCTATACACGGTTGTAGGTAGGTGCCAGAGCAGCCATCTTAGTCGCCAAGTTTCGTGGTAGTTCAGCTGTCAAATGGTTGTTTATTTTTTGTATTATTGAGATTTGCGAGAAAATTACGAGGACTTTACCTTTAAAACTGCATGTAAATGTTTAAAAACAGCAATTCAACATGCCTGTGTGTTGTATTGTGAAGTGTGGTGCAAGGAAGAATGAAAATCAACCTCAACTTTCTTTGCACAGGTTAGTAGCCGGTTTTCATGCAATAACACATACAATAATAGACATTCGATGATATAATTGTAACGCGATCATGAATTTATGGCTAAAGTATTGATATTTGGGTGAATTTCCGTATAACAGACCTTTTTATTATTTTGTTAATTCATTCGTTTGTTTACAATAATATGTCATAATAGAATAGTGTTGTACCGTTGCCTAATAGTTTCCGGAACTAGTTCCTCCGCTGGAACGATATCGGTATATTCTGCTATGTTAACATAAATAGTCCTGCGTCTTATTAGCTCCGATTGACCTTGCTAGGTCCGGCCCGTGGTTCACAGCACCAAAATCAAAATATTTTCTTTCACATAAACCTACATGGGCACTTATGAAACGTCAGAAGCTAGATGCACGGTTCCAAATGGTGGTTTCCTATGCAGAAGAACCAGCGAGAAACTCCACGGTTACTCTTTCAAAAACAACTGGCTTTTACAATGTCTTCTATTTTTTTAAGTACCTGGTACTTGTTGACAGGCCTACACTGTCCTCCCCTACCTATTAACATTGTAAAAGCCAATTATTTTGAGTAACCGTGGAGTTTCTTGCCGACTCTTCTCCATAGAAACCACCAATTGGAACCGTGCACATAGCTTCTGACGTTTCCTATTGATTTTAGTTTCATATGCTAATATAATATAGCTGTAACCAAAATTATTTATTGATAAAAATACTTGCACTTTTTATAGGTTTCCTAAAAAGGAAGGACTAAAGAAAAAGTGGTTAGAGGCTATTGGTGAAGAAAATATTAATCCCCGACATAAAGAATGGTACCTCTGTTCACTTCACTTTGAAGAAAGCTGTTTCAATAGAACACTTGATGTAATGAGATTACATGATAACTCTGTTCCCACAGCATTTTTGGTAAATGTGTATTAAAATGATTGATTAATAATAGCCTGGCCGTTTGGCCTGAAATAAATAAATAGATATATATTAATTACATATATAAAAATAATAATAAATAAATAAATCATATTCCACAACTTTCACACAACGCCATCTAGTCCCAAACTAAGCAGAGCTTGTGCTATGAGTACTAAGACAGCTGATAAACATACATATATTTCTAAATACATACATATTATAGATAAATTACACCCAGACAAAGAACAAATGATCGTGCTCATCACACAAACATTTGTCCTGGGTGGGAATCGAACCACTAGACCAACAGGCCTGCAAAAAAATCATACGTATATTGCTTATCATAATATTACTACCAATTTTTACAGGCAACTGAAAAAAAACTAATTCAAGAGTCATCAGTCATCCAGAGAGGGTTCCGGATTCCGTAGTGGCGAAGTTTCCTGATTAAGGTTTCATGAAGAATACAATTGAATGCCTTGGACCAATCACAAAAGATGCCCAAAGCATCGCATTCGCAAAGTATTACATTTGTAAGCCTATTTTACTAATCAAACGTTATATTTGAACGATAATTGAACGTTATATTTGTTAATCATTATCATACCAATAAACAAAGGCAAAAAAAAAATACTTTTATTTTATTTTTACTCCACCACTCATTAACACAATAATATAAGCATCCCATCCCATTCACGGAGAATGTGATGGGAAGTTTATATTATTCATTCACCCTAGTGATTATCTTGTTTTTCACTAGGGTCCGCATACCTAACAGAAACTACTGCTCTCTGGCCTTCCAACCCAAAGGTATAATATGCGAAAGCACCTGTTTTTGGGCATATGGATACATATCTCTTCACGCTGTTTTCCTTCACTTTAATACGTAAACGTGATGCAATTAAAAAGTGTTTTTTAATTCTGTGCCGAAAAAACACTTGGCATTAATTTTATTTTCAGGGAAGAAAATTGATTGCGATAATTTGACAGTTTCGGGTAGCTTGATGTGCTGGCGTCTGTACCTATCGATAAATAGTTCATATGAGTCTTTTACGCATAACAAAAGATTAGAAATAAAGTATTTTCGCATACTGTATTTTTATGCAAAATTATAAAGTATGTTTATCGAAAATAAACTAGGATACGTTACTATAAAGTAGGCAACCTTAGTTAGAACGGACTATAAGTTAGTATACTATATTATGATCCAAACGTGATAACTAGTACGACTCGTATTTAGTATCGATACTCGTTATAGTAACACCAATGTTCCTTGATTGATACAACCCTAGCAATGGCAGCCATTTTTTGAGACAATATGAGTTGTAGGTAGGCACCCTTTTTTCGTAGGTATTTCCAGTCCATATATATATGTCTATGTTTGTGAGTAACGCAAAAAACTCAATTATTCTGTCTATGTGGATGCTGAATGTGGTGTATATTTAATATTCTAACAAATTATAATATATATGTATTTTTATGTTTTATTTATTTCAGTCCAGTACTAACTCCACAAGGTGTACAGACGCCAGCACATCAAGCTACTACAATCTGTCAAATTTCTTTAATAGATTTTCAACTTTATCTGTAAATCATAAGGTTCAAATTTTCAGCTGTATCATCGAAGGTTTTTATCGTTTTTTTATTTTTATTTATATAAATGAACCTTTACTTTTCCATTTCCATTTAGACATTGGCAGATTAGTGGACTCTAGCTTTCCTTGCCATAATAAAAATAGAATAGAACGCCAAAAAACTACAGTAATTGTAACTACTAAGTAGCTGCTCTACGCGGGTCCATATTGGCTCACCTAAAGTTCTTTACACGAAATTGTTCTTCCTAATGATTTGTAATCCGAATGATCACTCTTCCTAAAAATTTTCATCCTAAAGTTTTCATTCATACTATTTGTAGTGCTACTGGCGATGTTCATAACACTCATGTTTCCGAAAATTGTAATTAATAATATCATTAATGTATATATATTTAAACTCCTACTGTTATTTATCATAACGCTTTTATCCCTAAACATAATTGGAGTTGAAAATTTAGGTGAATTTTGGCGCACCCTCTGCGCTAAGATAGGTCGACGGAGCCCCGCTTCGCGGGGCTCCTATTTCTGGGTGGTTTAAAAAAAAATAACCACGAACCTAACCTAACCTATCCGAGTCGGGGTACTCTGAGTCGGGGTGTTAACCATAATGGCGTTTTTTATATATACTAAACTTTAGACCTAATGACTTTGAATAATAGTGTAAAAGATGGTTATGTTGAGAAAATATAGGAAAACAAATAAAAGTATAATAGATGTTTATTGCTACTAACATTGTGAAGTTGAATGCTTCGGAATTATGAACATTAGAGACAGAGTAGTTAGGTTGTGATTGTTAGGATGAAAAATGTTACAAATATTACATTTTCGGATTTCCAATTATCGGAGTTGAAAATTTAGGTGAACTTTGGCGCACCCGCTCTACGCATTTCAGGTTCATTACTCAGTATTACCCAACCCGTATTTATGCTTTGAACAGAATTACAAATTTTCACATGGAAGTGATCGAGCAGTAGATTACACAGACTATACAATCACGAAATTGCAAAACAATGGCTTAAACATAGTCCTTATGAGTCAAGCCAGCCGAACCTGATAGGTGTTGCACACCATTTACTTATAGATTTGAAATAGTTGATTGAGAGCTGCACTTTTATCTTTTATCCTAAAATAAAATATGCTTATGAAATTATTGCAATATGAAATTATAATATAGAAAAGACAACAACTAGATCGACACCCGGTAGCCTTGTATCTATTTAGATACCTCAGTAATTGGCGTTATGTAAGTGCCTATGAATAAATAATTGAGGACTAGGTGCTTTCAAGCTTACTAGAGCAAATGCAGTCTTTGAATAATGATTTGTCATTGTCGTCAATTCCGCTACGATGTTTTTTTAGGTTTCTGCTTAAGGTCATCTTTAGACTCTTGCTTTCTCGAGTCTGGCTACCTACAAATAAGGTTCGAGCGCGATCCCTAAGGCCGTTGCAGTTGACAACTTTCTGACAATATTTCGTCCAGGTTTCCTCGTGACCTTAAATCGTTTTATGTTAATATTAATGTTTCTATACAATTAAACATCTAGTTAAATTGTGTAATGATTTTGTCATTACAATTGAACTATTAAGATTAGTCGCGGTGTCGCTAGGCCCTTTGTACACAGCACGGTTTCTTTACGGTACAGCGTATAAATCGCACCGTAGAAAAAATGTAACTGTCAACAAACTTCCGTAGTGATCCATACAATACTGACGACCGTGCCTGCACACGGTGATTAAAAACTACGGTTTAAACCGTAGTTTTTCACGGCTAAAAAAACGTGTGTGTTGAAAGGGCCTTATGGATCAAGTCTTACAAATGAACTAACTCGTTAGCCAGATTGATCAAATAGATACATAAATGGGCATTTCAAATTATTATAAGAATTTATAATGTAACACACTGGCTCCGATTCCCTTGTTGACAAACTAAACTAAATTTAAGTTCAGTGCATCTTTTTCTTCCTATCTCATTAAGAAGAGGACAGAAGGTTTTAGTTTAGTCCTGTCAAATTAACATACCTACTCCATAGACAAGTTTAGACGTGATTAAAAAATTGGCTACTAAAATACGTCAATTTACGTCACGTTAATTTAACAGGACTAAACTAATTTATTTATTTATTTATATATACTTGATTGTACACCACAAAAATACATAACATAAATAAAAACATCAAACGCCACAATATATACAATGGGCGGCCTTATCACTTTCTGCGATCTCTTCCAGGCAACCTTGGAGGAATGGACAGTGATTTTCCTGGACATAAAATGGGGCTGTCGTTGGTGCAAATAATATTATGTATACAATAGGTACACTAAAATAAATGCATATATATGTGCATACCTAATATTTACCTTCTGTCCTTTTCTTAATGAAATAGAAAGAAAAATATGCACTGAACTTAAATTTAGTTTAGTTAGTGAACAACAGAATCGGCGCCAGTGTTTACTTACTTATGACGTCATAGAACACTAGCTTCTGCCCGCGGCTTCCTCAGCGTGAAATTTCTTGTTTTAACATAAAATATATCCTTTGACACTCGGCAATACTGTAACTTCCCATTAGTGAAAGAATTGTCGGAATCGGATCACTATTTCCGAAGATTACCATGCATACAAACTAACTTTACCTCTATGTACTCAATATTAGTATAGATAAAGTTTCTGAAGGCCTAATCAAGTGTCTGACCAGTAGATCGGTTGTAAATTGTCATGTCAACCAGTCATAACAACTATATTATGAGCGATTGACCGAAATAACAACAGTAAATAAAATCGATTTAACAACAGATTAAATTAAGTAATTGAATAACTATGAAGGATAAATTCCGTGGTTCGTGCTTCGGTAAGATATGTATAATTTAAAAACTATTTCCGTATAACAAAACCGAATTCCTGAATAAGGCTGTAAGTAAAGGATTTGATGGACTATTCATTTAATTCTCAGTGTTTTAGCCGGATGTTCAAATCGCTCATCCAATAGAACAATGACGTAATTACGTTTTAGCTATTTTTCAGGAGAACGTTTTAATCCAATGATAATTATGCTAAAATATTTAATATTTTTATGTAGGTATGTTACTTTACTATCAATAATAATTTGTAATAATTTCATGAGAAAACTCAAGAACTGTTAAAAAACATTTTCGTAATTACGTCGTTGTTCTATTGGATGAGCGAAATGTGATTAGTTTCACGATTAGACTCGAAATTGTTTTAATTGAGAATGGTAAGTAATGTATCGGCTTCATAAACTGTTTGATATTATCTAAGTTATGGCTGTTGTTATTTAACGAGCCTGCAGTTTATTCGTAACAGCATTAACAAAGTGGGTCGGGCATTTTAGGTATTTCCATTAGGTTTTTCAGTAGCAAACCGTAGTCTGAATTGCTACCCGGTTATGGCAATGAGCTTGCCTCCTTAGACTGAACTTTTATCTATATAACGGGCGAAACTTCTTACCTCTTTGGGAAAAACTAGAGTAGGTACCTATTATCATGTTTCATATTTAGGTACAAGTATATTTAATTCTCGAAGCGACGCGCGCTTTACTTGTGGTAACCAAGTGTACGAACACGCTGCGAATGGGTGCTTGAAGACGAGTAGCGTAAGCACGTAATATACACACACTCACACACTTCCAACTTCGCCATTATCTCGGACAGTACCGAGAGATCCTGCGCTTACACACACATTTACAGCGTGTATATACAGTTGGTAACCACAAGTAAAGCACGCCTCGCTTCGTGAGATAAAAATACTATTAAATACAAAGACACAACTTCGGTGTCCGCTTGGCTTACAGACAACTAGAAAAGCATTACGTGAGCAAAACTTTAAATTTTATTTTTAACAATGTGTTGCTCTGATGATTATACTCGTATTACTGCGGTTGACATTACAGTGGATAAAAACGTGATCAAGGCCGTATGTAAGTGAAACCGGACTTGATAGACATTTTATGTAGACGCCGCGTGCGCATTTTTGGCAACCGAAAAAAGTTTTAAGACGGAAGTTCTTGTAGACGGTATACTTGTAGTTATAGACATGTACATACAAAAATGTTAGTTATTCCGTCTAATATGCTTATGTTTTAGTATTCAAAGAACTGCCATTACTTGTGATGAGTGAGTATTAAGTATGGTGATCATTACCTATAATGTAGATTTATAAACATTGAGAGATTTGAAAAGTACAACATTTTTTTTTTAAATGTTGCCCCACAATAGGAATTTCTCCTGTATTGTGGGTGCGTTTACAAACATTAATAAGATTGAATCGGTTGGAATGAAATGTATTTGCAAAGAATAAGAGAAGAATAAGATAATTAATGTATACCTACATAACTTAGGTACCCATAAAACACACGTAATAAGTTTGTATTCGTGGCATTGACATTCACTTTGTTATTCAAACCACAAATTAATTTGATGCATTGTGTGCTGTGCAATTTATCTTAAAATTCAGTTATGCATTTATTTATGACCACTCACATAATTAAATGCTATTACTATTTTTAATTAGTAGCAGGTGTGATTTAGGTATTCGAGCGGAGATAACATAAATCATTTGCTCATTTAATAAAATTAAAATTAGTGAAACTCAGACGTTAATTGCTGCCCGCCGCTGTTAGTTATAACAGTCATCAGCGCATGCTAGCATTAGGCTGCGTTTCCACCAGAATGAGCGCGGATGCGTAGCGAGGGATGTGTGTGAAACTAACGAATAACATCGCTTCATTTTCATAGCTTGAGCTAAGCTAGTCTTGTTATTGGTTAGTTTTACGCACATCCCTCGCTACGCATCCTCGCTCATTTCTGGAACAGTCGGCGGCACGTAACTTGGCAAGGTTTTGCCGTAGTGGGAATAAGTTTGCTCATGTACACTTAGTGCAACAACAAAAAATATCACTTTGATTGCTTGTAATTATTCTACGGTTATTTCCATAATTTATTTTAAACACGTCCGTTTAGAAGAAAGTTAAAGAAAGGAGAGGAAAAGGGGAGGACTCTTCCCAAGTTATGTACCGGCTACTGTAGAAACGCAGCCTTAGCCTTGTTTTTATTCTACCGACCACCACTTACGACGGCTATGTCATGCGTGTTTCGACAGTAATTGGCGTGATTGAGTGTACCACTCCGCTGTTGACATCGGAAGTGGATGCTCGAGTCATTGTTATGTAAGGTTTGTAGAATGGTAATAAGTAATATAACTCAAAATTAGGAAGGTAAGCTAAATATTCGGTTTCCATTACAAAGTGTAGAGAAATCTCTAGAAAAGATTAAAAAAACCTTTCACAACTTTATCTCTGAATGGTGAATTTGAAAATATGCATAATGCGGGCCATTGCTAGGTTGCAAAAACAAAGTCGCTATTCACGGTGAATGGTTACACGAGTAACACGTACCTAGATATTGACATGTGTTCAAATCCCAAGGTTGTCGACATTGATACCGAAAAGTTTTGGCGTACCTATACCAACATTTAGAACTGTCGAACTAATTATCTCGTGTCTACGGCTTGGGTCTACACAGTACTTACCTATAATTTTTTTTCATCGAAATCAATTCCCTCCTAGTTCCGTAAGTAACTAGGTACCTAATACGGTTTGCTCTGATAATTATGGTTCCGTACCTCTAAAAGAAAAACGGAACCCTTATAAGATCACTTCGTCGTCCGTCTGTTTGTCCGTCTGTCAAGACCCTTTTCTCAGGAACGCGTGGAGTTATCAAGCTGATATAAATATCAAATACTCGAGGCTGCAATCCCTTGAAGCAGTGAAAAAATCAAACTTCTAAGTCAATGCAATCAAAAGATACGGGCGTTTATGTTCCGTTTATGCCGCATATTTGACACTCGCAAGGGAATCAAAACCTATAGGTGACCTAGAATCATGAAATTTGGCAAGAAGCAATGTCATGTAGCACCATTATAGGAAAAAAATCCGAAAACCGTAAATTTGTACGGAACCCTCGGTACGCGAGTCCGACTCGCACTTGTCCGGTTTTTTTTATATTTTGTAATAGATAGATATACTTGTTGGGAAAATCGTAAAAGTAACTAAGTACATACTAAAATGTAAACTAGGTAGCTACCTACTGTTAACTTTAAACAAAAACAGAACTATTGTTATTGCACACACTGTTTTAAACGTTTAGACATTTATATAAACAAAAAGCAATGAAGATTTAAAGCAATCCTCCACGTACTATTTTGTATCTATAAAAAAATATTAATTACTGTGTTGTTTTACCTACACTCGGAAAACAGTTATGTGAGAAATGGCGAACAATTCAATTAAACCACGATTGCAAAGTATACGGATATTTTTCTAGTTCCGTTTTGAATCAGTGGGTATGCACTTTAGATATTTAGTGAACCGTATAAGCAGTAATGCATATCGTCGATCGATATAATAAGCCACAGCAGTTAAGACGGAAAGTGAACAAAAAGTCAGTACGAGCAAACCGGTAACAGCGTATGCATCAGCTGATGACGCGTTGCGATACATTCGAACCACAACAAACCGCTTTCACTAGGGCTGTGACCGCTACAAGTGTATCGCTCGGAGAGTATGAATAACAAAACAATTATAATGGCCCCGATTCCCTTCTTCACAAACTAAATTTAAGTTCAGTTCATCTTTTTCTTTCTATTTCATTATGAAAAGGACAGAAGATATTGGTTTAGTCCTGTCAAATTAAGATACTCCATAGACAAAATTAGATGTGTTTAAAAAATTGGCTACTAAAACTACGCCAATTTACGTCAGGCGCTAACTAATTTGACAGGACTAAACTAATATTTCTGTCCGTTATCTTTGGTCTTTTTCTTAATGAAATAGAAAGAAAAAGATGTACTGAACTTAAATATAGTTTAGTTTGTTTGTTAATTTGTTTTATTTTGTTTTCAATCGGCACCAATATAGTTATTTATGCGCTAGCTGTACCTATTTAGCCTAACTAGATGTGGCTTATAAGAATTATGATATTAGACATGTCCGTATTGTCCGAATGAATTAGCTCTTTGTCATGTACTTAGGTAACTGTGTGCAAGTTTGCATTCTTCTAAACGCTTTCTTGCAGATAAAGAGTCGTTATTATTATAATGAAGAATAGTTAATTTTTTAAATAACAAACATTTAAAAAATGCAAAGTTAAAAGTGAAATTCTCAAACATTATAATAACGAGTGAATTTTTAACCGCATAATTTTACAAATTAGAAGTAGCTTTTTAATGAAAACAAAAAAAAAACTCGATAAATCTAGAATATCTTTATTTTTTGCGGCTGCAAACCCTACAGGCGCAACGATTAACTGACCACTGATTGCTATGCGTGAAGTTCAGTATCGTAAATACAGTAAAGATCCGCATCACGAAATATTGTTATTGTGTTTTGCATACGTTTATTACCGATACCAGGATCTTTTACTCGTTACAAACTTGCTTGACTTTTTATACCTACTAACGTAAGTTAACGTAACTAGAAATCGAATTGGACAAAATAAGTAGGTAGGTACATAAGTATCCTAAAATATGAACATGTTACATTCTGCATAGCGTCATAAGAATGAACACACGTTTCGGTATGAATCGAGGAAACTGGTTCTAAATAAAGTTAGAATTTGAATTTAAAAAACGACTTATATAATTAGGCAATTAATAAATACCACGTACCTATTACATCAAGCGTTAATGAGGCACATGCATGCATTCAATTTCTGTTCTTCGAACGACTATCCTTGAAGGATAACAGACTTTGAAAGGCGATATCGCTACTTAAGCTGCCTTGTGCACCTTTCAATCTCCTGGTTCCCATGTTTGCTATTAGAATAAGTAAATACATTGGGAAATTGGCCGTTCTTACAAGACATAAATAGCCCTAAGTATTCTGAAACCACAAAATCGAATTAAACGATCTATTGTTTTAATGTCGAGATAATGCGATCGAACGCCGCGCGCTTTTGCAAAATGATTCCAAGGATACGTTGTTCACTTACAGCATCATTGCACCACATATAAATAGACATTGAACCAAGGAATGAACATGTTTTTTTTAATTTAAATATGCATGTTTTCATTACCTATACTATGTAAAATATGTGTACCTAGTACAATTTCCTGTTCTGCTATAAAAACAAGTGCCTTAAATGGAAAGTTATGAATAAATCCTTGAAATATTAGTACATATGACATTTATTGTCCCCCTGACATAATTTGCTATTGG
This sequence comes from Eremobia ochroleuca, assembly GCA_949629135.1. Lineage (NCBI taxonomy): Eukaryota > Metazoa > Arthropoda > Insecta > Lepidoptera > Noctuidae > Eremobia > Eremobia ochroleuca. The sequence continues at coordinate 12,197,451 of OX451391.1, read as the reverse complement.
AACGACTAGCTCCTGCCCGCGACCACATCCATGTTTCTTGTTTTAATATAAATTATTTCATATGTGTCTCGCAATAGTGCGGCTTTCTATGTGAAATAATTTTTGTATTCGAATTGGTTCTAGAGATTACCTTTTACAAACGTAAACAAACAATTTTACCTCTTTACCCTATATGAGTTTCGAAATTAGTTTCTTCGCGAAAACCATTATATTCACTATCTACGATTTTTAGAATGTTCAGCACTGTGATATTTTTATTGATCTTCAAATCTCCAACGATTTAATCCCATAATTAAATATACACCAAAAAGTGCCAATGTTTAAAACGTGTCATTCAGGGTGAATTGAACATTTTTATTCATAATAGCTTGTATTGAATTAGACCGCGGCTTGTTGTCTCTGAATAAAATGACAATAACAAGTCGTTATCATCTTATCTGTAATCCTAAGCATACCGGTAATCGCTGAAATCTGTTCACTTGAAGAAATAATATGGAAATAGGCGCATTTAGGTCAAAATCCATACAGAAAAAAAAGAACAGATCGGATGCTGAATCCACGCACATTTTAGAGAAGCTGACAAACATTTAGCAACAGAATATTTGTGGCGAAAACGTCGTGGATTAAGGTGCTGGATCACTTGTCACATGCACTTTTGCAATCCTTTTAAAGCCGATGGATTGCTACACGATGCATGGCCTCCAGCGTTATTAACACACCTCGTGTGGGGCACACCTTGTAAGTGGCTTCCGAAAGGGGAGAATATCAGAATACCTTACGCGAGTCTATGTGTGAAAATACGCGTGAAACGCGGCAATGCGAAAGAACGTTTATGCATTTTTGTTATTGTGTAATTATCATTATACACGCATTGATAAAGTAGTTAGTGTATGAATTACTTACCATAAATAATCACAGAACTGTTTCAACCCTGAATAAAGTTCGGAACTTCTCCAATCTTCTCTTGGCTTTATCTCACGAAAAATACTGACTTTTACCTATCGTCTGGCGGATCTAGCAACTTGCGGTTATTCGTTTATATTTTAGTAAAAATATTTTTAATATTTCACGAATAAACCAAGTCAGTCATAGAGAAGCTCAGAAAACACTATTATACTCGGAGAGGCTGAATGCCTGCATTAGGCATAATGCACGGTTATGTAAACAATGGTATGTTGTACCTAATAACAGCCTATGATTTCATTAGTTTGGGATTAAGCAAGTTAATTGTTAATGCATGTCTTGTTCAGTATTATCCTCCCTAAACTACTGCAATAAAGTTAGGGAAATGCAAAACAGTCAATACTTTTAGGTAATATTGCATTTGCCGGCCTAATGAAGGTTTTCACAACTTTACAAGAAAAAAAACGTCTGTTTTTTCAAAAGATTGGGAAAACATCTACAAACGCGAACACTAACTGCATCGGCAGTCACTGCAATCACAAATCAAAGAAATCGTTTTGCAATAGCAGCAAAACTGGCGATCCTATGATTACTTATTCGAGTCATCTTGCACATTTTGCTTCCCACACAAAACAGTGATTTGTGTATGGCAATTGGCATACAAATATCAGATATTTAAACAGCGCCCTAATAAAAGCAGGACGCAATAAATCATCTTATATCCCACATCGAACTGCAAAAATTTGCAGTGCGAACCACTGTTTCCTAGTATCATTCGTACTCACGTATGTTAGACAGGTTAGACTCAGAGCACACTTTTTTCGATTGCTGTGTCGCAAAAGTTCGATACACATCATAGCACAGAACCTATTCACACCGATTGTAACATTTACCCACTTACCTCAGAACAATAGCAGGCATGTATGGGAACATGCATATTGTAAATATTTTGACACAGAGGCACGATTATGTCCCTAAAGCATAGGTAGCGATTGTATTACCTACCCGATGTTATTATGACTTATTGACATTCCTGAAATCTACCTAATGTAGATACTCAAAGTAAGCCTCAATGTTTACGCAAAATACGCGCTTTGACGTGGAGTGGCGGACACCAGCCCGTATTACCTAAGCGTCAATGTTTACGATACTTGGATACACCCCATTGTTTCTAACAATGACATGTGGAGCCAAAATCGGCTCTACTCGCAATTTGACATGATCAACTTTATCATCACCAAAACCGATTTTTAAGTTAAATTTTGAATGCAGCCAAGCACCTATTACTAGATTAGCACAACGGGGAAACTACGTTATCGCAATTATTGAAGATAATAGCACAGTAAGACCACAACAAAAAGCACTTGCTTTCCTGTTACTAAGCGGAATCAAACTTCATAATACTAAAATATTAAATCATGGTAATCGGCCTAATATTTCCACTGCCGGGACAAAGGCCTTCTCTCTGCGATAGGGGAGTGAGCTGCTACCCACCACGCAGGCCCAGTGCGGGTTGGTGGATGTCAAATGTCTTCGATTTTTTGGTTCTAGGACATGCCGGTTTCCTCACGATGGTTTCCTTCACTGTTTTGAGAGCAGTGGTGATGAAATAATTTACACAAAGTAAAGCGCCTGCCTGGGTTCGAACCTGCGACCTACGACTCGTAAGCCGGGGCAGTTACTACTGGGCCACCACTGCTCTAAATATTAAATCATGGAAGTTAAATACCAGTAGGTAACTCATTAATCATTCATAACCCTTAACCACCTACCACCGGTCCCTGAGACCACAATGGCAACTAGCAAATAGGGATCAGTTTATTTTCATTACACACACTAATGCATTTTTTGACTATTGTTTTTTTTTTTCCTAAATAAAGGATGTGTAGAAAAGGTATATAGACGCGCACCGTCCTACGACACTTACACATCGAAATATTTGAAAGCAAAAATACGTTGCGGTCTCAGGAACCGCGGTGGTAGGTGGTTAAGGGATAAAATACATAATGGCGCCGATTCCCTTGTTCACAAACTAAACTAAGTTCAGTGCATCCTTTTCTTTCTATTTCATCAAGAAAACGACAGAAGATAAATATTAGTTTAGTCCTGTCGAATTAGTCTGCGCCTGATATGAATTAACGTACAGACGCCAGCACATCAAGCTACCCGAAACTGTCAGATTTTCCCAATCAACTTTGAACCTTATGCTTTAGCGATAAAGTTGAAAATCTATTAAAGAAATCTGACAGATTGTAGTAGCTTGATGTGCTGGCGTCTGTACCTTTTTTTAGAAGCCAAATTTTTAATCACGTCCAAACATGTCTATGGAGTATCTTAATTTGACAGGACTAAACTAATATTTATCTTCTGTCCTTTTCTTAATTAAATAGAAAGAAAAAGATGCACTGAAATTAAATTTAGTTTAGTTTCTGAACAACTGAATCGGCGCCATTATCTAGATTTACGTAAATCACCACGAAAAAATACGGTCAGCAATGAAAGTATTTTAACTTTCTTACATTTACATTTCACATAAATTGTTAAAAAATGATTAGATACACTGCTTTTCAGCATTTTATGTGTTTTTTTTTAATTTTATATCCATTGCTATTTTTCCTAGATATTTTTTCAATAATAATGAGTTAAAAACTGAAACGTTGATCGACTTTCGTTGGAGACTGTACCTAAATTGGAAGTCATATTTTAAATAATCAACCTGAATGATAAATGATAAATGATTTATTTTCTGTAAGTAGGTTTGTACAAACACTTTTACATGTCAATCATATTTTTTAAACTAGATGAGGTCGGCGTTTCCTATCTGACTACTCTGAGAAGAAAGGCCGAAACAAACTCAGAGGTCACAGTCTCTTTTAAAGTCCAGACATAATCTTGGTCAGATCATGTGAAGACCATGTAGATTGGTGTCTGAAATGGTCCTTTGAGTAAAGAACCACACAGATTGAGCGGACCTGTCCAGTCAGTGCACGCATTTGTCAAAAATCGTGCAGCTCAACTCAGAACTTGAGGAGCCTTACGATTCGACGAACAATACCAATGAAAGGACATTTGGGTAGGCCGCGTAAATTACTCAAACTGCCAGAGCATGATTAAAACTAACTAAGAAGGATAACAGAAAAAAGAAATGACCCACATAGTCTTCACACTCACAATAATAATAATAAAAAATAAGATACTTTACAAAGTAAATATCCATGTCATTGTTTATAATGAAGAGATTGTTTGTTTGTTTGAACGCGGTAATCTTTGAAACTACCAGTCGGATTGGAAAAAATCTTTTTGCATTTGATATTCCACCCAATTCTTCAGGAAGAGTATAGGCGACATAACATCGCGCTATTCCCCTTAGGAGCAGAGAAACATGAATAACTCAGAAAGAACACTAAGTGATAACGAAGTAATAGCGGGGGCAGGCGACTGTATGCAAGTGCCGTTCGGGGACTGAAAATAAAATTATTAAACTGTTCCACCGAACCGGAAGCTACAAGATTTTGTTTCAGTGCGGTTAGTTAAAGTGCTCAGGTGCGGTTCGTCCTAGTGCGGTTGAAATCAGTGCTCTGAGTGGAATACTTCGATGGGGTGGATCGGGGGAACTAGGAATTTCACGAGAACGAAGTCGTGGGCAGACGATAGTAAATAATAGAATTGTTTAAGGCACAAGATAGCTGGATAGCTACAACAACTTCCTCCGCTTGTTAGACGTCCACTCATTGTCTCGCTGTTTGTAAACATATAACGGCCACTTTATCACACAATGAACTATTGTTTACCTCAGATTATCAGGTATTGCCTAAACTAAATTTGCGACATTTACCTATTGTATTTCTGAAGGCATCCGCTTAAAATACAAAGTTTTTTCAGCAATTGATTTCCATGATCGCATGCCTGAATTTTCACTGTGATTTGTACTTATTCATGCGAATGGACACTTAGGTAATAGGTAATACAGGCTGTTGTCCGCAACTCCACGTCAATGCGCGTTTTTTGCGTACTAAATTAAATGGATGAATGGAGAGTTACTAGCACATCGTTCAGATTTGGGTTTAATGAAAAAAAACGAACAAACATCTCGTCTAAACTAATCAAAATGTAGAGTCGGTACCGATAGTTGTCTTAATTTTTACCGATAATTGTTTTTTTTTTGTTAAGCGATTGACTGCTGCGCAGCGTGTCGCGGGTTCGATTCCCGCACTGAACAAATATTTGTATGACCTACAAGTAGTTATTCCGGGTCTGGCTGTTTGTGTATGTGAGTTTAAATGTTTGTAAACGCACCCACAATACAGGAGAAATTCCTAGTGTGGGGCAACGTTTTTTAAAACAAAATAATAATAATATAAAATATTAAAGAAAGCATACGTACCCTAAGCTAAGTTAGTTTAGTAAAAAATTAAAAAAAAAAAAAACTTTTTACAAACATACTTGCTAAGGTACCAATTAGTTTCATAAAATCGATATTTTATCACGGCAAAACAAATCCGAATTATTAGGTGATAAGCTCAGCTTTACCTATTTAACACATATTAAAAACCCGGCCGAGTGCATGTCAGACCACGCATAATGAAGGGTACCATAGTTGGAATGAATTTATACCAATACTTAACAGTGTAGTTGAGAATCATGTTCTCCCATACATTGCAATACATTGTAACTTGAAGTTGGTTGACTATTAGTCGTAAACTTGTAAAGCCTACTTAGCTGTGATAGTTGTTCTTTTAATTTTGTTATATAGGGTGACTGGTAATTAGTGACCGATACTTAAAGACATGATTCTACTCATCATTACAAAACAACTTTTACTATCGGACCAAATCCGAAATCGCGAAAAAAAAATCAGCTGTTCCCTATATTTATGTTCGTACGAGTCGTCAAAATGTAGGGAACAGCTGATTTTTTTTTTCGTCATTTCACTTTTTGTCCCATTATAAAACTTGTTTTTTGTCATGAGTAGAATCATGTGTTTAAGTATCGGTTACTAACTATCAGTCACCCTATATATACTACTGCCGTATTTTTTTTCACATATCCAAAAGCAGTCATTTAGCTGGCAGGGCGGACACTTAACTCTAACAAAAATTTGCACTTTAAAGCTTAATATTTGACAAACGGAACCCTGAATCGAAAAATGGTTTTCAAAAACTCGCAATTTTAAAAAAATATTTTTCAAAGACCTATCCTACGATACCCCACACCATGGGGTAGACGAAAAAAAAACATCCCCAATTTACGTGTAGAGGAGGTACCCTAAAAAAATTTTTTTTTCAATGTTTTATTTTACCATTTTGTCGGCTTGATTATTACTCGTATGTATATCCATGCGAAATTATAGCTTTCTAGTACTAAGAGTCTCTGAGCTATCCGACGGACGGATAAGGGGAAAGTATAAGGGTACCTTGTGAACTGCAAAACCCTAATTAAAATACCGCTTGTTTTATTCATTTTTCATAGGTTCGCCTCGATAAATAATTAACTAAGTATTTGAACATTATTTAAACCGCAATTATTTTTGTGTAAAAACGTTAACAATTGCAAAATCCAATTACCGTTTTGCTGTAATACACACGCAATTTACTGTAATAACTTTATTATTTTATTAACAAATCACTGCACGAATGTTCTACAACGGTATGAAATAGCACTACACTGTGTACCTGTATACTTTATAGCGGAGCGTAGCGGTGCGCCGGTAGCGGGGACGCGTGCGATCGGTCGCAGCACGTGTTCAATCACAAATTCGCGAGCTACGCAGGAAGGCAAAGCGTGTCACGGTGCGCCGCCTGCGACCTATACTGGAAGAGAACCTTCGCACTCGCAGCGATTTTACTCGCCCCTCTACACAACATAACACCTTAAAAGTAAAAGTGGTCGATCCCGAAGGCGTGGCAGCCGGCCAACCAGCCGTGACTCGCCAATGCCCATACATTATTTTATTATCAAGGTGCGTGATTACCAATCGTGATAGCTGCTGTCACGCTTACCAATCATGCATTTTAATCAGGAAATGTCAAGCTCATATATTTGGCAGTCTAAGCCTCTCGTAACAAAATCTAGACTTACAGTAACTAAACCATTTGTAGCCGGCCTTGCTTACTTTTAATTATCTGGGTTACATGTCTATTGTCTATGCTGTAAAAATAATAGGTTTAATCTGGCCGGATTTCATGAACTCCATATCTATACTAAAAATTTTGCTTAAAAAATATATAGCGAAGGCTAAGGAAGGCAGCAAGAGCTATGAAAAAAATTACCCCCAACTTCCAAACAGAAATATTTTATAACGTTCTATTTTCAATTAGAAATATCGTACGTTGAATGGTAATAATAAGTCATAATCAACATTCTGACAGTATAATTATTAATTAGGTCCTAATAGCAATAGTACTAGTCTTTAACTTTGATATGAAGTATATCCTTCCTAATTGAAAAATTCATTATCGGTTTCCACGCTAAACTGAACACTAAAATTAGACATCAATAGCCCAATCAAACAGGTATCAATAATTATGGAAGATAATGAAACAAGTGATTATTACGGCGCTGGCGCAGCGTTCGTAGATACCTAGGTACCTACTAGGTAAATGCCGCAACTATGTGGTAGCTCTACGAACATAGCTGGTTCCCAGGCAACGCACAATTGCCGCTTTTTGTCCTCGATCGATAAAACGCCACGGTATTGGAGACTGTGAGAGCAACAGGAAACATGAGCCCAGCCCTATGTGTCGGAAGAGTTGGCTCATGCTCCTGCAAAAACAATTAGAGCGAAACGGAATTCGGGTCCTATCGATTTACATTTTATCTTAGTTTCGTAACTCTATATACCTAAGTGTGTTGAAAAAACATGTAATTATCATGTGTTGGCAATAAGTGATATTATGATTGAGGTAACTCAAACAGAACAATGACGAATATGAAATGATTTTTACTTATTATAATGACTAATTATAAAACAATGCAACAAAATATACGTTTCTCTGAAATTAAACTTTCTACGTTAGCAATTTAATTCAATGTGCGAAGTATTCCGCCGAATAATTTATTTGGCTCACATACTGAGGAGAATATTTGGAACGACGCTACATTTTTGATCATATCGTAACAAAATGGTGCTCAATTTTCTAAAAGTTTTTGTATTGATTTTGTGGAAAATAGTAATGTTGGATGGTCACTTGAAGAATTTAGCCTGGAACGGAGGGCCGCTGCACCTGCAATGTGAATACGGAGCGGATTTGTGGATGAGCAGTGGGTACCTGAAGGAAAACGTGATCGCTGTAAAGACATTACCATACCAGGATGATATTTACGTCATTACGCCAAGGTACGAAGGATAGTTACTTAAGTAACCTCCTTATTGTCAGCGCGAAAGCAAACATTTCAGGAGCTAACTACTTGACGAGTTAACTACTTCGGAATATCAAAATACAACGTCTAACGTTAAATGCGCAGAACCTCAGACACCCCAACTGATTTTTAATTCAATTGATCTATTTCACAGAGAAAATAAGTCATTAAAAAAATTGTAAAGGTTTTATGTGCTGTTTTAGTTTTACTGGCCATTCCGATCGTTTCTTGCGGCTGCGACGACGCTTTACCGAGGGAGGAGTCGTCACCGGGCCGCTGCGCCGCGCTGACATTGGCTTGCTTGACCTATTAATAAATAGACACGGCAACGTTTTTAATGAAGGTTTTTTGAAAAATGTGACCTATATTAAAAAGTGGTTCAATTAATTCTGCTCGTTATTCTGATCAAACTATTTTCAGGTTTTGCGCATTTAACGTTACACCAAATTAGCCAAATTGTAATACCTATCTAATCTATCTATACCTATATTTATGTTTGTAATTTATATGTTTATGTTTCTATTTCTATATTTATGTTTATAATTTATATGGTGTAGGTACATAATAAAGAGTATTCTATTCTATTCTATGTTCTACTAGTTTAAAGTTGCAAAAAATGCAATCTTATCTATAGGTAATGTGTCTATAGTAGGTAGGGGGAAGTCCCGTAACGCCGGACGGCACCTAACGCCGGACACTCTTATTATCTCGACAAGTTAGAATGTGAACGATTCAAACACGTGTCAAAGAGGCGCGGGGGGGCATACCGGTACAGAGTCACATGACGCATTTTGTTAATGACGCTGTAGGCAACAGCGGGAGCGGTCGGTTTTTCTTTTGGCGGAAAAATACTGCGTCATATAAGATCAAGGTGAGTGTTACAGCTACATTTTGGTGTTTTAAGTCTCTATGGTATTTGTTAATTAAGATACGGTTCCATTATTATTCGTATTCTATATTTTTATTTGTTGATTTTCAAAACGGATTACATATAGATTACGTAATTGTGGTGCTATCCTGTCCCCTGGTACCGGACAAAAAGTTGTCCCTTAACGTCGGACAATGAAAAAATGTATTTTTCTCGTAAATAATTGGATTTATTGTAAGTAGTAATTTTTGTACGTTATTTCAGAGGATAAAAGAACAGAGAAACATTGCAATGGAGGAGAAGAAAAAGAAAGGAAAATGGGACCAAAAAAGTTTACAAACTGCGATAGATAAAATTTTGTCAAAAGAACTGAGTTTGGGAGTGGCTTCATTGCGTTACAACATCCCAAGAAGTACTCTACATGATAAGGTATCGGCATTGAAACGTGGAGAAGAAGTGACGTTGCAACCAAAGATCGGTAGATTCACTAACACCTTCTCACCCGAGTACGAACAAGTTTTAGTGAATCACGTAAAATACTGGATACAGTGCTCCAGCTGCCATGGGTGGGCTCATGAAGAATGTGCAGCCATTCCTGAGTCTTCAGACGACTACATATGTGATCGATGCCACATATTTTAAAACCGTCCGGTGCTAGGAATTCGAACTGAAGTCCGTCCGGTACTAGGTGCCACTTCAAGCAATTGCATTTTTATACACCAATGTTTAATTTTTGTTTTTGAATAAGATTATGCAGAAGTTGCATTTTTGTTCATTTGTGTTCATTCTACAGTTAGTCAACTTAACTAATTAATAAATAAAATTACATTTTTCGAAACAGTTTTTATTTTATTTCCTGAAAACCTTAGGTGTCCGCCACTAGGGGACTTCCCCCTACTATCTTTCTGATTAACTTTTAGGAATAAAAAATAAGCTTGTTCTCCTTGCTCATGGCTCGTGGTACACATGTCTTAGTAAAATGGGACTACTTTAGACTAAAATGATATGTGTAATCTGGGACCTAGTGTATTTACATAAACCAGTAATTTGCGTAATAGTCACATGAAATTATATATCAAAGACTTATGTCATTGAAACGTTTTATTTGTTAGAAGATAAATAACCTGCCAAATATATTGCATGTTATTTTTTATTCTGGTCTATTCCATGTCACAGTAATTTAACTTGTTTTATGTAATACTAGTGTTCTCCTTACATACAGAATGAAACAAGGTGTTCTGGCGACACTTTGGTTGATCATTCGAGAGAAAAATGGCGTGGAACTTCAACCCTACCCCGAGCTACGAGACCACAAACTTAGTGACTGCAACGCCATACAAAATGCCGTAGACTTCTATCTGGATCATCTTGTAAGTGTTATAATTGCCTAGCTTCGGACCGCGGCTTCGTTTCCATGAATTTCAGAAAGTTACTCCTTATAACAACAGCTGTCTGCCAGTGAAAGTCCAAAAACAAATTTCATCAAATTAGCCGGAAGAAACCGACTGGAAGAAAAAGACAGACCAAATAAAAATAAAAAAAATATTTTCTTTTAAACTATCGTATATACTTTCATATGCATTTAGTAAAAACCTGTTATTTTGACATTACAAACAGACAACTCAATTTTATTTATTTGTATCTAGATTGGAAAAGACTGCTAAAAATAGATGTCTCAATCTTTATGACCTGAATTATAAGAAGGTATATTTTCAGCATTTCATACTTAGGTATATATGACGAAGGCCATAATATAAACTGCAGCAAAGTATAAATCTAATGTTCAATTTTCGTATCAAGAGATCTAGTTAATGAAGATGGATGTGAGGCCTCGTTTCTGTTTTGCTCGGGAAACTGTGTAGCACGTCAGTCGTCTTGTGCTATGTATACGGCATAGGACGGAATCCCGCTATTATTGTGCATTATTTCATTAAACTCGACGGCCTATCCGCGACATTATAAGTCAATTACAGTCATTATTGAAATCTACATCCGATTGGCATTTAATCAATCCGATTATTATAAAACATTTATGCGATCGTATTTCCCGGCGCACAATAATAGGATATCGTGTGACAGGAACTTATTGTAAGTACACATAGTTACACATAAATCACCATAACTAGACATTTTCGAAGAAATGAACAACGCATACTATGATCCTTGACATGTCACAGTAAACAATAACTCCGAACGTGGAAACGTTTTGTATTATTGGTTTCCATCAATTCAACTATTGTTATGCAATAGAAATAAGCGTTTGTGTTCACTCCAACAACGAGAACGGTTTGAGCGGGTGCGGGCTCGTGAGCACAAATCGCTCTCAAAAATATTTTGCCCGTAGGTAATTGCTTCATTGAACACTAATCAATCAGTCTGTTCAGTTATTTTTTTTTGCATAAGGATATTTATTAGGTACATACATGATATAGATTACGCTTCTGGCTATTTTGCATATTTAATCGGAGGGAGCCAATATTATTTCGACATAGTTCCAGCCTTCATAATGAAAGTCAATCTCCCACTGCAGGGGCGTTACTGTGGTAACGCGTTGCGATGTTCCACGCGCGTAGCACAGGCCACGTTACGTAGCACAAGTCACGTAGTACATGCCAACTAGCACAGGCCGCGTAGCACAGGCCGCGTAGCTTAGACCGCGTAGCACATGCCGCGTAGCCTAGGCCGCGTAGCATCGACACGTACAGCAGGCCGCGTAGCCCAGGCCCCGTAGCACAGGCCAAGTAGCTCTGGCCTCAGATTCGCTGGAAACGTGTTGCATACGGACATTTTTGATTCGCCAATTACACTACACAGATTTATAAATCCTAACAGTATCTACTAAAATACTGCTGAAATCGTAATGTATAGATTTAATATTCTGCAGGTATATGTAACCTACGTTTAAACCCAGCTTTAAGGAATGAAGTCAAGGGAAAGATCAGCTAACTTTGCTTGTGCGCTAACGCTAATAACATTAAATTGCGAATTTGTTGTTCCATATTTCCCAAGCGTGAAGAATTTGTGATTAGCAATACACATTTAGTACTTAGGTATTTTGTTAAAAAAACCACTAGGTACAATTATAAAATGCTTTGTTCCACAGGGAAAGCTGTGGATATTGGACACCGGCGTAATCGATACGCTAACAAATCCAAGATGTACATGCCCACCGAAAGTAGTTGTCATCAACTTACTGTTAGGCAAACTGATCAAGCGCATCGATATCTCCTCTCTCTTGGAAGCTAACTCCTTGCTACAAAACATCGTCGTTGAATATGACTTAGGAGGCAAGACATTCATGTAAGTAGCCCTCTACTCCCTATTACCTACTCGGTACTGGGGGGGGGGGGGGAACTAATGATCGATTTTCCCGCCCGTACGCAAAATACGTGCATTGACATAGAGCGGACAACAGCCCGTATCACCAAACTATTACCTACTCGGTTTAAACTACTTGGTATGCCTAGTCTCGTAGTCGCAAGCGCGACTGCTGAGCGTGGGGTCCTGGGTTTGATTCCCGGGTCGAGCACAAAAATATTGTTAGGGCATTGGGAATTTCCTAGTAATTTATTTCTCTCGAAAAGGTACAATTTTGATTCATAGCATCAAGTTATATTTCCCAGTTTATCCTTTGTGAGAGCTATTTTATATAATTTCAAAGCTAGTATTTTATTTCTCAAAACCTTACTATTTTGTGGGGTTTTTATCTAGGAAAAAAGTCTAGTCTAAGAAAAAAAATAAAATTGATATTCTGACTACGTTTCTGTTTTGCTATTTTATTTTAAAACCCCACAAAATAGTAATGTTTTGACAACTAACATACTAGCTTTGAAATTATTTGAATATATCAATAGAATTAGCATAAAAATATTATCAAAATCTCGATTATGATTGTAAATGTTTGCTTAGTCAATCCCTAGCATCAGTGGGATGACACTGACAGCTCACTCCACTCAAGTTTTCACGGTGAGATTTTTACAGAATCGTCATGCTGATCTCCCTCCGAACGCGTCGGATTGCCGTCCCATCGGTCAATGAGAGTGAGGGAAGAGAGAGTGCACCTATATTTCGCACTCACTTGTGCACTCTAATATCTCCCGCGCAAAAGCTGGTCTCCTTTGAGATTGGCCGCTATGGCCGAAATTCGGTCTAGAGGACTTTTTTCTTTTTAAAACTATTGCATCGTAACGATTCGATAATTAATTGCCTAAATGTATAGGTACGTAACGAGCAAAATAGAACATAATTATACATACCTATACCCTACCCCTACCCACAGCCACTTACTCGTATGTGATTGCTATTATTGGTCCACCGTCAAATATGTCTGACCTACCAATCTATCCATTTATTAGTATGTAAGTATCCTAACTATATAATTATATCCTAACTAATATTATAAATGCGAAAGTCAGTTTGTTTTCACGCCTAAACCACTGAACCGATTATCCTGAAATTTTGCATATACGTTATCAGGTGTACGGTAACGGACATAGGGTACCTTTCATCCCGAAAAAAAGTGCTTTTCCCGAGGAAAACAACAATAACATTATTATGATAATAGATGGCGCTACGTGTCTTTCTTTCGAATCATGATTGAATGATATTAGAAACTTTAGAGCTTAGTTTTTTTTTTAATTTTTTTTATTAAAGCCTAATATGTACATTTTGTGTCTAGAGTGTCGATGGATCGGTTTTTCATTCTCTTAACTACAATATTATAGACAAGGGCAAACATTGCAGGTAGTAGGGGTGCATTTGGAAAAGCCATGTTTTTCCCATGGGCAGCTATATGTAGCATGTTCGCGTGTGCCCAATACCTACAATTTGTACGTATTAGCGCCAAATAAAAGGACATACAACATTGTGTATGGGAGCGTCCTAGAATAATGTTCCGTTCTGAGCCCATGGGTGCAACGACCAAACAACAAGCAGAGTACAAAAAGAATTGATTGTCAAATTATAAACTAACGCGCGCGAAGCCGCGCGCAAAAGCTAGTACTTTATAATATTATAAATGCGAAAGTAAGTTTGTTTGTTTGCTTGTTACCTTTTCACACCTAATCCACTCAACCGATCATCATGAAATTTTGCATATACTTTGTCAGGGTTACAGAAAAGGACATAGGCTATCATTCAGAAAAAAAATATTGTTCCCGAGGAAAAGAACAATAACTTTCGACGGTCACAATTGCTTTAAGACGCCAGATGGCACTACGGGTCTTTCGAATCATGTTTGAAATATAACCCGACGTTCTGAGCAGTATTCTAAGAAAAAGTACTAGGCTTGCATGAATTCTAGATAGTACATATTTCAATCATTAGTATTATGCTTTTAATATGATTTGGATAAAATTTTGCACACAGATAGTTTATTATAACCTAGATTAACACACAGGATACTTTTAATCCCGGTAATACGTTTCCGTGGGATAATTTTCGAACTCCGCGCGGGCGAAGCCGAGGGCAAAAGCTAGTAGGTAACAAATAAAATTTAGAAAGTCCGATATTTTTATTCAAAACCTTTTTCAGAAGAACCTTTTTTTATTTCAAAACCTGTCTAAGCGACATCCGCACTAACACGATATTTTGCAATACATCTTGTCTTATAATCTATATCACTCTTTATTATTGCGACTATCAAAATATAGGACTCAACATTTGGTAACATCTTATTAATGGTGTTGTAATAACATCTTTTTGCTCTTAAAAATAATCAACAGGTATGTACTCTAATCATGTAAAGGCGAGTCTATCGGATTACATCTTCACTTTTCGTAATATTATGTAGGTACCTACACAAATATATAAAGTCGTCTCCATTTACCAGTGCTTCAAAATGAAGTAGACGCATCAATCCGACTGTGATATACCTACCTCTGACTAGTCATCCATTTAGTGCCCTAGTCAATTGAAATATTTCTCGTGCAAATGACTATCAAAATACTGATAGGCAGCTAACTGCCTGAGCTATTTTTTTTTATCTCACGAAGCGACACGCACTTTACTTGTGGTTACCAAGAGTACAAACATTGTATGAATGTGTGCGTATGCGCAGGTGCTCTTGGTGCCGTCTGAGACAATGGCGAAGCCCGAAGGATGTGTAAGCGTGTATATGTCATGTGCTGACGTTGGTTCACTAATGTTTGACAAAAAACGAATGACAAATGGTCATTTATAAAATAACATTATAAAAACCAGTCATTTCACAAACATCTCACTTCGCAAACATATTATTGGGTTGTTGCAAATGAAATGGCGGATTCTTAGACACTGTATAACAGTACAGTGAATTACTCCTTAGAGTTTTAATAATTAAATAATATTGCGCAATACTAAAACTACATGTTCTTCGCTGTCCAGAAAAGTCGTATTGTTGTTTGAACTTTCGAAGAAACATCACGTTTTTAAGTGACAGTGAAAAATGGACAAACGTAAAATTCGCCTATTGTTTTTTTACGAATTCAAATTGGGACACAGTGCCGCGGAGGCAACGCGAAATATTAATATGGCATTCGGCGAAGGTGTAGCTAGCGAGAGAACAACACAGCGTTGGTTTGAACCATTTCGTTCCGGAGATATACCGACTTGGAGAACGAACCGCGCGGTCATCGTGAGGTAGCCATCGATGACGATCACTTGAAGGAAATCGTCGAGAGTAACCCTCGAAAAGTACTGTCAGTTACTTGAAACTGTTCACACCAATTTGTCAGAAAAGCAACCGGCTTTAGTGAAAAGACATGGTGTCATATTGCTGCATGACAATGCTCGCCCGCACATTTCTAAATTAGTCATTAAAAAAATAACGGAACTACACTTTGAGACATTGCCACATCCAGCATACTCTCCAGATCTGGCCCCAACGGATTATCACTTATTTCGTCACTTGAATCACTTTTTGGAGTCCAGTCTGAAGTAGAAACAGCCTTTACGAATTTCGCCGCACCTCTAAATCGAGAATTTTACAAAACCGGAATATACAATTTGGCATCACGTTGGCAAAAGTGCGTTGAAGCTGAAGGCGATTATTTTGATTAAAATAGTAATAAAAATAAATATATTTTTTTTTGTTTTAAAATAGTAATAAAAATAAACATTTATCCTATCTTATCCGCCATTTCATTTGCAACAACCCAATACTTTATAAGTAATCATTTGACAAAATACAGATTTCGCAAATGTTTTAGGTACTTTGCAAATACTTATTTCAAATGTTAAAATATCATTCCAAAAATATGTATTAATTTGACCAAGTACAGACGCCAGCACATCAAGCTACTACAATCTATCAAAATTCTTTAATAGATTTTCAACTTTATCGCTAAAGCATAAGGTTCAAAGTTAATTGGGAAAATTTGACAGTTTCGGGTAGCTTGATGCTAGCGTCTGTACTTCGTTTGTCAAATTTGCGATTTTACATAACTAATGACGGTAGATACATTTTTAGGTAGGTACTTATTAAAATTTATTGAATTTCCCACCTATTGCCGTAACTATTTCATTTTATTGCACTGTCTTTTAAGTAATAGATATGTCGCAGCGAACTGGTTTAATTAGCCGTTGAGTTAACCGCCTAGCCTTATAGTTAAACGGCGGCCGTTTAACTAACGGCCTGAATGATATTCAATTACCTATAGTTTAGGTTGGAACTGTAACCAATTCCGCGCGAGCCGAATTGGTCGCAGTAACTAAAGGAGATGGCGGGGGCTCGTTCGCTCACTTTGCTCGCTCACTTGAGCTCCCGTCATCCCCTTCGAACCTAACCTGTCCGAGTCAGTGCCACAAGTCCCCGAGCTCGCTGCGCTCCCTCTTGAACAAACACTTAGAAAAATATCTCAAATAAATTAAGTAAGTAATTATCAAGCAATGCATTTTGTCAAACGTTATTTATGCTTTGCGTTTTTTTTACCAAGTAATTAAATATCTTTCAATTATTTGTCAAATGAGTTATTTACAGAAAGAATAGTTTGTAAAGTGATAACTTTATAAGTAAAGTATAAAACCTAACGTTATTTTTAAAATGAAAATTTGTGATTCGGTTTTTGTCAAATGACTGAGACCGGCCGGTCGATTCTGTAAAAATCTCACCGTGAAATCATACGTGAAGTGAGCACTTAATAGTGTTAATCCCTAGCGAATCACTCTACGCTCACTTCACCCAAGCTTTAACGGTGAGATGGTTACAGAATCGTACGGCGACACTCGTCTTCACGCACACATTCACATCGTGTTTGTACACTTAGCACTTGGTTACTATAAGTACAGCGCGCATGGTTTCGTGAGATAAAACTACTGTACGAAAACGCAATGTCTACTCCTTGTAAAGAGAATCCATGCTCCATGTCCATGTTATATACACCTATTAAATTGCATGGACCGACATAACCAAAGATTTTTACAAGATACGTAGCCTTTGTAACAGCGTTACATTAGTAACTGACACAGCATTTATTTTATGACAACCATCCTCTTAGACATAGTATAAAGAGGGGAAGTAGGCTATCTCCGGCCTAATCCGCGATATAATTGCCTACTGTCTTAGGGTTGTCACTTTTAGGAAAATTTTAATTCAGTGCAAACCAACACAGAAATGTAAAACAAATACAGAAATGTATTCAAGATTCAGAGCAGTATTATTTATAAAAAAAGGGATAAAATAAACCGGCGCGCGGCGGGGCGGTGGGGGCGCGACTGTCCGCTCTTCGTCAGATTCGGTTGTCGCCCAAACCGCTAACAAATATTTATACACTAAGAGCTCGTATATCATATATGTATATCATTGTAAAAAAAAAATACAAAAAACTGTTTAGTATAATTATATACTAGTCAGTTTTTTGTATTTTTTTTTTATACGCACAATGTAGTATTTGTACACATAAAGGACCATATTTATTTTTATTTTTAATTAATACAAACATTATATCTATTGAATCACACATTTATTACAAAATTACAAATTAGCTACAGAAAAATACTTTCTTCGGTTTCGACTATTACGAAACGCCTTGTTATTAAACTTTAATGTGTAATATATCCGCATCCTTATAAATAACTTTTGCAAATATAATTTCGGAAAGCATGGGCAGGGCGGTGAAAAATGTAAATCTTTTATTTGTTCATAAACAAAAGCCGCGACGCGCGAACCTCGTGCGGTGTTAGCCCCGACTGGCGCTGTGAGAAACGGGTCGAGATTTTGTTTAAGTGTGCGTGCGGCGCGCATAGATACTTTGGCGCACACATACAAGCCGCGCGCGGTGCGTTTGTATGAAGATAACTTACTTCCCCTCTTTATACTTTGTCTTAGATATGCATCCGACGCGTCGCGTGGAGCAATCCTTGTGCACGAGATCTCGTCGGGGGCTGGGTGGTCGGTGGTGGCGTGTGGCCCTGGCACTGGGCTGCAGATCACGCTGGTGAAGCGGATGGCACACACCGTCCTGATCCTGGTCAGGCTTCACTACCCGGGTATCATCGAGTTAGATACCACTGCTTTACGAAGGAGGGATTCCCTTGCGCCGCTCACAGGTGGGTAGACAGATAATGATTTCTTAATTCACGCAAAAATACTCAATGGTACAGATTCCCGCACTTTTTCTTTCTATTTCATTAAAAAGAGGACAGAAGATAAATATTAGTTTAGTAAATATTAGTTTAGTCTTGTCAAATTAAGATACTCCATAGACAAGTTTAGACGTGATTAAAAAATTGGCTACTAAAAATACGTCAATTTACGTCATTTGCTGACTAATTTGACAGGACTAAACTAATATTTATCTTGTCATTTTCGTAATGTAATAGAAAGAAAAATATACACTGAACTTAAATTTAGTTTATTTTGTGAACAAGGATTCCCTTGTTCACAATCGGCGCCAATACCTACTCTGGTTTTCAGTAGGTACTCATCTCTTCTAATTTACCTAATCTTAACGACTTTCGTTGCTATATATGTACAGTAATTATTCAATCACTTTTTATAAGGTATGTTAATTTCCCTGAAATAATATAATATAAAATATGCATAGATACCTAACTTACAATCGTTTTTAGGGTTCCGTACCCAAAGGGCAAAACGGGTACCTATTACTAAGACTCCGCTGTCCGTCCGTCCATCTGTCACCATGCCGTATCTCATAAACCGTGATAGTTACACAGTTGAAATATTCACAGATGATGTATTTCTGTTGCCGTTATAACAAAAAATACTAAAAAACAGAAAAAAATAAATATTTAAGGTGCTCCCATACAACAGACATGATTTTTTGCAGTTTTTATAGATAATGGTACGGAACCCTTCGTGCGCGAATCCGACTCGCGCTTGGCCGCTTTTTATAGATAATGGTACGGAACCCTTCGTGTGCGAATCCGACTCGCACTTTGCCGGTTTTTATAACATTCCGTCAGTAAGTAAATAAAAAAGGAAGGAACAAAAATCGGACAGTCACAAGAACTCATAATATGGACTGATAAAAAAATACCTAATCATTGCTTACCTATTATTTACGTTTTCCAACAGGCGTAATAATTTAAAACTTTTTTGTTGTCAGTATTCGGGGAGCACAGCAAGCCAGTGGTGTTGCTGGGTGCAGACGGCTGCCACGTGTATCTCCGGCACACGGAGTGTTCAGACGTGTTGGTGTGGAACACACGCGACGCGTACAACTCGTCCCGACTCGACAACATACATTCTGCGGGCCCGCGATTGACCACTACGTCTGTAGCTGCTGATCCTTTGAAGCATGTACTGCTAGTCCTTGATTCTAACTATCTAGACACTCTTCAAGGGAGTTCGCCTACATACCATAAGATTACTTTCGTGAACAAAAAGTTTTATTAAATAATTCATTCATTACCTACCTATACTATCCGAACCTAAGTACCTACCTTTTTTTTTCAATTAATGTCGATTGGTCCTTTATATAAAGAGCTCATGAAGGATGACTTCAAATGGTGTGCATTCATACCTTTCAAACCCAACTACTTACTTAACAGAACTACTTATAAAAAATTAAAAAAAATTGCAATGTTAACAAGATGCACTAAGAATAATTAAAATAATGGCGGCAAATGTTACGATGATGAGTAGAAACTCATAATCGTAACATTTGCCGCCTTTTACACAGACTTGGGTGTGATTTGAATGGGTACTTATTTTGGGCCGATATAGTTTCACACGCAATTTCGGTTCCCATATTTAATTTCACGTCTAGGCACATGCCTACTAAAATACTACAAACATGCCTCTTGCCCAATGCCCATGTAAGTATATACGGTCAACAAAGAAGATAAGTAACCAGAGCCGTCGGATATAGTTGAAAAGACCGATTGACGTTTTCGAATAAAATTTAATTTGATAAATAAACTGTTTGTTTTCTATTAATTTAATTAAATTTTATTCGAAAACATCCATCGGTTCCTTATTAAACATCAACAATATCCGACGACTCTGGATACTTATCTCCTTTGGTGACTGTACATACCTAGATGTGCATTGGGCAAGAGACATGTCTTTAGTATATTTGTCTATGTTCAGTAATGTCTTGTAGAAACACCATGTGCTAAACCGGTTGCTGTTCGATTTTATAATCGGGTTTATAATCGGCCGATACGGTTTGATTGCCAAATGATGCAAATAAATAAAGACTGCAGCACTAATTAAATTTTATATACTTACCGAATTTAAAAATGCACGCCTTCCTTTTAGTTTGTTAGAATTAAGTGGCAGATAAGGTCGAATATGCAAAGTACATCTGACCTATATCCTAATAATAGCTATCCGGAATCAATTCGACTGTACAGTACAGCGTATTACATGTTCAGACTAACAGTTTATCAAGTTAGTTCAAGGTAGGCACCTTTCGATTCTGTTGTCTGCTATTTGACGGATCTCAATTTAAGTTATGCTGTGTCAGAAATCAAATAAGGTGTTGATATAAATCCTTGTTAGTGTTGGCAAGGTCGTCTACTTCTATAAACAAAACACAGTATGAAAGGTCCTTGTTGGTCCTTCTAGTGATTCTTAGTAATTATACAGTATCTGAAAAGTTTGATCATATTTAAGGGTTTGGTAAAGACCATAAAAACTGAATAACTTTCTCCATGGGTCCAACATCATAATCATTAAAAAATTATCAATGTCCCATGCAAAGCTTCAATAGGTACCTATTCGACCAAAATGTATAGAACGTCTAATTAATTATTTTTTCGCAAGTACGACATTGGCCCCACGGATGAAGTTAAGTTTGATGGTCTGTACCATGTCAGACCCTTAACCCTTTACCGCATAGGAAACCATATATGGTTTGACATGTTTACAGTTTATTTACTCTAAAAAAATAAAAAAACTAGCGTATAAATCCTAAGGGGGTTTGTTTTTCATATCATTAGCAATAATAAAACACAACTATTTTGTCTATCCATCACATACCACTTCGACATTAAAAAAAAAAAAAAAAAAAAGCACTATAATTAATTCTGAAGCAAACGTAAAAAAAAAAAAAATTCAAATTTCACTTATTTAATATATCATGCAGTAAAGGGTTAAATATGACCACAACGTTTTGATACATGCTGATTGGCCAACAATAGAAGAGTTGAGAAAGTAAACACATTAGGATTAGGGAATCTAATCTTTATCTGAGGTAAGCAGAATGAAAATAATTAATTCACTGCATTTAATAAGCATGCAGTCTTTTTTGAGATGTAGAGTATCATATGAATTTAGTTTATCTACTAATTGTCTTAAGCGGCTGTTCATTTATTACGTAAGACGATTTGAGGGGGGAGGGGGTCCAATCAAGTCTTATTTTTTCTTACGTGACGTAAGAACAGTCTAGACGTCTCCCGCGTCTAGACTTTTCTTACGTAAGATCACAAAATAAGCAAAAAATACAAGTTTTTAATTTACTACTTTTTTTTTTGCTACTGTTTCAGTAGATACTGATCTTACGTAAGATTAAAAAGGGGGAGGGGTTCATCCAAGTCTTATGTTTTCTTACGTAGGAGGAGGGGGAGGTCAGAAAGTGCTTAAAATTGTCTTACGTAATAAATGAACAGCCCCTAAGCATTTGTTCTTACTAAAGAAATCAATAAAAAAAAAAGTTACAAATTTAATAATATAAATAATAAATCACTTCTCTTTTCGAAAAAATGATTTTTTTTTAAAAATGTAACAATAGTGTTATCTCCCAATCTACTTCTTATAGAACTACATAATATGTAGCCAATAATAATTTTAATTAAAGGCGGATTCGTAAGCTGTTGTGGGATCCCGCAGTTCCTAAAATTATGCTCGATTCCGCGGGATTACGGTATCCCACTTCATTGGATTGCAATCCCTAATTAGGATGGTCAATAATGAGTCAAACAAGTTCATTGTCTTCTTGAAGCTTAGACTTAAATCTTAACACATGGTTTGTAGCGATAAATAAAACTATTCAACTGTGGACATAACGCTTATATTTTAACATAACATGGTGAAATTAAAATAAACATCTTTAAATAAAAACAACGAACATAATACAAATATTCGGAGGTCGACCCATGCGACGTAATTCAAAATATTTTTAAGAAAGCATTCATAAAATGTTTACTTTGTAGATTAGAAAGCGGCCTTTCTTGTCATATTACACTGATTTTCTTCTTCCTCTAAAAGCACTGTTTTCAAGAACAATATTAACATTAAATGATTCTAGCGTCAATATTGATTTACCAATTATATTGATTTTATTATTTTATTTTCTAGTTACTGTGAACACAAATCATTTACACATATTTCACGGGTCGGTACCTCCGAAGACTTTAAATAAATTAATCTGCGATCAAAGTTGAGAGCCAGACATTTATACTTATAATTAATAAGATAATCAACTTTCCAATACAACAAAATTAGCATAATCTTTTAAGTTAAGCACTTCGGCATGTATTCAGAAACATTTCAGCATTGAACCAATTAACTATCACATTAAAGATTGACCTTCGTTTTGTTGACCTATTCAAAACCACTGAAAAATCATACTATAAAACATTTTATCTACACCCATGCTATAAATCCTCTATAAGTTTCTGAAACAGTTAGCTTATTAGTAACCTTAATATCATCCAAACGAGTGTTATGATGTTGTACTAAATCTCATTATGCAACTCCTTTGCTTTTTCGATCCCTTCCTTACTCATCAAACAGCCACATTCTCACTACTCAATTCGTGGTATCTTTATGAATTTCAAAAAAAGAATAGCCATGCTCGCGCGTTTCACTACCACAGCGCAGTAATAAAAAAAAACGTATAATTTATTCGAATTCACGTCGTATCCCGCCATTTTTGTTCGATATTAATATTGCAAAAATTGTTTGTTTTTATTAGATACTCTGCAATTAAACTTTCCATGAATTTACATAGTTCTTACCACACTTTACCAACACCCTATGGTTCCAGAACCCTTTATAGAGCATCATATCATGGGTGTAGATAGTCTTGTATGCAACTGTATATAATTAGGTATTAAAACACTGATGTGATACTATTATCCAACAGTTGCATAAATAACTAGTAGAAATCTGTTTCAAGTAATAATCAGTCATAAAAAATATCGTATCAAATGAAACAGGACTTTCACTTTTTATACAGGTTGACTTGTAATCTTTATTTTTCTAATCAATGCTAGAAATGTCACTGAACTGTCTCATAATAAGTTTTGTATCCTGATAAAGTAAATGGATCACAGGTACATTGTTTAGGCCATGGCCACGTTACAGTACAGGCTAACACAGATAACGCACTAAGCGGAAGATAGCTGCTCATTTGCCAGTCGGCACACCAAGCCCCTTCGTAAGGCGATATCTGTCTCATTGATTTTGGTAATATAAACACAAAAAAATGTCTTTTAATAAAATTCAATTTCAATAAAATAAATTAATCAAAAATCATCATGGTAAAATGCATAAAGAAACTCTAAATTATGTGCATTTACGAAAATAATAATATTTTTTATATTTACAAAAAAGGAATTTTAATCCAAATTCAAATATCAGTTTAGGTAAATAATAGCAAAGCACATCTAAAAACATACATAAGTCCCACGTTATATGTACAATATTTGTGAATAGAAAATATTTAATAAATCACAATGATCCCACATACTCCTTGCAAGTGGCATTATTAAAAATCATGCTAGACAAATATCCAACATAAATCTCGTCGCATACGTTATCAGCTATCCAAGTCTTACCTATACATGTAATATTTCACTTAGATTATGTATATCGTAATAGCTGTACAAATATTAATCTTTAGTCACAGTGTACACAGCAAAATGTATTTTATTTATGTTCAATTTTAAAATCACAACATCTCTAGGGCCAAGGCACAAATGTGATTACTTATAACGCCCTCTAGCTAATTTCATATAATTCAAGTTATTATTTTGTATCTACAGATTGTACATTACATATGGTACATGATGAATATTAATTTATATCAATAAAGAAATGAAATGAAACAAAATATCTAAGTGTAAGAGGGCATGATTGGTCCTATATGTTCAACAAATATTTTGTTGACTATGAATTTAGAATTGACAGTAATCTGTGATCTAAATATTAAACAAAATCTTTAAGGCCTCATTACCTCATAAAAGTTGCCTGAAAGGCTTGATAAAGATAATATCCCGATGTAGAGTGCAGTATACAGAACAGTTCTGCTACGCTAAGATACAAGCAGAACTACCATACTTATGAAGCTAGTAGTGCATCTATGTTATTTACAATATAATTGCCAAATGTACAAAATAAGACCAATGGCAGTGAAACTAACATAAAGTTACTAATATATTTTTTTAAAGTACACTTAAAGAATCACTTTTGCCTCCATTATATTTTTTGTAATATTAATAATAATAAAATATATTTATTATAAAGTCTATCAGCGGTAGTGGGACGTTCGCTCACTTCGGGATATGACCTTAACATAGATAACCTACAGATAAGTTTAGTGTAAGTCGTTCGCGAATTGGCTGACATTCAATATGAACCATAAACTTTAAATGAACATGACTGAACTCAAGGATGCGAGGAAATAAATTAACTACAGGCACTATCTTGAAAGCCTCTGCCATAATATTGCCCTATTAAAAAATTGCACAAATGTTACATATGCACAAATGAACGGTCAGCTACACGAAATCCTCAGATCTAAGTTTGAATAGAAAATAAATAAAGAACAGGTGTGTAAAGTATGGTACTCCTCAGACATCATCTGTTGCTCTCATGTGGATATTCGAGTTTTCCAAACAGCAGACTTCTCTCCTGTAAATATGATGTATTTATATAGATACATGGAATATGTACATAATCATTGAATGCATTCAGTACCCTGATGTCCTTCATAATATAAAAATGATATATGACATGTGTCATAATCATTATAAACAAGCAAATCATTATAAAACACATCTACAACATGGCAATGTGAATCTATGAATTACTAACCTGTCCTATGAGATTCCCCTGTGACATGATTGGTATGCCTAGGAACAATGAACTTTGACTCCTGGAACATTGACAACATTAAATCTTCGGTGGTGGGATGATATTCTACTTCGTTTATACTAGCTACTAATGGAGAGCTCTCATAGTTCCTGTTTGTGTCCCGGGTCGTGGGCGTGGCGCCGGTGGAGCGAGTGGGGTAGTCCACGGAGCGCGGCCTGCGCGTGTCCACGGGAGTCATCTTAGGATTCACGTGGACGTCTTTGTGGATGTACGGCTCGAGAGACACGCTCGTTTCGTTTTCGTGTTCGCTTGTGTCGTCGGTAGCACTATTCCCGTTCACTTCGACTATCAGTGGTCGCTGAAGCGTCGGCGACTGCACCACGGAAGTCGTGTTGTGTATAACGGTGACACACACTGTGTGCTTCACTGGAGACGTCACTTCACTAATGCTATCATCGGGAAGACTGGCAACACTTCGGGACAATGAGGGGCTGTGCGTGAGAGCTGTGATATCTGATTCCGAATCCGGCTCGTTGGCAGGTGGCTCAATTATAATTTCTTCAATGACGCTCTCTTCTTTAACCTCAGTAAGTTCGTTTACAGTTTCGGTCGTTCGTTTCACGTATTTTGGCATACGCAACGCCCAATGGCCGTTGTGGTCGTCAGAGGACCATGAATGTGTAACAATTGGTTTTTTGCGCTTATAAAAGAGCATATAAGCGGTATTATTAACTAATTCACTGTATGCATTTTCATCGTCGACTGGTGTGACTTTAGAATCATCGAATTTGTACCAATGTCCGTCATATGGATTTTTACAAGCTGCCGTGTAATGCCCAGTCTCCAGGTCGTCACCGTGGTGATAACAGATGGCATAGAGGTCGTACATATTCTCGTGCGGGGTGTTCGCGGGCGTCTTGGACTGCCGTCGTCGCGGCGAGCGCGAGTGGCCGGGCGACTCTGCCATTTGTACGTTCCTTCTAACAAGATGCGGCGTCATATCAAAATCGTTCAAAGGAAACTCTACCATTGCTGTTAGCTTTGTGCTCGTACGACCTTTTGCTTGCCTGCAAATATTACGTTTTCATAAATTTTCCACTAATAAAATACATAACTAATGTAAGTAAAATTATACTCACTGTCGAAACCGCTTTAAATGTATTACTAAAATATCCGGAAGAGACCAAAGACCGAGGGTCTTCACCACAGGCATATATCGCTGACACTGCGGACATCTAGAGAAAAACAAGCATGTTGATTACTAACTACTAAGCATGTGTAAGAACTACTAAGTATGTAGTATGAAGTATCGCTACAAACTAGTATTGAGCCTTATTAGAGACTATATGGAACCATCAATGGTTGAAGAATAGACGATTCTACCGCTGTGGCGTAGTGATAGTACAAGGGTACCCTTGTACTATCACTACGCCACAGCGGTACATACACACTCACACTAAATAACCTAGCGAAACTCTGCAGACGTGACGGGTTATCGACTGATGGTAGGGTTGTTACTTGAAGTATGAGTTGAGAAAAAGTTTTTTTTTTTTACATTTACAGGTGGTAAAATAAAAAACAATAAAAACAATTATGGATTAAGTATTGCCTTAATTTATTTTAAAATATACTGGTTTTATTTTGTTGTTTTATGTCTTCTGGTAATATATTATTATTTTTATTGCCATTGAATATGGACTAGATGAGTGCAATGTAAGGCGAATATCGATACACGTCTGTGAAGTTTCGCTAACAAATTTAATTTGGGCCGTGTAATGTTAGTTACCTCCACGCGTCCTCCTGCGCGAGGCGCTCGGCGCGCGTGTAGTGCGCCAGGCAGGCGTGCAGCGTCAGCGGCGCCGCCGAGCCCGCCGCAGACACGTGCACCTCGCACGCCTCGCTTGGGGAGCGGATTATACTGGGGACACAAAATTATATTTATTTAACCCCTTGGGTACATTTGACGTCTGAGAGACCTCATTCACTTGTTTTCCCTAGGAGCGGATGACGTGTCTAAAACGTTATTTGAGGTTAGGCACAATTCTGTTCGTTTCATTGTAGCTTGTATCAGTCATCATAGAAGAGGCAATTACAGTATTTCGGTGAACATTATTTGCGATACACTGCCCCATTGTGTCAAAAACAAGGAATATATTTATGATAGTGATGGCGAAAGTAATAAATGGGGAGAAGTTATTTGATATACAGGGTGAAATTGAAAACATGCGACAAATCGAAATGGAAGATTGTTCTCATCATTATGAACAACTTTTACCATGGGACCAAACCTGAAATTACGAAAAAAAAATCAGCTGTTCCCTACATTTTGACGAGTTATGCGAACATAAATGTAGAGAACAGCTGTTTTTTTTTTCGCGATTTCAGGTTTTATCTCATAGTAAAAGTTGTTCACAATGACGAGTACAATCTCTCATTTCGATTTGTCGCATGTTTTCAATTTCAACCTGTATAAGTTTTGTGTTGCGTTGCGGAAGTGGTTGTTACAAGAATGTTTTTATTCAATAGATGAGTTCTTTCAAAAGTGTCCCTGTAAATTTTATACATTAAAGCACAGATATATTTGACTGATATCTAAGTAAATACATAAATTTCCAAAATATACTTATAGTTAAAATAGTAGTAGTATGTAGCTATAATAATATATTGTACTATTGCATGCTAATTATTGGCCAAATGTGTTTTACTAAATATTTTATTTTAAGAACTTCATGTACAGACGCCAGCACATCAAGCTACCCGAAACTGTCAAATTTTCCCAATCAACTTTGAACCTTATGCTTTGACGATAAAGTTGAAAATTTATTAAAGAGATTTGACAGATTGTAGTAGCTTGATGTGCTGGCGTCTGTACCTACCATATTTGATGCAATAAATGAATTGAATTGAATTGATAATTTCCCACCCAAAAAAAAAAACCTTAAGGATAACAACAGAAGTATGAGTAACATAGAGCCATTACAGGTTCTAAAGTAGACATGCGCAAAACAGTGCGTTTTAAAGTCATGTAATATGATGTTACATTTCGTACCGAGGAATGTTGCATTACACCATGACTCCAAACATGACGCGAAATGACGCGCCTCAACACGGTGGTTTCGTTCGTGTAACTGTCTTGCATCATGGCGCGTGCGCCGTTGCGGGGTAGCAAGCATTACTGTCATAGTCATAGTGCAACAGTCATGATTTAAGAGGCCGTGCATAAAATTCACTCGCTACTGTTTAGGTTAATTCGTTGCGATTCTATGTTTGTGTGCACAGTTCATGCAGATACACGCACACGCGGGTGAAGTTCGAGCGTAGTGATCGCTTAAACAATTTTGATCCTTTAGAAGATATTATTTTAAGTAACATAATTATATAATGTACGGCTTACAAATAAAAGCCTGGAATGTGTGTGTACTGTATATTTATCACAATCAACAAAAAAATGGTTCAATTCGTAGATACCTTTAGACATTCAACAAAACAATAAATAAAAATGATGATACAGTGATATTTATTTTTGTAGATTGTTTGTAAAAAACACTTTTACACGTCAAAAATAAATTATTTGACAGCCAATTTTTTTTTTAAATTGATGAACGAATACCAAAGAAAGGACATTCAGGTAGTCCACATAAATTACTCCAACTTTCACATCATCGTGCAGAAACGTATCTTTTTTTAGAAGTCAGTTGTTTTTTTTTTATAAAAAAGTTTTTATTTTTCACTTTTTAGTTATACCTACCTACCCCAAGCAAATTCATATAACAATACTTGCTATGTAAATATCAGTGACAGGAAGCTGCATCTGCGTGATGTTATGTTGTGCGATTGCGTAAACAATGCATACATATGCGATAGCAGCAATCGCGGTTGTTTTACTGGTATTTATTTAAGAGTTCCGTTGTCTGTCTCCGAAACTCATCAACAGATCTTTACGAAATTTAAATGGGACCATTTCGGAACAAACTTCTACCGAACAACAAATAATTTTGCAAATCTGCCCATTTATGACGGAGTTATGCCCGAACATACATAAAATAAAAATAGAAACATCCGAATTGATAACCTCTTCCTTTTTGAAGTCGGTTAAAAAGGAAAGAAAATGACCTAAATAGTCTTCACACTACTTAGGTTTTTTCTTTCCTTTTGGTGATTTATAACATAACAAATACAAAAACAATAATGTTTTTCATAGTCTAAATATTCACATCATTGCGTAATAAATACATTCATCATGTCAAGTCAGGTATCCAGGTTCAGCTATTATTATAAAAGTTCAAAAGAAGTAAAAAAAATACACTCCACGCAACTTGAATAAGACCAATATATATTACAACCACATACTTATTTATAAGAATAATTGCATCAAATTAACGCTAAACGGTTTCTTTTTGTACGCTGTGTAGATTATTGCATTTTGTTATGCAACATGAAACATAATCGCGCCCTTGGTTAATTTAGTGCCCAATAGCAGTGCGCCAGTTGATTAAGACCAGTAGCATTTTGCTGCCTGTACAGCGAAGAAGTGCAAGTGTCTATCATCTAAGTGTACTTATTGTACTCAAACAATTGAAATGTAGTAGTGTCAAGTAGTGGTTTTTTTTTTTGTAAAATGGGTAAAAGAAATGTTTAACATCAGAAACATTTCTTATCTTATCTCATCTTATATTTGCTCGTGAAAAGATTCACTGGAAAACTGAGTGGTATAAAGTAATTAGTGGTTAATCTCGATGGCCCTGACGGCTTCTCTTGTTATTTTCATGAATTGCGAAAAAATGAACTCATTTTGTTACGACGACGTAAAGATTTCGGTTCAATAACTATATGGGCAGCTATGTCATACCATGGGGCGATTGATTTAGTTATTCTGGAAGGTAGACACACAGCTAAATCATATGTTGAAGTGCTGGTAAAGAAAAGCATACGTTTGTGAATGTCTGTAGGGGTCAAGATTTTATTTTCCAGCATGATAATGTGAGTATCCATAAGGCATGCACAGATATGGTTAAAAAAAAATCAGATCAATGTTCTGCAGTGGCCCTCAAACTCGCTTGACCTTAATATCATGGAAAATGTTTGGGGATGTCTTTCTCGTTAGGTGTACGCAAATTCAAAGCAATATAATAACTCAAAAGAGTTAGGGAAAGCGTTACAGCAAACATGGAATAATATTTCTGTCGAGTACCTAAAATCTCTGTATACTTCAATACCCTCCAGAATCTTTGAACTAATTAGAAAGAATGGCAAGAATACTAGTTATTAATCATTAAAAAAACTTCTGCTACAAAAAATAATATGTGTTTTTTTCAGTGGTCTTATTCAAGAGGCGCTGTACAAAGAAGCATCCTTGTTACATGCAATGCACACAGTTTTCACTGTACATCCCAAAGGGCAATGTAATTGATCAGATTTACTTACTTATCTTATAACGATATCATACACGGGTTTCAAAAGCTCTTAACACATTGCTTTATCAAACCAGAGCCAATAATGTGTGTGGTCTTATTCATG
The DNA here is from genome assembly GCA_949629135.1 of Eremobia ochroleuca. Lineage (NCBI taxonomy): Eukaryota > Metazoa > Arthropoda > Insecta > Lepidoptera > Noctuidae > Eremobia > Eremobia ochroleuca. The sequence goes on along the minus strand of OX451391.1, from coordinate 12,166,321 downwards.
TTGCGGGGAGTGTATAAGCTCAACATATCTGGTCAAAGTAATTTATACATAAATCAAATAAAATCTCATTATTAAAATTAGTTAGCAAATTTTTTATACATCATTTACATAAGACATTCCGCCATAACGTTACTGGATCAAAATGTGGTAGTCGGCGTACAATCTCGGAATTATATTTACGTATAACTCGCGAGCGCCTGCGAAGCAAAGTGATACGTGCTCACGCTGGGAGAGCCCGGTCGTTACTGACGAAATCGGGTTCGCGCGGTCGATAATATAGTTCACTTTGCCTATAATTTACTAAATGAAGTTATTGATTTTTAATATAATAAAATTTAGATTCTATTAAAAGGTTAACATAAGATTAATGTGTAATTTTTAAATTTTCCTAAAAGTGTTTGTTTAGTATGGAAAAAAATACTTATGTGTCTAAACGCTTTCTCAACAATTACGTCTTTCAGCATTTTTTTTCTGCTTTAATTCGTATTGATGTCAATAATGTTTTCAACCCATGTAACAGTAGACTATATAATGATGTTACAAACATTTTTTAATGTGCACAATCTTTTGGAGTTTTGTTGTACAACGTAGCCAAACCATCACTCTCTCGGTACTTTTGCGGAAAAGGGTTTTGGAATATGGGTGCTTGCCATGATTATATACATTATTTTAAAAAATCATTCAAGCCATGTAAAAGAATAATAACTCATCTCTTACGATAATAAAAAAAAAAGTTTTAATTCTTCTTGCCTTTCACACAAGTAGTGATCTAAATTGTTCGAAATGAGTTGATTTCGTGCACGGGGCCTTAAGACTTATTTAATCATGACTGTCGCGCTACTACTAGCGCGGTGTCAATAAAACGTAAACCTTATTACATGAAGGTTGTCATCTCTGGACCGTACATAATAATAAACAGTTATGAGTACCTATTTTGTATCTGTAATAACTAAAATAAATAAGTAATCCGATTTTTTTTTTGCTGTTTATTTTATTAAGGGGGTCCGTGAAAACTGTGCTTGGTTTCCTAGGGGTCCGTGGCTGAAAAAGGTTGGGAAACGCTGTTCTAAATAATAGTTGACTTATTTCGCAGCCAGCCGACCGGCGCCGGCGCGTGCTCCTTCTCACTTGCACACATGGCGAAAATTACCGAGATAATACAAACACCGAACCAAACAGCGCGTTGCGCGACCAGTGCGTGTCATGTTTGAGTGTCATGTACAATGCTTAATTTGGTCGAGCCATGGGTAACAGGTCGTACGCGGTCGGCTTATATGACGCGCAATGCAAAAATCGCATTACTTACCCAAGTCTATTCTAAAGGTAGGCACGATAAAAAATATACAGTATGGATTTTTGAAATGTAGCAGCAAACTGCAAGGGCAGATATCGTCACCGTTGTAGCTACAGGAAAATGGTCTTAGGAGACTATCCTTATATTTTTTATATACATAATTTGATAGGCATCCATAGATTTCTTTAAACTCTACAGTCAGCAAGAAATTTGTCAATTTTCACAAAAACTTTTATTGATGCCAATCGATTCTGTTTCCTATAAGGATCAACTCTATTGGACCACGTGAGGTTCGAATACTAGAAACGTCAGAAGTCGTCTATGCAGGTACACAGCCTGTGTACGCGACACACGCAGTGCTTTAAGGGTGTGTTTCCACAGAAGCGGAGCTGCGCGGAGCGGAGCGGAGACGTGTAGCAATCGTCCAATCACAGACGAGACGAGTGACGCGATGAGGATTTCAACCATTGTGATTAGTCGATTCCTGCACGTCTCTGCTCCGCTTCGCCCAGCTCCGCTTCTGTGGAAACGCACCCTAATATTACGGTCAAAATACGGCCGAATAATGCATTATTTAAATTAGGACAGTATGCGCAGTTTGCTTGCGCGTCGTTCAACTCCATCTGCGGGAAGGTCAAGGCTACGTTATCAGGGAGTGTATATCAGGAAATAGGATGTGGCGCTACTATAATTATGGTTTTCGCGATAAATTGACTTCCCGTTGAATGCAATGTCAACTTCAAAAATATACTTAACCCTTTACTGCATGATATATTAAATAAGTGACATTTTTTTTTTTATGTTAATGTCTTTATTAAAGCTTCAGAATTAATTTTAGTGGTTTTTTCCAAGTGGTGTGTGATGATAGACAAAATAGTTGTGTTTTATTATTGCTAATGATATGAAAAACAAACCCCATTAGGATTTATACGCTAGTTTTTTTATTTTTTTTATATTTTTTAACCGGATGCAGCTGAATACCAGTATTTTACATGGAGCGAATGCCTATCTGACCTCCACAACCCAGTTACTGGGTAATACGATACCCCTAGGTAAGACTGGATGTCAAAGATATACGAATGACAGCCGGGACCAACGGCTTAATGTGCTTTCCGAGGCACGGAGGGGTCTCGGTATGTAAAGATGGTCACCCATCCACAGACCAACCGCGACATACGTAGCTTAACCTGATCGATCGACCTGTGCGGCTGATATTATTAAGCCACGGGCCCCTCTAAAAACTTAACGTGAGAAATAAAAAAAAAAAACTAGTATAGATAAAAAACTAGTAGTCCGAGAAGCTGTACGCGGTCCTTTTACTATGCCCATATTTACATAATTAATTGTTTATTTGTTATTTACAACAAATTCATAACATTATCATGACATCAGACAAAATTTACCTGTCCCTATGCGCGGCGTCCCAGAGAAGTTCTAGCCGTAGATGAGGATGCTTGTCGTGTGCACACAACGCCTGCTCCACGTCCAGAGAAAACAACGGATGCGGGAGCTGTGGATCAAATTGTGGCTGTAGTTGCCTAAAATGGCGTAGATAGATTTTACCGATACATTAATTCAAGTTGCAAACAATGCAGTACTATTATATCTAATAAAACGTTTCGACTCACGCTTTTAAATACCCCAAGGGAATGATGGGTTTTGATGACGTGAGGTGATAACAAAAGTGACTGCTATATGTGTACTTTAAAAATATCTATTGGATCAAAGACCACTTGTCCACACAACTTTGCGTGTCCTTTGTTCTTTCAATGATAAAATACTTACCTCTGGCTGCAAATACGCGGGGTCCCGAGGCCGGTGTGCCTCAGCGATCCGCGCGCGGAAGATATCTGCGCCCTGCGCATTCTCCAGCACTCGCTCGGCCACCACTTGGCACATCTCCTTCAACATCAGCTTCTGTAAGTCCTCGTATGAGATCTCACGAGGTACTTGCATAGCGTAAGGTGATCCTACGAGAATGTTGAGAAAGGATGTCTTTATGAATATTTTTTTATATATTATAAATAGTATTTAAAGTTAAGTTATAGTAAATATTTTAAGTATACGTTTCTATAAATCCAGCACAGCGCATTTTTTATATCCCATTACTCAAATTGCATCTCGCTTATTGGTCCAAGACGGGAAGATGTATATTGGCGCCGATTCCCTTGTTCACAAACTAAACTAAATTTAAGTTTAGTGCATCTTTTTCTTTTTATTTCATTAAGAAAAGGACAGAAGACAAATAAGAGTTATATGAGCAATTTCAAAAAAAAGTGTACCCCCGGTTTTTGCCTTGTCCCTCGACTTTGTTCATTTATTTGTATGTGATAAATGGCTTCTAGCAAAATATATTCATTATAAGTAAAACCAACATGTATTTAAATACATTTATAAATTGTTGTTTTGTTCTTATTTGACTAAATATAAAACTTACGAATTTTTTTAAATATTGAAGACCATCGAATTTACCTGTCCCCTTCCCGACTAGGGTCAGAAAATCTTTGAATTCCCAAAACTATCGCGTATTGGGAGTGGTTTGTAAATGTAATTTGAATTCTTAGAAGTCAAATTGATCAGTTACAAGTATCAATAATATTGTTTTTTACATAATTTCTATTAAAAATACATATAAATTAAAATCGAAAATATTAGCCAACCGGAACATTCCGTATTGTGACTGCTCGTTTTAGCAAAAAATCTAATAATCGTGGAAAGTATTCGACAGAAATCGCAACACAACATATCGTCTTTCATTGACAATTAGTATTGTTGAAGTAATAAAATAAGAATAAATAAAAATAAGAATAAAGTATTGTTGAAGTGCTGTGTTTCAATTTCTTCGCTCAGGTATGTGACCAAGTTTTACTATTGTAAATCAATTTTCTTTAATTATTGTTATTATTGTCAAATTGCAAAATCTATATAGTATTTGATACCAAAAAGTTCGTAGTGCTAAGTACGATGGGCAATTTTTAAACAATTTAAAACTACAAAAAGGTTGCATTATGTGACCTCCATTTTGTGACTTATACTACGGTCACATTTAACGGAACGGTGAGTCACAACAGGTCGGAATGCATAAAGCTTACTTCATATTGCGAATCCTTACTGACCGGGAGAATCAACTTAAATTACTTATTATTAAGTTTTCAATTTCCAATTTACAGATTGAAGTTTGCTAACGACAGTTTTAGGTATGATTTTCTTAACTTAAAATAAGTATTGCTTTTCTTATGATAACACTGTAGGTACCTATTATTTTTCATTCTTCAATTCTAATGAGAACCGCGTAAAACTGAGTAGGTAGTACGAATAGGTACCTTGTAGTTAACTATTTAATTGACACTTCTTGCTCGTAAAGTGAATTTCTTATACCTACACAGCGTACACACATCTTTCATTGATTTATACATAAAATTCTTAAAATTTTGTAAGCTATTTACGTATATAATAAGCTTTTGTTTGGCTCTGTTATAAACTCTAACAGTTGTATTTAAACATCGCCCTCTTGTATCAGAAACTACTTACGACTTAGTAGTACAAACAAGATCAAACTGTTTTATATTCAAAGTATTATCATTAAAATAATGTGTTATTTCATTACATAATAGTCATAAAGATGTTCCTCACTTCCAAGCATAAAATATTTTATTGTAAATTTTTATTTTCGACAATTTATCAGGCTTTAACTACAATTCTACTTTTACTTTTAATTTAATTATTTTTTTAACTTTAAATATATTCTGCCACTGGCTTTAATAATGGGCAAGCATTATAATAGTATAACCAAAGACAACTTAGCATCTAAATATAAGACTAAGTAGTTCCAATATGAAAAGTAGGGCTAACAGTGTTTAGATTATCATTTGGTGATAATAACTTAGGGTACTACGTACGCCGTACGTATTATTTAGGCAATTTATAAATCAAGTGAACACAGCTTTATGTTTTTAGGACTTCCAATTTGTCACTGTCCCTTCAAGAGTATGAACTTAAATCTATGAAATCAGATGATTTTTTTTCCTTTTAAATAGTTGCGGCTACAAATATGTTTACAGTAAATATATTATTTTACAAAAAAGGTACACATATTGAGTAAAATATTATGTTATTAGAGTAAAATTAAAAAATAACCAAGTAAGAAGCGAAAGAGTCACAAAACCGAGTAAAAATCAATCATTTTTTGTAAACCCTTGAAGCTAAGGCTATTTTCATTGATTAGTCAATGAATAACATATATTATAAATTTAGATTAATTAAAAAAAACCTTATTAATTACATACTTTCCTTTAATTTTGCTTTTAAATCTAGTCACACAACGGAACTAGTTCCGCCTCAAAGTCCGTTTTGTTTCGATATTATCGGGAAAATGCCTCGAATTCCGCGTTCCTTTTTGTTTTTCTGTATAATAAACTATATAATCTCGTAATATATAATAGACAAATGAAAAAAAAGCAACCTAAAAATAAAATCGAATTTTGTAGCAGGGTACACTTTATTTTGAAATTGCTCATATTCGTTTAGTCCTGTCAAATTAGTCAGCGCCTGACATAAATTGACGTATTTTCAGTAGACAACTTTTTAACCACGTCTAAACTTGTCTATGAAGTATCTTAATTTGACAGGACTAAACTAATATTTATCTTCTGTCCCTTTCTTAACGAAATAGAAAGAAAAAGATAATAATAATAATAATAATAATAAATAATAAAATTTATTCAAGAATGAAGTAAAACATAAGGATTCACATTAATTACATGCGAGGTTAAATTTAATTCTAACTGTAATGTAGCGACCTGCCTGATATAGGTTTATGAAAACCTGTGTTTCAGGCAATTTCAAGATGCATTGAACTTAAATTTAGTTTAGTTTGTGAACAAGGGACGAAATTAGTGACTTAAGGAAAGCCCCTATTTTATTATACACTTCGGGAGTAAAAAGAAACGTAATACTATTGAATAATACTGACCGAATCTCTCTCCTTCCAGTAAATTAACCCACAAAATAAGGAGATAGGGAGTAGTAGGCGTCTGTAATAACGGTGGTGCTTCCATACAATATAGAGCGCCGAAGTCTATGCCGGCCGCCTCCCAGCCCGCTCGGGCGTTGCACCAACCTGATGATATAGAAGAAAAGTCTTTAGTACATTGGGAAAGAGGTGATTATCACCCATTAAGCGCTGATTTTACTCTCAATATATTTTTTCTCTTTTCCATCATATGGATCATTGTACTGTTGTCAAAGTTGTCTTATCTAATGTTGTGTAAATGTGTAAGCCATCGCAAGATAATTTACCCATTTCATTGATTTCCGCCATAATGATGTGATCCCTATCAATTCCCGTGTCGTTGTGTAGCGTAGTTCGCAGTTCTTCCATGGTCGCGTTCGGCGACAGTTCTACACCGATACGCACTTGCCGAGGCTGCTGGTTCACGTACACAACCTGAAATACAATTAATTTTTCAATGACTACCTCTTTGCTCTTGAGAGCAAAGAGGAAGTCATTGAAAACCGTCCGCGTGGATTTCGTACTTTATATTATTGGTTTTAAAGAAAAATAAAATTAATCATAACGATCTTTATTATTTACCCAGATAAGTAGGCATTTGAAATATGCTTCCAGTTTCTAAACCAAAGGAATGAGATATTTCATACAAATTGTATTGTCACATTTCACCATTTATAAATAGAATTTTCAAAAATTCTTTATTAGTGGAAAGCCTACGTCACAAAAGGAACCTTTTGTCTAAATTTTGAATTTCGACCCTAAAAGTTGTGTGACAATTGCCACACTTTTATTTTGTACATAGATAGGAACATCATTAGTAATCATTCAAAATCATTTAGTTATTTTTTTCATGTCATTTCATGCGTTACTTTGTCCATTTACAAATCCAAGAGAGTAAATGTTATGTAAAAATATTTAGTATAGATTCGGGTTGCATGTGCATATTTTTACGCGCCTAGCTGCATGCTGCATCCAAACTTGGAAAAAGTTATTACGAAATGAAAACTAATATTCTTACAAAACATTTTAATCTCAACGTTTCGTTAAGTCTATACCCCAAAACTGGTGACTCAAAAATATGTATCATACGATTTTAACTAATGAGCGACTACAAATATACATTAGTTTTATATCAAACTAGATGTGCCCGTGACTTCGCTCGCGTGCATGTCGGAAAACAAATTAGATTTCATGGGTTTTAGTTTTTTTGCGCGGAACCCTATTCTTTTTTCTGAAATAAAAGTAGCCTAAGTAACTTCTTATAACATCGGCTATCTGCCAGTTAAAGGCCCGTCACAATCGCTCCAGCCGTTTCGGTGATTAGCCGGAACAAACAGACAGACCGCCTAAACTATTAAACATAGTTTTTTTGTTATAGATACTGCTTTCATATGCATTTAGTAAAAAGCTGTTATTTTGACATTACAAACAGAGACACTTAAATTTTATTTATTTGTATACAAGTTGTAACTTAAATAACGCACAACCTCATAAGGGATCATTTTACTGATAATTATGAACAACTTTTACTATGGGACCAAACCTGAAATCTAGAAATAAAAATCAGCTGTTCTCTACATTTATGTTCGCATAACTCGTCAAAATACAATAGTACAATGACGCCTTATTTTATTTGTTTGGTTGTGCGTTATTTAAGTTACAGCTTATAGATAAAATGTGACGTAGTCTTAACCTACTCTATTGAGACAGTATGGCAACTGACCCCAATCACGCGTCATCAACGTACTTTAACCGGGGCTGCAACTACTGTTGTTGCATAAAGAAGTATTTACAGTATGTTACTAAAGACTTACATTAACAGGTAGCGGTGAAGGCTGGGTAGTGGCTAGTCGTGAAGGTAGCTGCACACTCACACAGTGGAACGGGTCAAATGTACATGATGTGCGCTCACATTTTGCACATGTCAATGCTGACCTGTAATATAAATTGCAAGATGATTTGCGGTACAATAATGTCAGTGGTTCAACATTAAGGAAATTGCAACTGGAGGATGGTTGAAACAAGCGTGTGATGTGAATGATTGTATCTTATACCAAGCAGTGGATAAAACATGAGTATGACATAGTGATAATAACATTTCTGCACCTGTATTGAGCTTGAAATACAGCCTGTACAAATGAACTGTTTCTCCTGGCATGATTAGCTAATGTTTCAGCTGCAACTACTTCATCAGGTTTACCACATGTATTCTGAAATAAAATACATAAATAGCACAAGAGTGAAAATAAGTTTCTTTTATATAGGGTGACTGGTAATTAGTGACCGATACTTAAACAAATGATTCTACTCATCATTACAAACAACTTTTACTATCGGACCAAATCCGAAATCGCGAAAAAAAAATCAGCTGCTCCTTACATTTATGTTCGTACGAGTCGTCAAAATGCAGGGAACAGCTGATTTTTTTTTTCGTCATTTCACTTTTTGTCCCATTATAAAACTTGTTTGTTGTCATGAGTAGAATCATGTGTTTAAGTATCTGTCACTAATTACCAGTCACCCTATATATTTTAAAGTCAAGTTACCCACACTGGGCCCGTGTGGTGGATTATGGCCCATTCCCTCTCACAGAGAGGAGGCCTGTGTCCCAGCAGTCGGAACATTATAGGCTGCTTATGATGATTATGAAGGTAAGTTGATATTAACTGCTCACCTTAATTGTTTTATATTTTTTTTTAGTAGCTGTATTCAAATCTTCATGCACTTTATCTAGTAGCCAAAATAAGAATTCTTGTGCATCATGTTGACTATTCCCTCTATATTGTGTACCATGCCTTTCAACCGCACCCTACAAAAAGAATACACAGTTAAATTTATTCTGTTATATTTTTATCATTATCAAAGCCGACCCCAACATAGTTGGGGAAAGGCTAGGCAGATGATGAGAGTATTAACAAGATTACATTACATTACACCTTTAATGATACCATATACAATGTGTAACGTTAAATGCGCAAAACCTCAGACACCCCAAATGATTTTTAATTCAATTGACCATTTCAGAGAGAAAGTATGTTATTAAAAAAATTGTAAATGTTTTATGTGCTGTTTTAGTTTTACTGGCCACTCTGATCGTTTCTTGCGCCTGCGACGACGCTTTATCGAAGCAGGAGTCGTCACTGAGCCGCTGCGCCGCGCTGATATTGGGTTGCTTGACCTATTAATAAATAGACACGGCAACGTTTTTAATGAAGATTTTTTGAAAAATGTGACATATATATTAAAAAGTGATTCCATTAATTCTGCTCGTTATTCTGATCAAAGTACTTTCAGGTTTTGCGCATTTAACGTTACACGTTGTATAATCAGCGGCACAGAATCTTGGCCAAGCACTTATCTCACAAATACTTGCATAACAAAAACTTTAAAGTGTTTTCAATAATTGTTTCTTATGAGGGTTGGTAAAAAAAATGTTTACTCTTAGTTCAAGAGGGCAAGTCATTGTTTGATTACACTATGATGCAACTTTTAATTTTTAGTTAAATCATGTCTCTTAAGGACTAAGTCGCAAGTTTAAATTTGTGTGTTGTAAAAGTTTATGGTTAGCTTATTGAATTATTGTGTTTTTGTGCTTTATATCAATATATAACTGAATCTTATATAACTGAAGGTGCTTTAACATCAATAAAAATGCCATTAACACCAGCACAGGTTGCACAGGCTGTAGCATTAATCGACCAAGGATTGACACAGCGTGATGTTGCTGTGGTGCTTAATGTACCACATTCATTGATGCAGTATGCTCTAAAACGATACCAGGAGACAAGCCACTATTCCCGTAGACCAGGCAGTGGAGGCGTCAAATGTACTAGCTTTGCGTGCTCCAGACGGTCGGGAGCGAGAGTGAAGAAGAGGACAGAGATTTCTACCTATTACCACCACACAAACTGTGAGTTTCCATGGCTATAATGGTTTGGGGAGGAATAAGTTCCGATGGTCGTACGGAGTTGGTTATCGTCGATAACCAGCTAACTGCAGCGCGACACATCGAGGAGGTCCTCCAGGGACATGTTTTGGCATATTCGGGATACATTGAGCACGACCAATTCCGCCTAATGCACGCCCACACGGTGCAAAGTGCGTTGAAGAATACCTTCAAGAAGTTGGTATTCAAAAATTGCAGTGGCCAGCTCGTAGTCCGGACTTAAACCCGATTGAGCATATCTGGGACATGCTCAAAAGAGATAAAGTCCACCTCCGACCCGCTAGAAAATGTTAACCGACTTCGAAATGCAGCACTGACTGCTTGCGAAAGCAGAGTTGATGTCAGAAACATCATTCAAAGCATACCAGATCGAATGCACGCCGTTATTAGGGCTAGAGGAGGAAACACCCGATACTAAAACATAGAGGCCATAAACCAATTTAGATATTTTTTATTCTAGAGTGTTTTAAAATTGATAGGGTAATCTTTGTTTCTGCAAAAGTGCCCCATTTAATAAATAAACTTATTGGTGTAGTGATCATCATTATTGGTGGAGATTTCCATTTCAAGTTCTAAAAGCATAATAAACACACATCTACCCTTATTTCAGTGTCAAAAATACATTTAAATGCGAAATATCATGAAATTTACATGTGGCCAAGTTTCCGTGCCAGTGAGTGAACTTAGTCATATTCCTAAGCAAACCAAAATCAAAATCATCATCAATCAAAGATAAAGTAAGGCGGACAAGGTTGAGGTTGAATTCAGTGGCGTGCCTAGTGGTTAAACTTAGGGCAAGCCAACATACTTAAAAAAAAAAAACTAAGTACCTACCTACCGTATCGCCTGTCACAAGTTGTGCCTACCGACTGATTCGTTTTAGTTCTTACTAATATTCTTATTTCATAATTGTAAGTTTTTGCTATTAGCAATTAAAATGAAATGTTTTTTAATAGCACCATTTTTTTCTTATATTATAAATTATATACTCAAAGTATTGGTAATCCTTTACAAAATCGCAACTTTTTCATTTTCATATTATCAGTTTCGTGTAAAATATGATAAGACGTATAAGAGCCATCTATTAACATTATTGGCACAACAGAGCTCAGAGTTAGTTCATATTTCACTCGCTCGCAACAGTCGCTATAGGCAAAATATTACAATCTGGCCACTAGATGGCGTACAAGTTATTGATTGATTTCTAACTACACATTGTTTACGATGTTGATAATATTTATAATTATAATTACTCACAATGTGAACAGCCATAACTCTTCAATTTTCGTTTCTTTATCACAGACAGATGACAAACACCACACACACGCACACGGAAGGCATGGTAAAAATTACTAGACAGATTTACTTTACCTTCAGTAGCTTTGATAAAAGCCGTTTTTTGTCAATTCATTTAGAGAACATGATCCTGGCGCCTGCTTTAATTTTTACAATTAATTAAGCGGCCTTTACAAAATATAAAAATTATATATTCTAACTCAAAACGGCGTAATCAGTCGGCGTCAAAATTTGGTGAACGTTTTATTTCTACCAACAGCTGTTTTTCTATTGCAATTTTCGATAATTCGGAAAGCCGTTCTTGTTCTTGAGTACTTATTTCTTAATTAAATATGTGTGAATACTTATTTAACACGTTCCGCGAAACAACTTGTCGCAGGAATGATCACAATTAAATGAGCTAGGTATCTTTAAAAGTTCCGGAAAGGCATCCTGAAGGCAATTTTCGACTAAAATGCCTATTACGTAATTTAGATTTCTGAGAAATAGGTACTCAAAAAGTAGGTTTAGGTGAAGTAATGAGATTATTATATTCGTCTGTAAAACTTGAAAGTATTTACCTTTCCGAATAAAGATTGCACATACTTTAATCCATCACAAGGCACATTTGCAAGCGTTTCCGAATTCATTTTAATGTCAAGAAACTTTTTAATCACTTCAAAACAAAGATAATCACCGCAAAACTAATCACAACACTTCATTTCACAGAAAATGTCCAAGCAAAAAATGCACCAGTAACCGCTCGAAACGAACTTGAACTAATTTGAAATTGTATCATTCCATTCCATAGATCGAGCTTTGCACAGCGACGCGCTCATTCATACTATTTACACACACACACGCTTCGTTTTACGTTCCATTCATAAAAAATCAGAAGCCAGGCTTAAAAATCAGTACAATTTGGAAAATAAGTACATACTGATGTAATCAACAACGTGAACATTTGTATACAAATAGTGACAGGTCCAGAAGCCTCATAAGAAGCCAGCTGGTGCGAGCGAGACGGGACGATGTTTATTGTTGCGTTCTCGCAATAGCGGTATTGGAGAGGTTTGGCAACGGTGCGCGTGATGAAAACTGTGCGGGATTTAAATATTATTCTTCGAGTATGTAAACCTGGCAACCTTGCATCGAACGTATAGCAGGCGGCCGCCGGCCGGGGCGTGCAGTTTTTATTATTCTTATCAATTCTTGCGACATGATTGAGTTGGTTAATTTACAAGTTTACTTGTGTAGTTTTATTTTTTTTTAATTTTTTATTGTTAGGCTCACGTTTGACTGAAAGCCGGGCTTTTCGGCTTTAATGAAAGGAACGCCCCTGGTTGAATTTAATTATACTTCAGAGTCAAGCAATGCTATATTGGAACTCTAATTAAAATGTTTTGGTTGAAGTATTCTATTCAAATATCACAAAAATATCCTATGCGTAGAGCTTTTTATAAAAAATTACCTTGAAAGCAGTACTCATGTCAGGAGTATAATGGCAAGCCCAGAGAGCTTTTAGAATTGCTGCCAATTGCTCAGTAACTTCACCGCGTGTACCATACTTCTTAGAATTTATTTTATTTCTCTTTTGCAGATCCACCTGAAACAGAATAATTATCAGTCATAGTAACATTATAATGTTGTAATTATTTATGATACATGATAATAAAAGTTAAACGAAAAGTGATTAATTTTACCGATGCAAAATGAATATCCAACATTATTTTTAGTATATTGCAAACCTGAATATAGTTTGTTCAGAATAAGTAACTGAATCAATTCCAATAATTTTTACACCATATTATAATTTGTCCCAAAAATATTTAAAAAAGGTAACAAGTTGGACACTGAGCGACACTAAGTACATATCCGCAATCATAATGCACACAAAACAGGTCACAGCCGGTCGGCCGGCAGCATGTTGTAAGTGGTAACCAACTTTTTGTATGGACATCCAGGTAACATAACAAGCTTATAACTTTGTGATTTTTCATAATACAGTTTTGAAATTTTGTACATAGATTTTTTTAGATAAAAATACATAAAAATTCGGGTTTCGCAAATACTAAAAATAATGTTGTATATATTTTTTTTTTTTTGTTTTTCAATATAATGATCTGAAAAAAGGGATACTGACTTTGTAATGGTCCAAAACAAAATATTCAGAAATAACATCAGTATGTGAGAGACACTGTAGAACGGCATTCATATAGCAAGTGTTGCCATGGTTTTTTATTCCAGTGGCCGCAGGGGTTGAACCGGGTGGCCATGGAGGATCCCCACTGCATGGAACCCGCTCACCATTCATTAGTGCTGGTGCAGACTTTACCTACAAGAAAAAGTAATTTTAGTTATCAGTCACGCCTCAAAGAATCATAACAAATCATTATATTTAATTATTCTTATTTACAAAATCATTTAAATATTTAGCAGAGTGTAATCATGGTATAGGCTGATGATGATGATGAATCATGCTTTTAGGTATTTATTAATTTATTTCTTTTATTTAAATGTAAATCATCATTTAACCACAATAAAAAAACCTTCCAGTTGCTGTCTGATTCAACACAAAACAGTGACAGTAATAAAGGAGGAGACAATTTAAGTTCCATAGCAAATATTTTGTCCCTAAAATGTCAAAATGATAGTAATTTTCTAGATTCCCATTGCTATTATCTGGTGGTTAACATTTTTTTTTTTTTTGTTGCGAGAAGCCTGTAGGCATTCAACCATACTTTTTGTAAAACTGATAAGTTATCAAATTCAGTAATTGCTATTTACAAAACATTAGTTGTTAAAGTACACCTTTTTTATTATTATGTGCCCTCAGGTTTATCCATATAGCTGCACATTTTGACCAATTATTTTCAAAATTCATACATTTGATTCAGGTTTTTCTCCAAATATGAATTCAGACTATGCTGCTGTGCTTGGACCCTGTTTAAATAGATGTCAATAATTATTGTTTTTTATTCATTTTATTACACTTCTGTTACTCAAGATTGGGTTTCATTTCAAGCTTTAGTGATATGCTTGTATATGAATATACCATTAACATAAATAATTATGTATATTTTGATCTAAAAATAAGTATTGTGATGAACACCTACAAAACTTCTTCAGGCAAACCAAACATTTTAGCAACCTGATAGAGTAATGGTGATAACATATTAAATTAGTACTCTCCTCACTCTATAATGTCAAAATACAAATCATTAGCACCGGAACTGGGCATATTTTGAACTGTCTCCTTTACCGCATAAGGGAATGCAAGGGTGGAAATAGTTTTTAAAATTATAGAGTAATCCTGTAATACTTACGCCTGATACGTGAACAGTGCTCATGTGTTGCGCTATCTTGTTTAGGAATCTTTTCCATGATGGCCTTCTAAACAACTTCCTTTCTATACCATTCTCGTCTTTAGGAGTCTCTACAAGTGTGGAGCTAGCACTTGCTGGTTTGCTTTCGTTCTCGTTACTCTTATTCTTGCTGGATCCAGGCTTTGTAGTTCCAAAGGGATTTCGAGGCAGGGTAAATGTACGTTTTAATCGGGATCCTTCCACCTGCTTCTGTGTCATACTGCTTTCGGACACTTCATTAATCAACTCACTCTCTGAACAAGATTTTAAAACCGAAGATAAATTATTGGTAGACATATTAAAGAAACAATCGTTGCAATTTTACATTTATAACTTATTTTTAACAAAAAAAATCCAATAGAAAACATTGATATGTCACTGACGTAAACGCCATTTTGATTATTTCTTGCCAAGTGCTCCTGATTTGTCTATGATTGATAGTGGTCTCAAATACTAAAATGACTAAAAGTGAACCATAATTTTTAACTACTCTTTATATGTCTGTGATTTTTAATTTATTTGGTATTTAGACTTTTGACTAAAATTATCCACCGTATCACCGAAAAAATAAACGCTGGATTTCAACGTGGTATGATGACAGGTGCTATATACTTCGACATAGCGAAAGCTTTTGACAAATGCCTTATCCCTTAAATGCATGATTTATTATATCGTATTGCAAAAAAATGCTATTGTATAGGTATTTATCTATAAAAATATATATATATATATATATATATTATAATTATATAATAATATTAATATTCCTAAAGGAAATATATTGTTTTGACAAAAAGAGGTGCGTTCAGAAACTCACAGCTATCACATTCTTAAAAAAATTAAATGACGTACTTTGTTGCCATATGGCAACATTATGCATTTAAGGGTTATACATAAGCTATGTAAACCAATGTAAACCAACTCGGTGTGCCAAAGCATCTCGTGCTCATCCTACGAGACTTTAAGTCAAACTGCAGGTGCAGTTTGACTGAAAGTCACCCACTATAAAATCACAGGAGCGCTATCTTCCCCACACACCCCATTCGCGCAGGAGTCCCCCAAGGCTATGCTTCAGTTTCACGCTGTTCACTAGAGATATCACAAAAACCGAAAGGCTCCGTTGCCTCTGTTTGCAGACGACACAGCCATTTATTACACTGGCCGCAGCCAAGTACAGCTATCTCTCACTCTCCAAACCGCAGTCAATAAACTCGCTGCATGGTTCAGGAAGTGGAGAATAGAAGTCAATCCCGAGTTCCCGATAACAGTCAAACAGTTCTCTATTCGAAACCACGACTCAAACCCACCTCCTCTCCGACCTATCACCATGTTCGGCATGCCGATCCCTTGGGAAAAGCGAGCCAAATACCAAAGTGTAATCCTTGACAGTTACCTTAAGCTATATACACACGGCGGCGTCGCTTGTAAAATTCATAGGTTGATTTGTATCAAGCTACACATTTTCAGTTTTACCTGACCTCTGCTTTTCGTCAGTTTATACTAGAAATGTATAGTTTTGATTTATCGCCACTCGCCGTGTGTACACACGCAGTGACTTTAGTCGCAAGTGGCTTCTGTGTTCCGTCTTCAAAATATAACATCTGCTCGGTATGATGTTGAAATCTGGGTGTGGACGTGAGTTATTGAAATCGCAAGAGAGTTGCTGGTGACAAAGGCGCTGCGTGTGTACCAAGCATTAAGAGTCAAATTCTATAAAGAAAGTATGTACAGACGTCAGCACATCAAGCTACCCGAAACTGTCAGATTTTCCCAATCAACTTTGAACCTTATGCTTTAGCGCTAAAGTTGAAAATCTATAAAAGAAATCTGACATATTGTAGTAGCTTGATGTGCTGGCGTCTGTACATACTTATGTATGTATGTACCAGCCATTGGCAGTCGTCGCAGACTTTTCTTTATGGCAATTAGTGCTGGTAATGTCAATTGTTTGATGTTGACACTTGACAGTTGACACTGACAATTCTCCAATTTCTCAAACTCACAGTGGATCACAGAAGTACAATATTATACTAGCTAGTGGATGGGAGGTTCGGCTCCTGTAGAATGGTTTTGTTTCGCTCACAGTTCTTATATGACCTTCACAAAGAATCTCATTTAATTAAATCGTGTTTAATTGTGCCCTAACCGCGGCCAGCTTGTATGCGTGAAATAAAATCTGTAACTATATGATGGATTCGTAATGCGCAGGTAAGATATTTAATATTTTAATTCTCGGTGATTGCTGCGGCGAAAATAATAAAATCGCTACTATAAATAGTACAGTAAAGACACCAACGATCGATTGAATTAATTTATTATGAATTAAAGTGAAATGGTGGGGTTCTTAAATAATTACAGAAAGACTTTTTTATGGCGAAGGTCCGAATATTTAGCTCCATAAGCAGAATCTATTTTGGTGTCAAAAAATCAATAAATATTTCAAAGAAAACCGATTTCATATGTCTAGAAATGAATTTCTTTTAAATACCTTTAATACTACATTATTACTACCTACAATATGGTTTACTATAATGGGATGATTCTGTAAAACGGTATGTTTGTTTCAATTGGAATACCAACTAAGGAGTAAACAAAAAGGAAAGAAATATGAATACATTTTTAGTTTACTTACTTTAAGACACTCAGGGCAGAAACCTATAGATGATGCCCATTCTCCTTTAATGAATTAAAATACGAACCTTTATACAATATGAAACTACCTAGATATTCAAACCTATTATTAAATAGATACATAAATACACATTATTTCCATTTATATCAATTACTAAAAACGAAAATAGTGTTTAATTACGAAATCAAAAATTACTATTTTCCGTACATTTCGATTATGAACATTCTAAATTAAGTAAGTCATCATAGCGTACCTTCTAACTCTTTCTAACCCAAGTAATTCATACTTTTAAACTTTATGAATACAGTACATTGGTATTATGAACTTCGAAGTCCAGTCTGACAGTCAAAAATGAGACCCAAATAAAGCCATGTTTATGTTTTAATAATAACTTACAACAACTAACATTAACTTATAATAACTAACATAATAACTTGGTATAGCTAGAGTAACTTCCATATCTGCATTTAGATGAGCCATTGGACACTAAAAAGCAAAAAAAAAAACAATTAGAGGCAGAGAGAGGTCCCTGCCCTTAGAGGCCCTTAGAGGTTTTTGTTGTTTGACTAAAACTAAATGTGTATTAAGTGTTTTAGAAAATAAAATAAATAATAATAATAATAATATTTCTACAACTCTGATATTTTAAGTGTAATGTTAGAGGCTGAGTATGGAGGAAGTTAAAGAATGTTTATGTTTTTATTTTAGCTGACCATCACCTGGCACAATGTCGGCCTTTGATAAATTAAAACTTCTTATTTGGAAGAACTTTCTCCTACAAAGAAGGCACAAATGGCAAACTATTTTCGAGATTGCATCACCTGTGATATTTTCTATGTTTTTAATACTAACAAGATGCCTAGTGGATCCGAAATCAAAACCTGAAATAAATTATCCACCTTTTCTCCCAACCTATTTTAATATTAGTGGAAGAAATCTGTAAGTAAATTTTATTTAAATATGTATGTAGTTTTTTTTTTTTTTTTATTAATTTTTGAAACACAAATAGCTAATGATTTACATTGTTATGCAGAGGCAATCTAACTACAGCAAAAACAGGAACTTTGGCATTCTCCCCTGAAAACCCACTCACTAGAAGTGTTACTAAAGATGCCATAGCAATGGTAGCTGATGACAATTTCAGCATACTTTTTGCCCTCCTGTTTGACTCGAATATTCTACCTCAACCTAAAGGCTATAAGAATGCAGAAGAAATGGAGCTCGCTCTCACTCAACCTAATGCTATGAACCAAATTCTTGTTGGCATTCAGTTTGATGATAGTATGGCAAGTAAGTATTTAATACTGTATTTCACAATAAGCTGTGAGTTCACCTCAGGGGCGTAGCTACTGCTGTATCAGCCATATCAATGATACGGGGCCCCCGACACGACAAGTGTACAATCTAGTAATAGGGTAGTACCATATCCCTTGGTAAGACTGGTTGTCAGACTCTCGGGCTTCTAACTACCCGTAACGAGTGTCGAAGATCCGCTAATGCCATCCGGAACTATCGGCTTAGCGTGCTTTACGAGGCACGGACGAGTCTCGGTGTCTTAAGATGGTCACCCATCCACGGACCTACCGCGGCAAGCGTAACTTAACCTTCAATTGACCCGTGCGGCTGTTATTACTTAGCCACGAGCCCCCCCACCTTACAAGTCAGTACGAAAATTTATATCTATAATTTATTTATATGGTGTACATAATAACGAGTATTCTGTTCTATTCTAAAAACAATACCCTAACAAATTTTGATACAGGGCCCCTTTAGAACAAGCTACGCCACTGGTTCACCTCTTCTATTTTATAAAGGTAAGAAGTAGACAAAATTTGTAAGTATAAATATTTTACAGATGCCACAGAATGGCCGAACGACGTAACGTTAACTCTAAGATTCCCGGCTGTAATGAGAACACCAATGGTAGAGCACCCACTGAGAGCCAGTTGGAGAACAAATTTATTGTATCCGCTGTTCCCGCAGCCCGGGCCTCGTGCTCCAGGCGACATGTACGGCGGAAAAACACCAGGTTCTGTTTTTGCAAGTTACCTGTTTTATTTAAGTCTCATTTATCACCCCTACACAGTCAGGGTCATTATGTAGGTACTTAATTATTTATTCATCGATCGATCGGGACTTTCTTGTATTTGATTAGGCACAGACGCCAGCACATCAAGCTACTACAATCTGTCAGATTTCTTTAATAGATTTTCAACTTTATCGCTAAAGCATAAGGTTCAAAGTTGATTGGGAAAATCTGTCAGTTTCGGGTAGCTTGATGTGCTGGCGTCTGTACAAAACTCCATACATTGTTATGATTGCAAAATTATATTTTTTTTTTAGCTCACACTATTTCTATCTTTTAATTATGTTGCTTTAAAGTCTCTGGATGTAGTTACTTGAGGTAAACATCGTCATTTGAAGGACCACTGACTCAGCGGTCGTTCACACGGTGCTGTCCTGTACGATATTTTACGATAAAAAGTTGAGATCACACGTCAACATTCTTCTATTAGGATTTTGCAGTGTGAACCTACCATGTGATCCCAAAATTATACAGCAAAATATCGTACTGAATGACGCCGTGTGTACGTTGCCTAAGTCTGGTTATCGTTGTGCCGGACGCGGGTTCCGTCCGGCGGGGTTCCAATAAAAAGAAAAGTAACTTGAGCAAATAATGCTCAATATCATCATCTGTCTAGCCTTATCCCAACTATGTTGGGATCGACTTCCATTCTAACCGGAAACAGCTGAATACCAGTATAATAATAGTACCAAATAATGCTCAATATATAAAATTAAATTATGTACTTATTACTTAATTAAATACGTGTAGGCTAAACTTACACACCGGTTTCGTAAGTGCTCTTACACACGAGGGACACGCGTCAAAGGCAACTGCAGCCTGTCGACACGTCGGCGGCTGTTGTCGACAATATGCCGCTCGCGTATTTGAGCACCACCGTACTCAACTAAATCGTCTCAAGACTTTCTTCACTTATTTACGTTGGTATCATCAATTACGCTCGTAGGGATGGCTGCCAACTAATAACATAACTTAACATCGTGACCTTGACCCACTGAGCTGTGAGGAGGTTTTACGTTAGTAACACTTTTTTACGAATGATATACGTGGTCAGATTCAAGGCTAAATAAACCTACGACGCGACGATAAAAAATAAATAAACTTATCAGCAACATTGTCTTATGTAAAGTCGCAGGATTCATAAATTAGTTACAAAAACTATGACTAAAATAGCATCGTTTTCTAGTTTGTGACGCAATATAACCAGGAACTTACATACTACGAGTACATAAACAAATCTAATAATATCTATGAAATAAACGTCGTTAACCTAAGACTAAACAGGGTTTTGATTTTTTAGGATATTCACCAGAAATGTTCTTAGCCGTCCAGCATGCTATATCTCAGGAAATCATAAAGCAGAAAACCGGGAAACCGATTGGCACCAAGGTGTACTTACAACGTCTACCTCAGCTTGCATACAGGGAAGATCAACTGCTAGTCGCGCTAGAAAGATTTATATCAATGATTATCATGCTCTGCTTTGCGTATTCTTTCGTGAATACAGTCAGAGTTGTAACATTTGAGAAAGAGTTACAATTAAAGGTAAACAATATGGATATATTATTAGATAGAGTAAAACAAAACTGAAACTTAAAAAAAAAAAAAAAATTTGGTCTGCATGTTCAAGACTAATGTTAAAAGCATTCTCCAGTTCACTCAGATTATATTTGCTTCGAGGTGTATGTAAATACAAATATTGCCAAACGATCTCTATCTGTGTGTTGACAGGAAACAATGACAATAATGGGCCTTCCATCGTGGTTACACTGGCTGGCTTGGTTCATCAAACAGTTCTCGTTCCTTTTGATATCGGTTGCGCTTATTGTGATACTATTTAAGGTAAGTTTATTGAGTTAATTTATTAAATGATAAATTATTTATTTTCTGTAAGTAGGTTTGTACAAACACTTTTACATATCAATCACATTTTTTTAAAACTAGATGAGGTCGGCGTTTCCTATCTGACTACTCTGAGAAGAAAGGCCGAAACAAACTCAGAGGTCACAGTCTCTTTTAAATTCCAGACATAACTTTGGTCAGATCATGTGAAGACCATGTAGATTGGTGTCTGAAATGGTCTTTTGAGTAAAGAACCACATAGATTGAGCGGACCTGTCCAATCAGTGCACGCATTTGTCGAAAATCGTGCAGCTCAACTCAGAGCTTGAGGAGCCTCACGATTCGACGAACAATAGTACCAATGAAAGGACATTTGGGTAGGCCGCATAAGTTACTGAAACTGCCAGATCATGATTAAAACTAACTAAGAAGGAAAACAGAAAAAAAAATACTCACATAGTCCTCACATTCACAATAGTAATAATAAAAAAATAAAAATACTTTACAAAGTAAATATCCATGTCATTGTCGTATATATAAAATTCATCAATGTCAATGTGTATATAAAAAATCCGGACATAATCTTTGAGGACCATGTAGATTGGTGCCTGAAGTGGTCGCGCTCTACCGTTATTCTATCCCTGGTAAAAAATACGGGCCCAAAATACGCCGAAAACAGGCCGAGGTAGTGAACAAAACAAAGTGAACGAGGTGTTCACTGCCTCGGCCTGTTTTCGTAACAAAACGACGAAACACCGAAAACAGCTGTTTTCGGTGTTTCGGCGTTCACTACCTCGGCCTGTTTTTGGCGTATTTTCGGCCCGTATTTTTTACCAGGGACTGCAAAAACACGCCGAAATGAGGCCGAAATCACACCGAAAATCATTTTTACCCGCTATAATAACAGAGATCGCCAGACGTAAGCAAATCAATAATATCTGGGAACCAAAATTACGATCCCCAGTACTTGGGTAACTCAGAATTTCCAGATTAAATTACTATAAATCACGAGACCAAACATTCTGTCAATTATAATGAAATACTAGGAACTGTCCGAGGTAGATATGTTCAAAACGCAGAATAGGAGAATAGGAGCTATGTGCGAGCTTTATTATCAATTCCGAATTCGCTCTGTTTTCTCGGACAGTGTAAGGATCCATTTATTGAAAATGTGATGTATAAATTCCTACTCAAATTCCATTCCATTAAAATTTGTTATATTCGAAATATTTAATTTGAGCGAATTTCGCAGAAAGCTTTTGCAGGCAAATTGACCACGACACTGCTGGTTTAAACATAATTTTGGAGTAGCGAGGGGAACTGCACCCTTTAGCCGTCTGTTATAAATTAAATTAGGTATTTAAAGATTGTATCACTTTGGTTTTACAATTTGATTGAGTAGATACTGTTTTCTTACCATTTCGTCCGAGTGTGTTCGAAGTTTCTAATATGCATATCTTACGATTAGCTTAAGAGGGTTTATCCCTTACAGCCATGTTGGAGATTCAAAATTGATGATTTCCGACGGACAATAAAACCATAATGTGTTTAATTTATAGATGAGATATTGACGTCATATTATTGGGAATTTTATAATCTAGTGCATGGCTGAAAAATATTTTCAATTTTTTGTATAGTTTTCTCATCAGAACCGTTTTTATGCAAGCCTTTTTTCAAACTAGCGATCGACGGTCTAAGCAGATGCGAGATATTAGTAAAACCGTATACGACAAACATATAACAACATTACATTATAAAAAATAATAACATTTATTAGTGCATGGCTGAAAAAAAAAACACGATTACTGTAAGTTTTCATTCAAGAAAAGTATATTCAAAAGTATCAATTGTAGCCACTTTTCGAGATATTAAACGTGTTAGTTTATGATGAAATCTGAAATATTTATATTTTCTTTTATACCTAGTAAATTAAGACATTTATGTTCTAAAACATGGTTCAAATATTTTTTTAATAACTTATATGTTTATTTTACTATGAATTATTTAGTATTGCTAGAGCGGCGCGCTGAGCGGTGGCATGAATCCGCGCCGATTATATAGCAATACTAAATAATTCATAGTAAAATAAACATATAAGTTATCAAAAAAATATTTAAACCATGTTTTAGAACATAAATGTCTTAATTTACTAGGTCTAAAAGAAAATATAAATATTTCAGATTTCATCCTAAACTAACACGTTTAATATCTCGAAAAGTGGCTACAATTGACACTTTTGAATATACTTTTCTTGAATGAAAACTTACAGTAATCGTGTTTTTTTTTCAGCCATGCACTAATAAATGTTATTATTTTTTATAAAGTAATGTTGTTATAAGTTTGTCGTATACGGTTTTACTAATATCTCGCATCTGCTTAGACCGTCGATCGCTAGTTTGAAAAAAGGCTTGCATAAAAACGGTTCTGATGAGAAAACTATACAAAAAATTGAAAATGTTTTTCAGCCATGCACTAGATTATAAAATTCCCAATAATATGACGTCAATATCTCATCTATAAATTAAACACATTATGGTTTTATTGTCCGTCGGAAATCATCAATTTTGAATCTTCAACATGGCTCTAAGGGATAAACCCTCTTAAGGCGTATCACATAGACATTATTGAATTTGTATGTAAAAAAATCACGCACGGGAACGCGTTATCAGCGCGCCGTCGCACTATGGGAAAGCCCCATACAAGGCCGTCTCAAAACCGTTTCACGTGAAAGTCATTACTATGGAGTAAAACTAATTAATTAATTTAGTCTTATAAATAAACTTTCTTTTCTATATTTTTTTAATTATTTTTGCTAACCATAATGTATATAAAAAGGCATCAAAGCTAACTCATGTTCAATGATGTGATTTTGGCACAATACATTACTACAATTCAACGCCACATTACTCGAAAGTTTTTGACATAAATGTATAAGTATTATACATTTTTGAAATGCTTATAATCTCCTCATAACGATTCTTAAATAATATTATGTATAATAAATAAATAAATTAAAATTAACCAATATAGTATAAGATGGTATAATTTTCGGGTTACTTTTTTTTTAACGAGACTGTTACCCGTTGCCGCTGTTTGCCGATGTCGAGATATTTTTTGTATTGCGATCTTTATACATTAGTTTACACAAGGAGAAAAAAAAAAGTTGCGCATACTTGCGCCTTTTCTGACACGGTGCCAAAACATATCGCGAGATAAAATTTTATTTTTTTCCAATATCTTTTTACTTCTCATAAATAAGAATGGTGAAGTAATTGAAATTACTCATAACCTATTTTTAACCATGATTGATGGTAAAGTAGCACAAGTTTTAACTGAAACTCCTTCGAGCGCTTCTTGTACAATTTGTGGTGCTACTCCTCGGCAAATGAATAACTTAGAGGCAGTTAGGACACGAGATGTGAATAAAAGTTCATTTCAATATGGACTGTCAACACTACACGCTTGGATTAGAAGTATGGAGATGATTTTACACATTTCCTATAACTTGTCTTTCCAAAAGTGGTCAGCTACTACACCAGAAAATAAAAAAAACAAAGATGAAAAGAAAAAACTGGTACAGAAGCGGTTTAGGGAGGAAATGGGACTGCATATCGATAAACCTCGACAAGGCACTGGAAATAGTAATGACGGAAACACAGCTCGGAGATTTTTTTCAGAATTACTCTTGCTCTGCAGACATTACAGGTGTAGACGTAGAACTTATAAAACGAATGTACATTATACTACAAACTATGTCATCTGGAATGGCTATTGATTCAAAAAAGTTCGGTGAATACGCATATAGTACCGCCCAACTG
The DNA here is from genome assembly GCA_949629135.1 of Eremobia ochroleuca. Taxonomy (NCBI): domain Eukaryota; kingdom Metazoa; phylum Arthropoda; class Insecta; order Lepidoptera; family Noctuidae; genus Eremobia; species Eremobia ochroleuca. The sequence goes on along the minus strand of OX451391.1, from coordinate 12,141,052 downwards.
TACGTAAATATTTATAATTGGTATTATATGCCTTCCTCCGTACATAAAATACTTATTCACGGAGAAAAAATCATTGGATACTATGCTATTTTACCTATCGGACAATTGTCCGAAGACGCTCAAGAATCCCGCAACAAGGATTACAAAAAGTTTAGACTTCATCATTCTAGAAAGTGTTCAAGAGCGGCTACCAATACAGACGTGTTCCATACCTTATTGTACACTTCTGATCCATATATATCAAGTTTGAGAAATACCTCAGAAACAATATCGAAAGAACTTTTCGATGAAGCCAAGTCCCTTCTTGCTGTCAACGAAAATCTGTAGGAGCTTGTTGAATTTTGTACATTATTTTTTTCTCGTTAGACACTGTTTATACAATGATATTAAATTCTATTTTATGTAATTAAATTACAAAAAAAAGTATTTTTTCTTATAAATGCATGTATGTATTTTTTTAAGTTTTATTTTTTAAATAAATTAATAAACATAATTTTCAAAATTATTATTTTTTCTATTAAACCTTATACTTTCACGTATATGTGTGCAAAATTACAGATCATTTAGTTTTGAAATAACTGAGATACGGAGTTTTGAGACGAAACATACGCGATTTTCCCATAGTGCGTCGCGTGGTTCGTTGTAGTGTTTGATCCACCTTAGAACAAACGAACCAAAACAAAAGAAGAATGTTCTTGTTTTGGTTCGTTTGTTCTTGGCATTTTACTATGGCTAGACTCTAAACCAACGAAATAATGCTCTAGTTACACACAATGGTTTGCACAAAAATAATTTGGTTGAGTGGGGTTAGAATGAGCATTCGCTCGTTTGGTCTAAGCCGACCTTTAGAATCAACACATATTTACCTATAAATTACATTTTTAGATACCATTCAACCAGACCGCTGCTGGTGACGGATACTCAGTACTTACATTCACACCATGGAGCGTTCTTTTCTTCTTTATTATCCTGTTCGTCATAGCCTCATTAGCATTCTCTTTTATGATCAGCGTCTTCTTTTCTCGAGGTAAGGCAAGCATAAATAAGCTACAGATATGTGTTTCTAATGCAATTTTGATACGGTCTCTCATTTTGGAAGATTAGTGATGGCCCACTGGTAACGGCCGCGAATTACGAGTATCGATCGTGGGTTCTAACCCAAGCAGGCACTTTACTTTGTGTAAATTATATCATCACCACTGCTCTCAAAATGGTGGACAAATGGTGGACATGCCGGTTTCCTCACGATGTTTTCCACTGCGTGAGGAAACCGGCATGTACTAGAGCCAAAAGTTCAAAGACATGTGATTTACTGGATGATTTTTTTTTTTTTGAGGCTTTGGCACCCTGTAAAAATTTGGATATTTACAGGGTGTTCTACTCATGAATATGAACAACTTTCTCTATGAGACCAACTCTGAAATCACGAAAACAAAACCAGCTGTTTAATACAAAAGTTCAATACCTACTTGACTAAAATGTATGAAACAGTTGTTTTTTTTTCGTGATCTTAGAGTTGGTTCCATAATGAAACTTATTCATATTCATGGGTACCCTGTAAAAATTTGGAGCCGGTAAAAAAAAACATGCTGTATACCAACCCGCACTGGATCCGCGTGGTGAATTACGGTCCACTACCTCTAACCGAGAGGAGGCCCGTGTCCCAGCAGTAGAAACATTATAGGCTGATTATGCTTATATTCTAATTTTGAATGAAAAAAAAAATGCTTCACAAAGGTAACTCAATATTGGACCAAAATATTAGGTTGTCTCATAAATTATTGCCAGTTAAAAAACAAATTATTATTAATATTTTTTTTATTAATCAAAATACATTTAATCAATTATTTATAGTCTCCCTCGTTATCAACAACAGTCAGCCATCTACTGGGCAAAATTTGAATACCCTTCTCCCAAAATGAGGCAGGCTGGGGCTCGAAAAAATTTTCAAGTTCAATTTTAATACTTCCTGAATTTTCGATTTTTATTCCCTAGTAAATGAAATTTAAGAGCTCGAAATAAATGAATGTCTGAAGGCGCAAGATCCGGGCTCTACGGTGGATGTGGAACAGTCAGCCATCCTAGCTCCTCCAGCTGTTTATGTGTTAACTTGGCGCAACGAGGTCGTGCGCTGTCATGCAGAAGTTGGACTCCAAGTCGTTTTGGCCGCTTAATTTTTAACATCTCTGCTAGTTTGCGAAGCTGCTGCGTATACAGATTGGCGTTAATAGTCTGATGAGATTCGAGGAGTTCCCAGAAAATCATTTCTTGCCAATCCTAGAAAACAGACAACATAATCTTACGACCGTGTTCATTAAGTTTAGGCTGGGCTGGTGGGTTTTCGCCGCGAGGAATCCAATAGGCATGACGCGTGTTAGTTTCATAATGTATCCAGCTCTCGTCACATGTAATAATTTCGTTGAGAAAGTCTCGTCTGTGCAGACGAAGTAACAAACTTTGACAAATGGCCACACGAACGGCCCGGTCATGGTCCGTTAACGCATGAGGTGTCCAACGTGGCATCACTTTGCGATATCCCATCGATTTGAGATAACGATCTATAGTCGCGTGGGATTGTCCAAATACCTTCTCTAAATCGCGCGTACTATACTCTGGATGTAGCTCAAGTTCGTGACGCAAAGCATCTTCATCGAAGCTTATATCACCGGTGCCAAAACGCTTGTACCAGAAACGAACAGTCCGATCGCTAGTAGTACCCGGTCCAAATACAGTGTTAATCTTTTTAGCCGTTTCTGTTGAAGAGACTTAAGTCGATGCTCATATAGCATAATAGCTCGCAGTTGACGCTGATCCATTTTCACTAAAGACTAAGTATTGCGTTGCGTCCGCGCCTATTTATACCCTCACCATAAAAGATATTCATCCTTACTAGAAAGATCTAGAACTTTCTTGAATTCACTTTAGTTTAAATACAAGAAAATTAAATACAAGAAAAATAAAATATGGCAAGAACTTATGAGACAACCTAATACAATAGAGATCGTATCACTATCTGCAATATTGATTGTATGAGCCCATGTTATGAAATTTTAATGATAATTATGCTTTATAGCTAACACCGCCGCATCCTTTATGGGCCTAGCATGGTTCGCGGCGTACTCCATATACATGTTAACTCAAGTATTATACGAAGATATAAGTCTGACAACGAAATTACTTCTAAGTCTGATATCTAACACTGCTATGGGATATGCGTTTCAAATGATCATCATGTGCGAAGGAACTTCAAAAGGTAATTGCTGGGCCTGGCATTATGTATTTTTTTTTTGTGAATAATGTAATTATTGTCTTTTATCAATGCTTTTCACATTAAGTTTAGCTCTGACTTGACTAGATGAAACGATTAGGTTCTTAGGTATTAAATTCAACTACTTATCTAAAGATTTTAGGAGTCAAATTATCGTCTAAACGACCAGACAGTGAATGAAAAAAACTTGCAAACCATTCCAACCAGTTTTCTGTATAACTGACCGACAGTTAGGTAAAGTAGGTATAGCTTCTTGGATCAAGACTAGAAGTAGATGACCTTGGAGGTGATTTAAAATGGACAAAAAAAAACTACGTATCACATACTAAAGTTTATTCTAAACTTTAACCCCCCTCTCTTAATAAACGCAGAGTTACAATTTATCTTCAGATTTAACATGCATTTTTCAAGGTTTAGGTTTGGCATAACTTAGGTACTCCGCGTTTATTAAAATACTAGCGGCCCGCCCCACATTCGCACGGGTGCAATGTTTTTTTACTAGAATTTCCGAAAATTTCTTTCATACAAACTTTGTCCTGGCAATACCGAACACAACAAAAATTATCCAATTTGGTGCAGTCATTCGGAAGTTATGCGCGTACAGACATTTCGGTGATTTTGTTTTACACTATGTGAGGAAGGGAGTAAGGTAGTAAAAGAACTATGTAATTGTGTGTAATGTACGAGCCTTTTAGGATTTAAAAAATTTACAATAACTGCGTACCTACACACTAATTACTAGAAGTGGGTTAAGTACTTCTAGCCCATCCTCTGATTGTAAAGCAAAACCGTACAACTCTACTCAACACATCAGTGGTTTGACCTTCCTACTGTCCTATTATTTATATAATTCTATAAAACGTATTGGTACAATTTTTTAATGTTATTTTGCAGACTATCTTAAATCGGTACACATAGAACTAAATTATTCATATGAACTTCGACCGACGCCACCTAATACTACCTTAAAGAAGACAACAGATGACTAATGTCGTACTTACCTATGTATAAAGTATTAGATAAGTTTTGTGTGTAGAGTTTTATTTTTATATAAGGCGTCATATACAAGGTGTAACTTAAATAACGCACAACCTCTGAAGGGGTCATTGTACTCATCATTATGAACAACTTTTACTATGAGACCAAACCGGAAATCGCGAAAAAAAAAATCAGCTGTTCCCTACATTTTGACGGGTTATGCGAACATAAATGTAGGGAACAGCTGATTTTTTTTTCGCGATTTCAGGTTTGGCCCCATAGTAAAAGTTGTTCATAATGATGAGTACAATGACCCCTTAAGAGGTTGTGCGTTATTTAAGTTACACCTTGTATACAGGAAAAATTGCACCATTTTTTTTTTCAGTAAATGCGAATTCCAGTTTGACGCTTTGCGACATTTAATTTCTCATTATTTATTTAACTTACAACTGCGAGAGCCCTGATGCCTAATTTGATGTATTTAAATATATATATATAATTATATTGCATAGGTTTACAATGGAACGAGTTCTTCACTCCGATCTCGTATCAGGATCAGCTGCAACCGGGCCACATCGTTCTAATGCTGATACTCGACACGATACTATACATGCTGATCGCGATGTACGTGGAGAAGATACGCCCGGGGCTCTACGGAGTCCCGTTACCCTGGTACTTCCCGTTTACTAAGAGCTTCTGGAGACCGAATAATCGTAAAGCTGCAGGTCAGTCTTATGCCTTTGTCATCATCATCATCATCTGCCTAGCCTTTTCCCAACTATGTTGGGGTCGGCTTCGAGTCTAACCGGATGCAGCTGAATACCAGTATTTTACGTGGAGCTACTGCCTATCTGATCTCCACAACCCAGTTACTAGGTAATACGATACCCATTGGTAAGACTGGTTGTCAGACTTTCGGGCTACTGACGACCCGTAACGACTGTCAAAGATCCACGAATGACAGCCGGGACCAACGGCTTAACGTGCTTTCCGAGGCACGGAGGGTCTTGGTATGTGCAGATGGTCACACATCCACGGACCAACCGCGGCAAGCATAGCTTAACCTGATCGACCAACACCCTTTAACGCAACGAATGTGTAGGTGTAATTTTCTCTTAGTTGGGTTGTGGTTTCCACGCAAATTTTGAGTTGGCGCTTTTCAACGTAACGTTTATTTCCAGATTGTGTCTTCGATCATTAGTTCATTACTTACTTGTAACCTGCATAAGAAACTTGTAACGAATCAATCAATCGCGTATGATCACCAATGTGATCATGTAATCAAGGTCATTATCATTGCGGTTGTTCAACAACTGAAACAGGTTTATTGATTTAGATGTTGAAAACTGGAGACAAAAACGTTCGATTTTGCTCTAAATATTTGTTTAAATTAATTTTTAATGTTAATTGAGAACTTAACAAACTTTACAGAATAAGCTTAATTAATCTAATTTTTTAGGTAAAGGTCTTAGACTGCCAATGATATCAGACACAACAAGTAGTTAAAAGATTAGTTTTATATACCCATAATGATCAAGGCTTTCCAGTGCGCACAGGCCGGCTCTTATCGTGGCCAAATGCACATTTAAGTTGCCGATATACATGATTTAGTATACTGCAAAAGGCGAATCGTTCAAGTGTTCATATGATAAATCGAACAAATTGTGAACTTTAAACCTCCAACGGCGATGATTCTGCATGACTAAGCAAGCATTATTTATTCCGTTATCTATTGCAAATTACTATGAAACAATATTTTCAGAGATAAATAGGAAGGATACGCGTGATCTGGAGTATAATGATGCACTTTTGAAGGTTGTACATGATCACGAAGAGGAACCAAAGGGCGTGCCCGCCGGCGTCAACATACAGGTAAGTCACGCATGACGTGCCACCAAACAATGTTACGTAAGTTTTGAACATTAACTTCCTCAAATACTAAAAGCATTTGCGTTTATTAAAAAATGAATAAACATATAATTAAAACAAACAGTCCTGTGCTACAATAGTACCTAACGTATTTACTCTAGCTAGGTATTTGATAATGATAGGTTAGAACGCAATTAGGTCATAAAGGAATTGAAATATGGGAATAACAAGTTAAGGTGTTAAAATAACACAGCGTTGAGTAACATTTACACGGCATGTTAAAAATTCAAATGAAAACCTTAAACAGCGCAAGCCGTTTCATTGAAAGCGTTACGTAGGAGCCATACTATTGTATGTTTATATTTCAAACACTCGTAAAAGAGCTCGCAGACCAGAAATGCTAATTGAAGTTACAATCTTTTTTTTAACCGACTTCAAAAAGGAGGAGGTTATCGATTCGGATGTTTATATATACTTAAAAAAAAGTAAAACAACCGCGATTGCTGCTACCGCATATGTATGCATTGTTTATTACGTCTGTACCCTATAAATACAGATGCAGTACGCAGATGTGTTCAGTATACCACCGTACACCCTACCACATAGCAAGTAGTGTTATATGCATTTGTGTGGGGTAAGTATAACTAAAAAGTGAAAAATAAAACCTTTTTTATAAAAAAAAACAAACAACCGACTTCCAAAAAACACTACAAAGTGAAAAATTATTTTAATTTCGGAAGTCGGTGTCCAAAATGCGGAACCGACGTCCAAAATTAAAGTTATTTTTCACTTTGTAGTGTTTTTTGGAAGTCGAATGTTTTCTTTTTTACAAAAATTTTTTTTAATGTATTATTAAAAAACATTTTTAATAATACAAGTAACTTATAACTTTATAAGATAACAATATTTTTTGAAGTAAAACTTCTTTACGCACGCTTGACTTGGGGAGTAAGCTGGCGAACGCGTTACGAAAGCGTTATCAAAAGTGTGATCGGGCGAGGCGAACGGGAGTTGAGTGGAGGATATAAGCAAGAGAGAGCAGTGCGCGCGCACATTTTCTTTTTTCTAGATATCTGTCTAATTTAAATTTGAAAATATATGTATCTTATTTCTCATACCATAAGCCTATTGTCTCGGTTTTACAATCAACCACAGTAATTACTGATGTATCCAATAATGAAAATAATGAATAAAAATAAAAGATCTATTCAAAAATATTAATTTATCAATGAAAACCGATAATCAATTTAAATATTTGTAGAAAATTAATATATGTATATGTATATACATTTATATATTATACATATATACAGGGTTATTTGTAAAACACCAAAAACCTCTTAAGAGGTCATTGTCCTCATCATTATGAACAACTTTTACTATGGGACCAAACCTGAAATCGCGAAAAAAAAATCAGCTGTTCCCTACATTTACGTTCGTACGAGTCGTCAAAATGTAGGGAACAGCTGATTTTTTTTTCGCGATTTCAGATATGGTCCCATAGTAAAAGTTGTTCATAATGATGAGTACAATGACCTCTTAAGAGGTTTTTGGTGTTTTACAAATTACCCTGTATACATACATACAGATGGATCTAAAGAAGTTTTACTTCAGTCGTGTGGTCATAAGCACACTCGTTTTTTTTTTTTTAATTCCCGACGAAAAATTTCAACGCTTCAGAATCATGCACTGAATCCGTGGTCCCTGTCAACCTATATGTATAAGTAAGGAAATGATGTATATGTTCTTTTAAATAAGTTTTTTTCACTCAACACTTCTCTTTAGGTAGTAATATCGACTAGATAAAATTGACAGGTATTTTTTCTTTCAGAATCTTACGAAAATATACAAGGGTCGTAAAAAAGTCGTCGACAATTTGAACCTGAGGTTGTATGAGAACGAGATCACCGTGTTACTGGGCCACAATGGTGCCGGAAAAACAACTACCATCTCCATGCTTACAGGTTATTATTTATTTATTGTGATCATTATAAACCCGTGCATATTACTAGCACTAGCCGTTGGCGCCAACCGTATTTCGCGCACAGCGATAATTTGACAAAAACTGAGCTTTCGATGCACAGTGCACACAGTCAGCACTAGCGATGGGCGTTGAATCAACGAACTAGTTGAATCAACGTTGATGTCTCTTCAACGGGATTAACGTTGACCGTGTACAAATCAACTAGTTGAATTCGTCAACGAGTTACGAGACAACGACGTTTATGAATTCAACTCGTTTGACGAAACGAGAAACTGAACCCAACGTTTTGTTATTTTCAACGTACGTAAATTATATTTCTTTAACAATAAAACTCCCGCTACGACGCGATAATAATGACAATAATTTGAACTCTAAATAACGAATACAAGATTTGATATTTATTTAGTAATTTGATCAATGTCATTATTTTTATAAAAAAAGTAAAGGATGACATTATTAATTCTTAAAATTATCATATTCGTGCGCGGAATGAAACGTTTCCGCGCCGGCGGGCCTGTGACTGTAGGTAGTAGGTAAAGTCATCATAAAATGTTATCCAATTTCATTAGGTAAACTGCATCAAATTGTTCGTAAATTAACATTACAATTGCATACGTTAGTCAAAGCGTTTAGGCGTTTATCGTTCATGCAAGTTGACGTTCGTAACACGTTAACTCGTTGACGAAATTAACTAGTTGATCAACTAGTTGACAAACGCAATTCAACGTTAACGTTTCGTTGACGGAAAAACCTTCAACGACCCATTACTAGTCAGCACACACCTTGGAGTATTGTTGGTCTATATATTTTGTTTCGACCTTATAGGCAATAAACTATAAGGAAAATTGCACAAAAAATAATTAGTATTAATATTTGTGCTAATATTTTTTTTATCAATTAGTTAGTAAATACACTAATACAGTATTGTTATTTTCCTTAAAGTTTTTTGAGGAAAATGCTTTTGTTGCTCCTCATACTTTTGCAATAGTTGATACAATAAATATATAATAATTTCAAAAACATCATCTGTTATAGTACAGAGAGTAGCATTTTCCCAATCAACCTTATTGAAACTTATACTTTAGCGATAAAGTTGAAAATCTATTAAAAAAATTGACAGATTGTAGTAGCTTGATGTGCTAGCGTCTACTTACCCCGGTACTCAGAGTCATTACTTAAAATTAATCAATCGTTAACTTTAATTGACAAGTATAAATTGGAACGCAGTCAGTCAACAAAAATATGTCAGATTAAAAACATTTTTGTTGACATTTGTGCCAAGATATGCTGGTTAATAAAAGTTAATGAATGATTAATTTTAAGTGAAGTCTCTGAGTGCGGCAGTTAATTGTTTAACCGTCGAACGCCAATTAGCAGACACAATAGAAATTTTATTGTTATCTGTACACATGGTGCACATTCGACGTTTGAGAAGTTAATTAAAATATTACGAATTAAAACTATCGGCCCATGAAAGTTTTAAACTCACTTCTAAGGATGCCAGAATATTCGACATCGGCACTAATTGCCAGAAAGAAAAGTAGAATAGAAGTTTAAACTGGATATCTTGATAATTGGAACAGCTCAATTTACGTCGTCGTCTGCGTAGAAGTTGCTTTTCACTTGACATTACTTGATAATAGTAGTAAAAGTAGTAAAAGTTTAACTTCTGACTTACATGAAATCCTTATGTTTAATATTAATAGACTTTTTTTAATGAACCCTTTTCGAAAACTGGCTTGTTCTGGCAGCTGGAACTTGTCAAGTCTCCTGGCGAGACGGTTCGTGACGACCCTCGAGAATAGCTTGTTTACGTGGCTCAGAAGTGAGATGGGTCTATAGTTCTTCAGCAAGGATTTGTCACCTTTTTTGAAGAACAGAACCACCGCCCCTCTGCTTCACGCCTTGGGCGTTGTACCCTCTTGGATGACGGAATTAAAGAGACTCGCTAGCTCTCTCAGGACTGGAGCCCCGCCCGCTTTAAGGAGCTCTGTCGTTATTCTGGCAACCCCAAGTGCCTTCTTGTTCTTTACCTGCTCGAAGGCCGCCCTAATCTAGCAATGATCGATATCCGGGATATCTTCCGTGTAGTGGCTCCGTAATTCGGCTCGATGGTCATCGGCGCTATGTCCCGCTAGTTTTACCGTCCGCGTGAAGTATAGGTGCCCGTAATAATTCTCGACTTCCTCGAGTATCTTGGACTTCGAGGTCACGATTCTGCCATCTGCAGTGCTTAGTTTCGTCAGATGGGACCTCCCTAATTGCAGGGCGAACACTTTCGACCCACGGTTCTGCTCAATCGCGACCTTAATGTCGCGGGCATTGGAGCACCGAAGGTCGCGTCGAGTCAGCTTGCTAATTTTTAGGTTTAGGGCCCTCTTATCTGACGAAGAAGGCTACGTAGGCAGCTCTCGTCTTTCCCAATTAATTCCGAGTCTCCGAGGAATGTTTGACATCCTACTTTTTCGTTGCGACGGGAAAGGTCTGCGAGGCACGTCGCGTAGTGCTCTGACCACCTCGTCAGCTTTCTCGTCGATAGTGCCTATGGTTTGCAACAGGCGAATCGATTTTGAAGTTCCAGTTGGAACTTCTCGGATCCTAGACCGGCTTGGAGCTGCGTAGGTCAGAGTGTAGGCCTCCTCATGCGGAGTCTCTCAGCTCGAAAATTGATATATAGAGTGCCTCGGATAAATCTGTGATCGCTTCCGGTAAACAAAAAAAAAAAAACCTACTAATCACGGAGACATCTTTAAATATATACTTCCTATCCGTCATGATGAAGTCTTATCTCGTTCCTTGTCACTTTATCGGGGCTTTGCCAGGTCCACTTTCTTTGGGGTTTCTTTTCGAACGAATTCATTAAGAAGAGCCCGTGCAAATCCAAAATTTTCACCAGCATTTGCCCTCCTGTGATTTCCGCGCCCCAAACCGAACAGTCCGACTTTTGATTCACCGGGTTCTTGTAATCCCACTTTGGCATTGAAGTCCCCCATAACAACGTTGCAGTGGGCCTTTAACGTACTGTGCATTGCCATGGCAATATCCCCGTACATGGCCTCGGCTGTCTCGTCAGAGCATGCCGAGGACGGCGCATATACCTGTATCACTTTTAAGTGGTACCCGTCGGTGGGTTTCAGTACAAGGTACGCTACCTGTGTCGACACTGATTCCGACAACGCTGCTAGTGATTTCCTTGTTGACTAGAAAGCCAACACCGCCTTGGGAGAGGTGATCACCTTCCCGGAAGTAGATTAGGTGGCCTGACTCCAGGGTTATCGTGTCCTCCCCCTGTCTTCGGACTTCAGATAACTCCAGTAGGTATATGCGACCTAATTCTACCTCAAGTTCGGCAAGGTGATGGTCCAGCCTCATCGAACGTCCATTATACGTAGCCATATAATCGTCGTTGGTGGCTGCCGTAACCCAGAGATTTGTCGCACCCCCCGTTCCGCCTTTACCGTGACCGCTACCTTGACCAGGAATAGCGCGACCACCGGGAACTGGGGGCCGTTGTTTTGGCACTTTGGTCATGTGGGAGGTGCAATGCTCATAGTCACCACGCTGGGTATGCGGGTTGGTGACCGCAGGGCCAATCCTTTCGCAGCTATGAAGCTGCTGCCCGTCATCGTTCTGGATAATTTAGATTGGCTTGTGGGATGGTTACCTATACCGCCATCGGTAGGTCGCCAGCGCCTCATCTCTCAGTGGCAGTATGATACCAACATCTATACTAATATTATAAAGAGGAAAGATTTCATTGTTTTTTTTGTATTGAATAGGCTCCGAAACTACGCGACCGATTTGAAAAATTGTTTTACCATTAGAAGCCGACATTATCCCTGATGAACTTAGGCTACTTTCTACCGCGGGAAAATGCTTCATTCCTATGGGAAAACGGGTAATAGGATTTAAACGGCGGGAATTCCGAATTCTACGCCAACGAAGTTGCGGGCGGATGCTAGTAGTATATAATTGTAGATATAAGTACCTTAGTATCGTGGTCGTATTCATAACAAATATATGAGAAGGCCTGGAAAAGAATGTCGCTTGATAACGAGCACTGGCAGAACACTATAATTTTGTGCGATTCGGGTCATAGTAATTTGATAATGCTCGACTGTAGTCTCCGTGTGAATACATAGCATAATTACAGAGAAAACCATTGAGAAAATGTTCAAATGGAAGGGTTAATTCTCTAATCGAACGACTGTAGTAAGACTAGTAAGTCAGCACTAGCGTGTTAAACACTGCCCAATTGCAGCCACTTAACTGTAATTTAGCTGTTCCGATTACATCAATTATAGAAATGAATGGTTCTCCGTATTTGCCGGTACAAACTAATAACGTACGTACGTAGGTGGTACTTCGTATGCGGCGGATTTTACCCAATGTAGTTTTCTTCTTCTGTTAACTTATTTTTCTTCCATTATATCTGTCCAGGCATTGTCCCGCCGACTTCTGGGAAAGCATTTATAAATGGCTACAACATAGTTGATGAAACTAGCTTAGCTCGCAAGTCATTGGGCATCTGTCCGCAACACAACGTGCTTTTCCCAGACCTCACGGTCGCCGAACATATCATATTTTATTCAAGACTAAAAGGTGTACCGAATAATAAATTAAAGGAAGAAGTAAATCATTTTGTCAAACTGCTGGAATTGGAAGAAAAGGTTAGTTTATTCTTTATAATTAATTTTTTTAATCTTGTTTTTCTCCGTAATAGGCATCACTACATAGTATAAAACAAAGTCGCTTCCCTGTCTGTCTCTCCCTATATATGCTTAGATCTTTAAAACTACGCAACGGATTTTGATGTGGTTTTTTTTAATAGATAGGGTAACTCAAGAGGAATGTTTATATGTATAATACATGCATAATATAGTAGAGAAACACTGTAAATTTTAGAGGTTTCTAATGTAATGTCGTAAATAAACACATTTTTTTGCGCTTACATTGTAAACGCTGGCTGAACCCGTCGAGATAGATCAAAATAATGTACTACAGTATTGTACACCTTAAAAAGGTCTACAAAAAAAGTCCGCGATGGTATATGTCTATCTCTTAGGGATAACCCACAATAACCATTTTTTATCCTATACTTTTTACGAGAAATAATGGCTCTAAAATTATGAGTGTTTCTCCATTGCACCTGTGCGAAGCCGGGGCGGGTCGCTAGTTGGTAATAGAAATGACGTTGGTGTAAAGTTTTTGCTTACGTAGCTAACCTTTGTACCTATATAATGACTTCGCAGAAAAATGAGGGAGTTATAAATGAGATAAATATTTTATGATTTTTTATTATAGATATTGATCTATGTTGACGTATATTCCGACGAGTTAATTATTAAACATTGCAATTGACGTTATCACAAGGCCAAGGGCGAATACTAAAACTGGAATCGATTTTCTGAAGCAGCCTGCACCTTGTATGTTGTAATAAGTTTTCATAACGTTGTCAGCGTGACGTGACATCAAACAAACTGTCGGGGGGTCAGAAGCGGCGGCTGTCGGTGGGCGCGGCGATGTGCGGCAACTCGCGCGTGGTGTTGTTGGACGAGCCCACGTCTGGCCTCGACCCCGCCGCTCGTCGCGCTCTCTGGGACCTGCTGCAGAAGGAAAAGAAAGGTTTGTCCTGTAATAACACTACACTCTACAGGGTCAAATTAAATTCGTTATCAAAACTCTGCAGCTTGGATATCGGTATGAAAACAAAACAAAAAATGATTTCATGACATTTTTTTGGAGTCAGCGACCGCTGGTAGCGTGTAACCTACTTGAAGTATGAATTGAGAAAATCTTCCTTTTTTTTGCTTTATCATTTTATGATTAGGATACCCATCATGTTTTCGGAGTTTAATTTGACCCTGTAAGTTGGTGCAATAGCGGTCATTTCCCTTTAAACTGTACCTAAACTAATCAACGCCACCGATGATTTTTACATTGCACATACTTTCAAGTGATTTCAAAACATTTCTTACCTACTGCTTTAGGGTTCCGTGGTAAACGAGGAACCCTTATAGCTTCGCCATGTCCGTCTGTCCGTCCGCAGCTTAGCTTAGAGACTGTTAGTACTAGAAAGTTATAATTTGGCATGTATATACCTACCATATTAATCACACCGGCAGTGGTAAAATAAAATCTTGAAAATATACATGTTTTTAGGGGGTGGGTTCCTCTACACGTTAAGTGGAGATGATTTTTTTTTTCTCGTCTACCCCTATAGTGTGGGGTATCGTTGGATAGGTCTTTCAAAAATCTTGCGGGTTTATGCAAACAATTTTTCGATTCAGGGATCCCTTTGTGTGCTTTAAATTGCTAATTTTTGTTAGAGTCAAGTGTCCCCCTGCCAGCTAAATGGTTGCTTTTTGGGCATGTGAAAAAAATCACGGCAGTAGTATATATAACGAAATTGAAAGGAAAATGATCACAGCTAAGTAGGCTTTACAAGTTTACGAGTAATAGTCGACCTACTTAAATTTGCAGTTGCAATGTATGGGAGAACATGATTTTCAATTACAATGTTAAGTTTGTTCTTAGGATAAAATATTCATTCCAACTACGGAACCCTTCATTGTGCGTGGTCCGACACGCACGCCAGTTTATTTTTTATTTTGTACGTAATGCAGAAGACGAGTAGATACAACTCTTTGGACTTTAGACGAGTCACCGTGTACAGTAACAGCAGAATAGATCGACTTGTTTTGAATGCTCCGAAGGTTTCACTGAACCACAAAACCAGATTCAACAAAGAATGCTGTTGCTATGTGCAAGAGTCACTAGCCTAACCACGAATGTTAAGCTTTAATGACCTCATAATCGATTATTGTGCCTAAACATCCTTCATCAGATCTGTCGTTCACGTCTGTCTGTGGAACTACAATCGATGTATTAAAATGTAAATGGTAGGCAATTTATTATGACGCCGTCTTGGCTGAGTCATTAGAGTGAAACAACCTATTACAATAATTGTAGGCAATGACCAAGCGGAAAAAATCCGAATTACAATGTGAAATTTTATAACGCGTTTTTGTATAGAAGTGACACCAATGGAGGTATTATAATAGGGGAATAAAATATGTAAATATGACTACTTTCGATTATGTAAACACCGTAACTAGAATCAAGCTCAAATCGTCTCAAAAACTCTGTATAAACATTAAAAGGCTCAGAAAACCCTACAGGGTTTTGAAAAAGGAAATAAATATCATCACAGTCAGAATCTGCAGGACTGAGCTCTGTAGGTTAGCGTTGGTAAGTCGCCACATCAACCACATTAGTTCTGAACTTTATAATAATATAAAAAAAATAATTAAAACCTCCCCTTACCAAGGAATTTACTAAGGCAAATATTTACAGATTAGCTTAAATCCATGTCCAAAAAATCAGATGCTAGCTCTCTCTCTCATAACTCACAGTATTTTTATTTTGTTCAGGTCGAACAATGATACTCACGACACATTTCATGGATGAAGCAGATATTTTGGGTGACCGTATAGCTATCATGTCCGGGGGTCGCCTTCAGTGTGTCGGAACGCCTTATTTCCTCAAGAAACATTACGGGATAGGCTACAAAATGACCATTGTGAAGGGGGAAAACTGTGTTGCCGATGACGTCACCAAATTTTTCAGAAATTACGTATCTGATATCAAAGAAAACACTAACATAGGTAAGAAAAAAAAAATTACATAATCAAACTTGTCTTTGTAAAAAAGATGTATTTAAATTCTGCCTAGATAACACATTTATAGTTAAGTACCTAGTAAATTACTTAATTCATATCCGTAATGTTAAAAGTTTCAGCTATTGTTTCAACAATTACGAGTTCATTGCCCATATTATGCGTTACCTCTTTCCAAGGTCGCTGCGTGTGATTTTACTTTATGATTTGCTCCTATACAGCAGTATTTTTTTTTCAGGTTCGGAATTAACATACATCTTGCCGAGTGATAATGTTAGTAAATTCCCAGAAATGCTTAAAGATTTTGAGGCACAACGGCAATCACTGTGTGTTTCCAGCTATGGTCTTTCTGTTACTAGTTTGGAAGAAGTTTTTATGAAGTACGTATTTGCATTCTTTAACATCGGCTTGTTTAATAACTTCATTAGCAATAAGAAGTAATTAAAGTGGTCTTTTTAACAGGGCAGGCGCAGAGGATGTAGACATCTCGTCGGGGAAAAGGAGCAACAGCTCCGGCCCGTACAATGACTGTGCTGTAGCACCTCTAGCTAATCCCCACAACTCAGGTTAGCATAAGAACGTAGTCTAGCAGTCTTTTTCAACCGTAAGCACGTCAGGTTTTTACAATATTTACCTTTTTACAGCGGACAATGAACCGATACAAAAAGTGCGCGGATTTAAACTTCTCAGGAACCACATAAAAGCGATGTTTTTGAAGCTGGCCTACAACTCAATGAGGAATAAATTGACTGCTTTAATACAGTTCGTGACTCCAATAATTAACATAACAATATCTGTGATTATATCGAGATCTTGGAAGTTTTTGTCTAAACTGCCACCGCTGACTTTAAGTCTGGAGAGCGGCTTTGCAACGACACAGACTTTGCTGTCTCAAGCAAACGTGACGGACGGAAGTGTTGAAGCTAAGGCTATGATGGCGTATAAGAATTACTTTAAAACCTCGACGTACCCAGGAATGTCGCTTACTGACTTAGGGACGACACATCTAGGGAAATTTTATCTAAAACTGGTAAGTGACAAGTTTATTCATCACTACATAGTATAAAACAAAGTCGCTTCCCTGTCTGTCTGTCCCTATATATGCTTAGATCTTTAAAACTACGCAACGGATTTTGATGCGGTTTTTTTTGTAATAGATAGAGTGATTCAAGAGGAAGGTTTATATGTATAATACATGCATAATATAGTAGAAAAACACTGATAATTTTAGAGGTTTCTAATGTGATGTCATAAATAAACACATTTTTTTTGCGCTTACATTGTAAACGCTGGCTGAACCCGTCGAGATAGATCAAAATAATGTACTACAGTATTGTACACCTTAAAAAGGTCTCCAAAAAAGTACGCGATGGTATATGTCTATCTCTTAGCGATAACCCACAATAACCATTTTTTATCCTATACTTTTTACGAGAAATAATGGCTCTAAAATTATCAGTGTTTCTCCATTGCACCCGTGCGAAGCCGGGGCGGGTCGCTAGTACCAAATAATCTTAACTGACTCCTGACTGAAACCAAGCACTCATCTCAGATATTGTGTTCCTTAATAACTGAACCTGTCGAAAATAATGTAAAAACGGGTTATCTTTTTACGTTACTTCTGAAAGAATAATGTCTTTAATCGTCTATAATATGAAACTCTTATGTTAGAGCGAAGATGACCTCGCCAGGGTGAGAAACGAAGTTCCTATCGGAGCAACGTTTGGCGCTCACAACATCACTGCTTGGTTCAGCAACTATGGGTACCACGACTCGGCGATATCTCTCGCACATGTTAACAACGCGATCATGGCCGCTCTTTCGCCTGGAAGCACCTTGAAGGTCGTCAACCATCCTCTACCCTACGCTATTGAACATTTGGTAAGTTAGATTTGTGGATTTGGCCTATACAGTGTGGAAGCCACATATATGCAATAAATTATACCACATACTTGTTATCGGCTTTTCTGACTATAGACAAAAAACGAACGAATTGATCGCGAAAAAAAATCTGCTGTTCCCTACATTTATGATCGCATAACTCGTCAAAATGTAGGGAACAAGTGATTTACTTCGCGACCGATTTCGTTCGTGCTATAATTTATTGCATATATGTGGTTTCCGTACTGTACATGTACAGACGCCAGCACGTCATGCTACCCGAAACTGTCAGATTTTCCCAATCAACTTTGAACCTTAAGCTTTAGCGCTAAAGTTGAAAATCTATTAAAGAAATCTGACAGATTCTAGTAGGTTGATGTGCTGGCGTCTGTACCTGCTAAGCCTTTTTTACTACAAAGTGAAAATGATTGCTCTTGCTACCTTTTTGACTACCAAACCACGAACTATTCCAGTGTATCTTCCCTCTTAGTGACCAGACCAGACAGACCATCTTAGCCTAAATATTTGTGCATTCAATATAACAGTCGTCCAATTGAATGTATTTGGGTCAGACTTAAATAAGACGTTGACATTCTATTGCCTCAATATCGGTTTAATTGTATATTGATGAGTGTTAGTGCTCTGTTCTTCTTTCATGAGCAAACAATCGTACAGTTTTCATGGCATTGTAATAATCTGTACCAAATTAAAGATTCTATGTACTTAATTGGTTTCAGGTCAAGGTGATGGCTTCCGGCAGCAGTATGGGATTTCAGTTTGCATTCAACATCGGATTTTGTATGGCTTTCGTCACTGCCTTCCTCGTACTTTTTGTTATTAAGGTAGTGTCGATATTGATTATTAATTACCAAAGCGACAAGTAATTAAATTATGCGAAAACCGTCTTGAAAGGTCATAGACATCAATGAAGTCTACTTTGTACTTGTCAACACTCCCCCACCACCTGTAGGTATTTTCCTAGACTTATTAAATCCACCATGGGTACGTAAAATGAAATTCTTAGACTGCCCAAAATCGTGTTATCCTGACACAAATTACATTGAAGTGTATTTGTGAAACATCACGCAGACACATTCTTTATTTAGCAAAAATATTCAAAGAAGCCCTAGGAGTATCCCATATCCAAGATTGCAGATTCTAATTTCAAGAGTAGTATACTCATCAGAAAGTCTGTTTACGGTTTAAGACGAATACTGAATGATTTTTTTTTCAGGTTCCAAATTTTTACAGGGTGTTCTACTCGTGAATATGAACAACTTTCACTATGGGACCAACTCCGAAATCACGATAACAAAATCAGCTGTTTAATACAAAAGTTCAATACCTACTTGACCAAAATATATGAAACAACTGATTTTTTTTTTCGTGATCTCAGAGTTGGTTCCATAGTGAAAGTTATTCATATTCATGGGTGGAACACCCTGTATAAATTTGGAGCCGGTAAAAAAAAGCATGCCGTATAATGCATACTTTTCGCAAGCTGATCCTACATATTCTCTCCATTACCAGGAGCGCATAAGCGGCGCGAAGCTACTTCAGCGCGTGTCGGGTGTGCGGCCCGCGGTCATGTGGGTAACGGCGTTCATATGGGACTGGTTGTGGCTGTTTCTGGTCTACCTTTGTATTGTGTTCACTCTCGCGTGCTTTCAAGAAAACACATTAGCTACGCCTACTGAATTAGGTAAGTTGAATAAAATACGTGGGTGGATCAAATATAAACCGGACTTAAGTAAAAAAAAATACGCACGTATTATTATACTCGTAAAAAAAAAAAAAAAATCTACATAATCTCCCCTTCTATTAACACATTTTTCCCAGCGCAGGGGAAGTTTCTTGATGCCGTTATCGAAGCATGTAGTCGGTCGTGCCTTTAGCCAATTGCACACAAATGATTCCACTATCTGGTCAGTGTGAAAACGGCGTCCTCCACTTGAAATTTTTTTTGTGACATTCCTACACTTGAGTTCTTGAAAGCGTATCCTTATTGAACTGTAGAGTCAATCGATGCAAAATTTCGGAAGGTTTTATGCCCTCCCGTGTTAAAAATTTTATGATAAGTCGATGCTCAAAAGACTTATATACCTCCTGCTCATACATGATGCTACTGGCGCGGAATAAACTATAGTGAGCCGGAGCAATATCCCCCCCTCCCCTAGATGATCCCCCCTAACACATACAGCAGCACCAAGCGCGTCACTTCAATCAGTGATCAGTAATTTAAAAAAAACCGGTTTATATTTGATTCACCCACGTAGGTATATTCAATTCCTACGTATATACAGCGTGTAACGGAAGGGGGGTATCAACCCTGAAGGAGGTGAATGTGCTCATGAAACTCAACAACTTTCCCCAAAAACATCGGTCGAAATATGAATGATTTACTAGACCAGCTGATTGATTTACTATGGGAGGGCCAAATTTTTTTTTCATATTTCGACCTATGTTCTTTGGGGAAAGTTGTTGAGTTTCATGAGCACATTCACCTCCTTCAGGGTTGATACCCCCTTTCCGTTACACGTTGTATATTAATTACTTTTAATTCAAAGTACCTATTTTAAATGACTATAATAATCTATTACAGGCAGAGTACTTCTAGTCTTAGTAGTGTTCTCGGTAGCGACAATACCAGTACATTACCTCGCTTCGTTCTATTTCGAAGCCGCCGCAACGGGCTTCTCGAAAATGTGTTTCATGAATATATTTACGGGTGAGTAGATAAAATATTCGATAGATACGTAATTGTAAAACATGAACAGCTTATTTTTTAGTTTACACAATAACATCATGAAACCGATCTTGAAATTTATCATTCTTGTATTTTGGGAATGGCACAGAATTCACAAGCTGTATTAATTTTAAAGCGAATAATATATTCATTGTTTTTATTTCATCAGGTTGCATGCCATTTTTAATCACCGAATTATTGAGATTACCAGAAGTAGGCAGTCCGTTTTACGCTCATCTGTTCGACTGGGTTTTTTCTCCGTTGCCCATTTACTGCATCAGTAGAAGTTTCAGGTAATAAATTTGTTATTTTAGTGTTAATAAGTACATAATTATGATCATCCACATGTTGGGATAAATATTTGAAATGATCCAAAAACACGCTTTATTCACGCTGTATTAAGAGCTAAAACTGTAGCTGCTGTTTTATCTGCACAAGTAGTAAAAGACTGAAGTAAAGTTTTACTTATGCACGCACAGCTATTGTTTAATTTCCTGGCACTTGGTTGCTTAAGCTCTCATTAAAGACTAATGAATAACTTGTACAAATCTTTGAATAGATGGTTATCATCTAGAAAAATAACAAAACTGATTTCCTGAAGATATGAGCTTCCAAAGCAAGTTCTTTGTGTCCCATTCTAACAAAAAGCCATTAGTTATAAGCAGTAGAACCGTTTCACTCGTATACTTGTTCCGTAGGGACATGAGCGTGTCGTCGTTCCAAATGCTGGCGTGCGACGGTCTGTGCCACCAGCTCAACGTTGACAACTGCACGCGGCACACTATCTGCGAGCAGCTCAACCTCTCCGTCTGTTGTAGTAAGTGAGTCTTGTGGGTGCGTGTTATGTACTGTAGTGCTTCAGTATGCTAGCTTACTATAGTTTCTTATTATTATTTAATACTTCAAGCACATAAATGTACAGAGGTGGACATAATGCCATAGGCATTTTCTACCAGTCAACCTTTGGGTGATGCAGAGACAAACAGTAGTAGGTGCAATCATGAGAAAATATTAGCGTTGTGATGATAGTGCCAGCTTCTTGCGAATGTGCTCGCGAACCTTAACTTTAAAAGATAATCGGTTGGTTGCTATCCTGATTTCCTGAGGGAGCGCATTCCACAGAAAGACTGAACGAAGAAGGAAGAGTGAATGAAGTCTGTGCGGTGAGTGGGACAATGGAGAAGACGGTTGTGTGATGAACGTAGTTTAACGTTAACTTATGTTTCCTGCGCTAGCTAAAGTCCAAACGTCTCAGGGGCGAAATGCGATGTTCGGACTCATCTCCGATGACGGAATAAGAAGGTTTTATCGCGACAACCCGACTCGACCGATAACCGTAACTGTCCTTAGTCGCAGCATGCATTTTAATGGTAATTAGAAAAGTGATCCCGGGACTAGCTACGTGTATTGCATTATCAGTAGCGGCCATAAATGTTCCTGTAACATCAGAAAGTAGAACATGATGCTAAACAACTTTTGTGGAATGATGTAATTGATAACATTGTTATTTAGTGTCTATTCGCAATGCCGTTGATGTCTGCTTCCAATTTATGAATTCTAAATAAGAGCACTACATACCTACTGAGAGCCTGCCATCGAACCTACGCTATATTACTATTTTAACTTAATAGTATCTCTAATAGCACTCATTGGTTTATCGACTGATAAAATTTAAAGCTATACAGAAAATTCATAAAATAACCAATGTGCCGTTTGGCTTGAACGATGCTTTGTATGTTGTAACTTCCTACCTAAAAACATTAAAAGTTACTGTATTTTTTTCTTACTCGTTTTTCTCAGTCGACGACAACCCTTACATGCAGTGGAATGAGCCAGGTATCGGAAGATATCTGTTCATGATGAGCATGGTTGGGATAATATCGTTCACCCTGCTGCTGATTAAGGAATACGAGCTTTTGAACAAGGTATGTTGAGTCAGGTTACGATTACTATCTTCTCATAATAAAATGTATACTCTCAACTTTTGTAATGTAGATTCTCTCTATTGACACGTTTCAAATCGGACTTGGATACGGATTTAGCTTACCATGAAAAATGCTATCTTAACGGCAAGTCTAAGTTTTCAAGTTGTCATGCAGATGTGTTCTTTACGCGATAGTCAAACCAGGCTCTTGACTACACTGGATGATTTTTTTTTTCAGGCTCCAAATTTTTACAGGGTTTTCTACTCATGAATATGAACAACTTTCACTATGGGACCAACTCTGAAATCACGAAAACAAAATCAGCTGTTTAATACTAAAAGTATACCTACTTGACCAAACTGTATGAAACAGCTGATTTTTTTTCGTGATCCAGAGTTGGTTCCATAGTGAAAGTTATCATATTCATAGGTGGAACATCCTGTAAAAATTTGGAGCCGGTAAAAAAAGCACACTGTATAATAAACGATTCCTTATCTTTCATTAGGTGTTTTACTCTTCGAAGCACCAGCCAACGCGGCCCTTGACGGAAGAAGACAGTGATGTGGCCAAGGAACGTTCCGAAGTGCAAGCGTTGACTAGAGCGCAAGTGTCGCAGCAAAGCCTCGTGTGCAGGGACCTCACCAAGTTCTTTGACAAATTCCTCGCTGTCAACAGGCTTACGTTTGGTTAGTATAACAAGACAAAACGAAACGAATATCACATCGAGAAGAAAATGCCTTAATATTTAAGATATGTATTTATTTAATTACTGGCGATAGGTATACTATAGGTACCCCTCTGCCCAAGCCCCAAACAAGGGGTGATATTATGCGTGATGTTATTTTTTTTCTAAGCACTGTAATCACGGTAATCGATTATGATTCTCGAGTTAAAGCTTAATATTTCACAAACGGATCCCTTGAATCAAAAAATTGTGTTCATAAACCCGGAATATTTTTGAAAGACCTATCCAACGATACTCCACACCATGAGGTAGAAGAGAAAAAAAAAAACATCCCCACTTTACTTATTTTTTTTTTTTTTTTTTTCATGAATATATTTGACCGCTTGGTCGGCGTGATTAATATGTATATCCATGTCAAATTATAACTTTCTAGTACTAAGAGTCTCTGAACTAAGCTGCGGACGGACAGACGGACATGGCGGAACTATAGGGGTTCCTTGTTGACTACGGAACCCTAAAAAGACAAACTGCATCCAAGGATTTCAAAAAGGCGCGTCTAATTTGGAAACGTTACTCCTTAATCCGTCGCACGCCAATTAGCAGACATAATAGAAATTTGATTGTTATCTGTATACATGGTGTACATTCGACGTTTGAGAGGTTAACTCTCATAGGTTCATAATCATCATCACTTCTATCTGTTTCTTTGTTTATCAGCGGTGCACAAAGGCGAATGCTTCGGCCTGCTGGGCATAAACGGTGCGGGCAAGACGACCACGTTCCGTATGTTGACGGGTGACGTGCACATCTCGGCCGGCGACGCATTCGTGCACGGACTCTCCATGAAGACGCACCTACAAGACGTCTACAGGCACATTGGTCAGTCAAACTCTGTATTATTAAATCGTATGTAGTTGTTTTCTGCATCTATCACAACAGCTAACATGATATTAACTATTCAGATACTTGATTGTCCTATTGATAAAGCGTTTTTTGGACGTTTAATTTCGTTTCTTAAGCAACTTATTTATTTTATGTCCTGTGCAATGGTAACAGTAATTCTTAAATCGGACTAATTCACACGTGATCAAAGTCGACATTTGCTATAGAGACTTTTCCCAAATATGCATGTTGATGTCAGTTTCCAGTCTCACTAGATGCAGCTGAATACCAGTATTTTACATGGAGCGACTCCCTGTCTGACCTCCACAACCCAGTTACCGGGTCAACACGATTCCCCTTAGTAAGATTGGTTGCCAGACTTTCGGGCTTCTGTCTCACTGCACCGATTGTCAAAGATCTACAAATGACAGCCGGTGCTTTGCGAGGCACTCTCCATATGTAATAAATGGTCACCGATCCATGAACCGATCCTCTTCCGGCAAGCCTAGCTTAGCTTTCGATCCTCTTGCGGCTGCTATGAACCGAATCTGTAGTGTACTGTATATCATGTATACTTATTGCAAAATAAAAACTGTTAATTAATGCTATCTACAATATTATTCTTAAAGTTGTGGTAGTTATAATTATGGACTGTAATTCTGTCTAAAAGAAAAGATTTTGTTACTATTTCTGAGCCACAAGCCCCTTTCAGAGACAGTAACATGTCACATTTGACGGCACGGTTGGCGCAGTGGTTAAGCGATTGACTGCTGCGCTGCGTGTCGCGGGTTCGATTCCCGCACGGAACAAATATGTGTATGACCTACAAGTAGTTGTTCCGGGTCTGGCTGTTTGTGTATGTGACTTTAAATGTTTGTAAACGCACCCACAGTACAGGAAAAAATCTTAGTGTGGGGCAAAGTTTAAAAAAAAAATGACGCGTAAAAGTGTTTGGTACAAACCTATTTACAGAAATAAAATCATTTATCATTTATTTATGTATAATGTCGTGTTGCAGGCTACTGCCCGCAGTTTGACGCGTTGTTCGAGAACCTGACGGGTCGCGAGACGCTGCGGATCTTCTGCCTGCTGCGCGGCATCCCGGCCAAGGTCGGCGACGCGCGCGCTTTACATCTCGCTACGACTCTCGGCTTCTTGAGACACTACGATAAGAAGGTCAGTCATATTACTAACACACATGATGCACCATCATGCAGCATCATGTTACTAACACTAAAGTACTAACAAAACTATGGACTATTGTAGTCTGAAATAAAGTTGTATTATTATTATTTTCGTTAACATTTTATAAAAAAGAAATACTGTTTCAGACTTGTTCCTTCAATGTAGCCCGTGAAATTGAAATTTTTTTTCGATTTTTGCAAATGCTGCGTTCTGTTACGTTGTTTGTTGATCGCGGCAATTGTGTTAAAATAATGACTCCATTATAATAATTTAAAACATCAAAATAGCTCTCCCCGGATCCCCCTTAAAATTTTATATTTTACAAAAACTTCTTTTAGACTATATTCTCTTACCTGTCCTTGTCCCGTGTCACTTGAGTTTCGCACAAAGTGTTAATATGTAACATTTTTTTCCTTTCAGGTATATGAATGCAGCGGTGGAACTAAAAGAAAAATCAGCACAGCTGTCTCACTACTCGGAGATTCATCGCTGGTGTTTCTTGATGAACCGACTACAGGTAAAATTGACCTTATAACGTAACATTTTGAAGTGAATTCCTATTTTACTGCAAAAAATTAAAATAAGTGTTTTCTCAAGTTTAGAAAAAAATATGCTTTTGGCATGGTTAGACTCATATGTAGGCGTTCATCGAACATATTTGAATAGTAGACGTTGCGATAATGCGACTATTATTATTATTATTAAACCAACCATATCTACGCAACTCTCAATGCGAATGCATTGTAAATAGTCATCCTTTTTTACATGAATAGTAAAAGTTTTCGTAATTAGTATCTCTCTTGCAGATAAAGCTTATAATATTCGACAGGATATTTTATTTAACACTAGAAAAAAATTAAGCCACACTAAAAAAAAAATTATATCTCAAAAAAAATCCTAAGTTGTATTCATTTTAAAGTCTATGCTAGACAGAGACAGCACTGCTATCATCTAACGTCAAAGTAACTTCGCGCCATTAGTAACGTCAAAGTAAATCGTGACAAAGATAGAAGAATAATTTCAAATAATTTTGTTTTATTTTTTTACCCACCTGTCTTTTTTAGTAACATCTTCTAATATACTATGTATATTTTTTGATAGCCTATTGACCATTGCCCGTCACTGCATTATAACACAAGTTAATTTTCCTAGGCATGGATCCAGCATCAAAGCGCTTAGTATGGTCGAGTATCAGCGAGGCGGTGATAGCGGGCCGCAGCGTTGTGCTGACGTCACACAGCATGGAGGAGTGCGAGGCGCTGTGTTCGCGCCTCACCGTCATGGTCAACGGTCGCCTGTACTGCCTCGGGCCGCTGCAGCATTTGAAGAACAAGTTCTCGCAAGGTTAGGCTATGCTCGTATAACCTCTGTATTTAAAGTTGTGTCCATCGATGATATCGACCGCAAATGAATAAATTCTTTTTTTGGCATTAACTGGGTAACAAAAAATGTGAAACCCTGACTCTAACTTGGCAACCTAGGTTTGAGTACCTGTATTTCAGGAGCCTATGAATTCATCCAGTGAGGTTACAAATATCGATACAGTGTGGCTGTGGTGCATAGACATTTCCAGATTATGGTCGATCAACGTCTAATGCCGGTCCAAAGCAGAGGTTAACTGGTAGAATGATCGTCGATTATGTTCCGAGGCGATCTACACTGACTGACCGACAACACTCGACTGCAATCTAGTTGCCCTTTCAGATTATTTTTAGCTAAATGGAGCTTGCATATCGTAACTGATAAGCAAACGCACAATTTCAACCATAAAATTAAATAGATATTGTTAAAATTTCAGGTTACACCTTAATAGTCAAATGTAAATCCGGCCCAGACAGAGATAACGACGTGGTCAAGATACATAATTACGTTGCTGAAAATTTTACTGAATCCAGACTTATGTGAGTAGTTTTTACAACTAAGAAATTTTGCGTAAAAAACTTGAATGTCCCACCGTATAAAGAACTGAATTATCTTTAGCCGAAAGGTAATGTACGCAAAATACGCGCATTGACGTGGAGTTGCGGACACCAGCCCGTATTACCTATTACCTTTAGCCGAATTTTGGCTCTTCTGCTAACTATGCGAATTTAAATTTTGATATTAATCCTTCATTGCAGTGAATCTTACCTGGGTATCAGTACATACTACATCAATGACGTCGGGTTACCGTGGTGGCGCGTCTTCGACGTAATGGAAGAAGCCCGGAATCAGTTCCCCATCGAAGATTACTCCGTCACGCAAACCACGCTTGAACAGGTATTCCTACAATTTACGAGATTGCAAGGGAATGCTGAGGCTGACACGTCCTTAAAACGGAATGAACCTTAACTGAAGCATCAGGGTAAACTACGGAGTAATCAGATATTAATCGAATTTCTAAACGCCTAGTCGAAATAAACACTTTTCAATTGTTTATTTAAAGCATAGGTACAACTATGCTGTTTCGTATCATTGTCTAAGGGCTGATTTGTCTATCGACAGATAATTGTTATTGGTGTAATAAAATTGACGTCTGACAGTTTTTGTATGGAAGAACTGTCAAAAATTAAAAATTATTCCTCGGATAAATTTTTTTTTTTCTTTATTATTTGGCGTTGGAAAAATCAGCCCTAAATCTAAATAATAATATATGACTAACCCCGGTACTCAGAGTCATTACTTAAAATGAATCAATCATTAACTTTAATTGAGAAGTATAAATTGTAACGCAGTCAGTCAACAAAAATATGGCAGATTAAAAACATTTTTGTTCACATTAATTGTGCACAGATATGCTGGTTAATAAAAGTTAATGATTAATTAATTTTAAGTGAAGTCTCTGAGTGCGGCAGTAACTATTGATAAATAATGCCGGCTATACTTAAGTGTACATTTCTACTTAACAAGTTGTTGACGTTATGATCTGGCGTCGATTAAATAGATCGATCTAAACTAAACAGTACAAAATCCAAAGACAATTTGGATATGTGAAACTCAATTTAGTACTTAACAATACCTAGGTCAATGTATAGTAAAAAACGACACAACCTATTTGAATGTTCAATATTTTATATGTGAAAATTAACTTATAAATAAATATTTAGGTAAAGATAGTATATTACAACTGTATCGTTAAATGTTGTTGTTGATGTGTTTGACTATGTATTCAATGCATAAAAATATAATGTACGCAATGCAACTGTTGTACTAGAATCAATTTTCAGAAGCCTTCAATAACTGTTCAAATCTTTCAAAAAGCGTCACTAATGTTTTGAATTGTCCTTGGAAGTTAAAGCACACTCTTTGTTGTTGATATTATAATCAATCGGTAAACATTGTACTTATCGTCTCATTCGAAAAACCTATTAAAGATCGCTATGTAGTTTATTTCACTCGTATTTAGTTACATAAATTTTTTCGTGTATTTTTTTATGAAATCTCAGTATTTTGTCGATGACATACAGTGGTTCAAAGAACAATAGCAATTTCTGTTAGATAAATATATAAATAATTCACGCCATTCCATATTTTATTATAATAGTGCCGATAGATCTGAACTGCCGGTCGATTCTGTAAAAATCTCACCGTGAAATCATAAGTGAAGTGAGCAGTGTCAATAGTGTTAATCCCTAATGACAGCTCACTCCACGCTCACTTCACCCAAGTTTTCACGGTGAGATGGTTACAGAATCACACGGCTGATCTGAACATTCACAAACATAATCTCAAGATGTATGACATCATCACTGTTTAGCTTTGTTATTGTTGTTGTTTTAAGTTGATATCGAATACGTTTTAAGAACAAACCTGAAGGCTAATTCACGCAATTACAAGCTTTCCCAGCGACAATCAGTATCAAAAATGTAGGGAAATTAGAGGTTTTTTTTAGACTAAGATCAGACGTTCTTTAAATTATGAGAATTGCCCCTCTGCCTTAGGCTTCGTTTACAAACAAAAAGACCATGTTTAAGGTGTGTTACACACTTGTTACACTTGTTCGGGTCAGCACTAATTGGCACAGCCGGGCGGCAAAATCGAATATACGTAGTAATTGCCTCGGGTCAGTGTTCAACAAATACTGCCTAAGAAAAGTTCAATTGACCGAAATGTTTGAATTCTATTTCAAATATTGCTTATGACTTTTCAGTAGCCAAAACCATCAATAAATAAAAAAAAATGCAGTATTGTTATAACGTGCCTATTCAGTACTTATTTTAGTGAGATAAAATGGTGCTTCTTCTTTTAAGAAAACAAAGGGGTCGTGTAATTGAGCGTCACTGTTATTTGGTCAACTGTACAGCTCTTTTTGCTCTATTATGAACTACAAACAATTTTTCGAAAAATAAATGGTCGTTTTTAAAATGCGAATTTCCCGGTACCATTCCAGGGCTTAGATTTGTGCCCAGTTTTTCTGCAATTATGCTCGTTTATCTGGCAAAATGTGGGTGTGCTGTACACCTTTGCATAACTCTTTGGGGAATACAGGCGTTATGTCATTTTATGTCGTTCAAATTATGGAGCAGTAAGTTTTTTTTTAACTTTCTTTACACGACCTTAAATTATGTTATGATATTTATGAGTGTATGTTTTGTTACGTTATTCTTATACTTAAAACCAAAGGTATTTTAAGCTTAATAAGATACAAACGTTGATGAATTTCAAAACTAAAAAAACTATGTAACACCTTGCCATTATCGTAATTTTACCTTTTAAGTAAATGACTATTAATATTTTATATTTGTCGCAATCTCGTACAATAAACAGTCGGCCTGACAAATGGGGTAAGACAAAGCATCACATACAACATATTTATCGGACCAACAATAAGAACTCGCGCACAGACATTAGTATGTGTAGCTCGATAAACTTCGCAATAGTCGCGTCGTCTTGTGCTTTGTGATATCCGTGTCCATGCTTTGTTACGTGACACTTTGTGTTTCCTTTTCTTATACCGTATTGATCGTTGATATTGAAATTTTAAGATGAAATTTTAAGATTGTGGTTGTCTATCCCAGTATGGTAACTTACTATTCACATCGGTCGATGATAACGTATCTATACGTAATCTTGTAAGATACATATGCTCTCTTTTTTACAAACTTTCTTTTAATATATAATTATTTAATGCTATAAGTATTGCAATTCTGGTATTACTGTTGTTGGCATGTGGAGAGCGACGCAATTGTTAATATTTATTAAGAAATACATTGTACAATGTGTGAATTTGTGTGATATGATTTGTGATCTACTGTAATTTGATTGTTTTATTGTAACTAGCAAAATATATATTTAAGAATATGCCCCATGCTAATGAAACAGCTGATGCCATTTAAAAATCGGGCCTAGTTTAATTTAATTAGTACAAGTTCCTTTGAACATAAGTATTACGAAAAACCTTTTAACAAATAGTCTGCTGAACTCATACACAGCTTTCAATGACCTCTTGATTATTACGCTTCAACAGTATACATAACTACTTATAATTTATGCAACATTCTGGCTTTATAGTATTGATGTTTTGTATATTATATGCATAAGGACGGTGTTTGTATGTGTAGTGTTTATAGACAATTTTTAATAAAACTAAGCATATTTTATCACAATTTGTTTTTTTTATCATCGTCATTATCGTGTCCTTATTCCAATTAATTTGAGTTTGGCGCAACATTCATATGACACTTTCTGCATTGGCGATGAGCGATTCAGCTTGATCAATGATGGCCCAGCCGTAACGGCCGAGTTGTAGGTCGTAAGGTTCAGCTTGATCAATGGTGGCCCAGCCGTAACGGCCGAGTTGTAGGTCGTAAGGTTCAGCTTGATCAATGATGGCCCAGCCGTAACGGCCGAGTTGTAGGTCGTAAGGTTCAGCTTGATCAATGATGGCCCAGCCGTAACGGCCGAGTTGTAGGTCGTAAGGTTCAGCTTGATCAATGGTGGCCCAGCCGTAACGGCCGAGTTGTAGGTCGTAAGGTTCAGCTTGATCAATGGTGGCCCAGCCGTAACGGCCGAGTTGTAGGTCGTAAGGTTCAGCTTGATCAATGGTGGCCCAGCCGTAACGGCCGAGTTGTAGGTCGTAAGGTTCAGCTTGATCAATGGTGGCCCAGCCGTAACGGCCGAGTTGTAGGTCGTAAGGTTCAGCTTGATCAATGGTGGCCCAGCCGTAACGGCCGAGTTGTAGGTCGTAAGGTTCAGCTTGATCAATGGTGGCCCAGCCGTAACGGCCGAGTTGTAGGTCGTAAGGTTCAGCTTGATCAATGGTGGCCCAGCCGTAACGGCCGAGTTGTAGGTCGTAAGGTTCAGCTTGATCAATGGTGGCCCAGCCGTAACAGCCGAGTTGTAGGTCGTAAGGTTCAGCTTGATCAATGGTGGCCCAGCCGTAACGGCCGAGTTGTAGGTCGTAAGGTTCAGCTTGATCAATGGTGGCCCAGCCGTAACGGCCGAGTTGTAGGTCGTAAGGTTCAGCTTGATCAATGGTGGCCCAGCCGTAACGGCCGAGTTGTAGGTCGTAAGGTTCAGCTTGATCAATGGTGGCCCAGCCGTAACGGCATCGTTGTAGGTCGTAAGGTTCAGCTTGATCAATGGTGGCCCAGCCGTAACGGCCGAGTTGTAGGTCGTTAGGTTCGAACCCAGACAGGCGCTTTACTTTGTGTAAATTATCCCATCACCACTGCTCTCAAAACGGTGAAGGAAAACATCGTGAGGAAATCGGTATGTCATAGAACCAAAAGTTCGAAGACCTGTGACATCTACCAACCGACACGTCCCAGTGAAAGAGTTCGCGCCCGTTATATGCTGCGTATTTAAAACAATCGGCCTGACCTAATGTGAATGGAGCCATATATACGTTAATGTTGAAGTCTGTTTACCTTTTTCTTTTTTTTTTTTTTTGGGTGGGAAATTATCAAATTACTTCTCCCACTCTGGGCGGAGTGGGCGGGCGTATCAGACTTTTACTGACTAAAACCCACTCGTATTCCTTCAGTTGCCTGCCAAGTTTCTAGTTGTCAGTTGCAAGGGCCACGGTAACTCTTTCGAACAACCCGCGACCCTGGCAAAAGTCTGTTTACATCAAACTGCTAAAGCGCAACCGCATGTCCATGGTAACAATTTGATTTTGACAGCGGAATAATTTTGCAGAGCACTAACGACTTTGGAACGAAGTTTCTTATCATACGTTATATTCTGCACACTTGGCGCATGAGAGATAGACCAAAAAAAGAGTAACACTAACCGTCATGACACGTTTTTTAAAGTGGAACTTCTTAGGCAGTTCGATTATTGGACGAGAATTAAGTGAAATTTCAAGGAACGTCACGTTTAGGCACACTTCGTTACATGACAGAAAAAAGATCTATCTGTCTCATACTAAATCTCTCTTATACGTTGTTTTTATTTTAATGTTGTTAATTTTTTTTCTCTCTCAGTGTTGTTATTTTTTTTTCATTGTGCCTGTTATTTAATACTTCATATACAGCAAAAGGAACTTCGTTCCAACCGGGTGTCCCGACGACACCTCTCGATTTTTTTTTTTGTATTTCCGGTTTTGCTACTGACGTGTTGCTGACTGTACCAGACGTGCCTAAAAATATTAGAAAGATAAACTTATCACAATTTCTGATTATCATTTAATATAACATTTAGAGATACTCTTAAAATGCTTGTACTGAAAAAGCCGAATGTATGTATATATTTCTTGAGTTCACAATTTGACTAACAATATCGTAGCTCATCTACGGCGTAGCTTGGATTGTGCTACGGGCTACGCGAAGGGCGGGGGCGCGCGGCCATTACCATCAGTAGCCGGTGGAAGTGTTCAGTCTTCTGCATTTACTGAATATTAATACATTTTTTTTTATTTCATTAATTAATTTCGTAGCTGATGAAGTTGCTATCATAAAGTTCATTACTTCTGTGAAATGTAAATCTCTACTCAAAGCATGCTTATTGCTTGTTTTTATATAATTATGTTTGTCATTTTCCCTATTTTTTCCCCTTCATCAAGATCCCCTCTTTAAAATAATTTGTCTAGAGATAAAATTAGCCATTGTTTGCCAATTTTTACTGAGATGTTGATAGGAATCGATACATAAAATAGGTAAACAAATTCGCTATCACCCGACGCAAATGCGTCAAGACTACCAACGATAACCTCGTCACTAACTAGGTACATTTTATATCTGACTAGCGGACCTAACAGATGTTGTCCTGCCCGAATGGCGCCACCCCTACCGGGTCCAATCGTGAAGCAAACTATTCTATCTTTTCTACTCAAACACAAAAAAAAACATCTAAATCGGACCGGGAAAACACATGAACCTACAGAAGAATTATATAAGATAAAGAAGATAAGCCAAGTACGTACCTATTTATTTTAGGGATTAATATTAAAGTAAATAAAAAAATAATGTCCTTACATGAATGTTATAAGTAATAAGGTGAATCAGCCACTTTTTATAGCCTACACGTTACTCGAACAATTTTTTCATCGCTCACTAACAAGCGATTACAAAATTGTTCGAAATTATTATTATTCTTGGTATCTACCAAAACAAAATTATTTATGAACAAATCAATAGGTATATAGGCAGGCATTTTTTTATGAATAACGATAGTTTATATTTTGTAGATATTTTTAATGGAATTCTTAACTATTTGATCACACATACAGGTCGATACTTGTATTTTAAATAAATAACCCTAAAATGAACTAAATATGTAAGTAGTGTGTACACATTATACAATTAAATGCTAAATAAAGCTTTTTGGTATGAAAGTAAAAAATATATTTTTGGTTTTCAATCACATAATTAATTGTACGTAACAAAATTTTACAAAACATGTATCGTCACTAATTTTCATTATTTACATCAACTTAAAGAATAAAACAGGCGCAGGCGAAGCGCTTGAGCATGTGTTACAAATAAATAAATTTATCACAAGCCTTTAATATTAGATAAATACATACATGGACGTCATTTCTTTTTTTTTTTCGCTCTCTGATGAGTTCTTCTAATGACAATGTTTTTCATTTACATAATTAGGTAGGTTACACACCTATATTATTTTATTTGCTACATTGATTTCCGATGACATTATTTACAATATTTAACCATAAAAAAAATGCAAAAAAAATAATTTACAGCCTTCATCGATAGCCTTCATTAATCTCTAAGCCTTGACCTTTTAAATGAAAAAATGAATTTAAGTCATGGAATGTCACTAATATTTAAATTAAATAACATATACATAATGTATATTACACGCATCACGCACTAACATATATTATAATAATATAATACAGGAAGCAAGAAGATATGACCTATGCAATATTTTGCCGCCTATCATTCTTATTAAATGTAGGTATTTAAATTACTGCTTAGCAAATTGACCAGCAACTAAAATTGTCCATAAATTCTAATCTCAATTTATTGTCACATCTGTGAACTGCCTAAAACACGGCAAATCATCGATGTCAGTCTGCTAAACAATTGATTTCTCTGACTGATTATAGCTCTTCTGACGACGCGACGGCGTATCAGATACCCATAAACGTAATAATTTAAAGCGGACATTAGTTATTGTCGTAACACTCAACACGATATAACAATGCGGCGATTACCTAGATACCAAATACTTTCAAAATTGGGATAAAAAAATCCCCAAGTGCCGACTTGTACCGCAACGGTTATAATAGTCTTTGCGCAACAGCGAGGCGAGGGCGACCATAACAAGCTGCATCATTTTACGTTAGAAAATTTAGACTAACATGGTGTTATTTACGGATCGAGTCGCATGTTTTCCTTTCCGTGAAAAATGTTCCAAATTTCTTCTTTGGCCTCACAAAATTTTTTCACACTAGAAATTAGTCGGAAAATCTATCTTTCGAATGTAACTTCTAATGACATCAAAACCAGTCAAGTACAAGAGAGTCTTCCCCCGACCTACTAAACCGAGTTTAGGAATTTTCTATCTAAACTACTAAATAACTATTCGCTAAAGTGTGGCGCCTTCAGGTCGCTGGTACTTGGTGAACTGTAGGAATATTTGTTCTAGCGTGGTCTGCGATATGCTGTAGTCTTCGATCTCCAGGTCCCGCTTGGCGCGCTCCATGATGCCGAACATGCGTGACCACGCCATGCTGCGGTCCGGAAGGTAATACGTCAGGAGACCCTCATACTCCTCCCTGGAAAATAAATAAGCGGAATTTAGGTACCTACTACCTGAACCATATACTTATTTGATGTGCAAAAGACTAACTACGCTTAGGAGGCATTTTCAGAGCCATACTGTGTGTGAGCATTGAGCGGATTGCCTTAATGCTCTTGCTTGATCGTCAATGTGAACACATTTTTATTCCTACTTCAAACATAACAGTCAGAAAACATAACCTCTAATAAGATTGCTAGATCCTACTGCTATTTACAAGGCACAAGTCTGGCTGCTATTGAGAGATTCCCAGGACCCTCTTTAATCTATGATTTCTCATTATACCGTACCATTTGATAGTCTTCCTGAATTTTAAAAACTATGAAGAGTTTCTAATATTTAGTCTATCTATAAAGATTATTTTATAAGGCTTACATTATCCGCGGAGTCTCGAAATTATTATTAACGTATCCTTTGACAGAATCAGTCACACTGCATGAGCTTCTTATGGAAGCTGTTTCACTGTCTCTTTCTTCCAGTTTCAATTTTATGATTAATGTAAAACCTGAAATAGAATTTTATGCACATTAATTATGGTAAGTACTTATAGAAATTAATATACTGCATGATTTTTTTACCGTGTCCTAATTGGTGTTGTACCAATGAACATGACCAACTTTCACTATGGGTCCAACTGATATCACGAAAAAAAAAATCTGCTGTTTCATACATTTTGGTCAAGTAGGTATTGAGCTTTTGTATTAAACAGTTGATTTTTTTTTTAGTTGGTCCCATATTGAAAGTTGTTCATATTCATGGGTAGAACACCAATTTGGACACGGTAAAAATAACATCCAGTATACGGGATCCGGAAATCGACGAGTGATGATTGAAAATCGTGAACTAAGACGAGAGATTATATTAAGAGATTAAAAAAGAGAGATATATGATAGCGATAGGAGACAAGAAAAAAGATCTTTAAGGAAAGTCTCAGTATTGAGGAATAAGACTTCAGGAGGAGGATACTTGTAAACGTGAAAATACCTTCAGAAAACTTAATCTTGAGGTGTTGTGGCGTGCCCAGGCACTGGAAGCGTCCGTTGACCATGATGGTGAGTCGCGAACATAACGCTTCGCACTCTTCCATGCTGTGTGACGTTAGCACCACTCCGCGTCCTGCACGTTGTACGCCGCGCGTCGCACGCCACACCTGCATCAATGAAAACGTTACATAAGACAGGGCACGCAAAATACGCGCTTGGACGTGGAATTGCGGACACCAGCCCATCTTACTACAACACAAGATAGGCTTAAGACTAGGTACATTCCACATTACTACATTCTCATCGCGATAGCTGTTGCAAGGTGTTGCCAGTTGCAGCCTAGTGCGTAAGCGATCACCAGGTAGACTTGCCGCGTTTTCCAGTCGTACCTATAATGTGACAACCCTGCTTCTGACTGACGAGGATCTTTGAGATAAGAAGCGGATTCTATCCAGATTGTCAGAAAATTAGCACAAAATTTAATTATTTTATTATTTCTTTAGCTTTATTGTTACAGAGAGATATTATGCTCAACTTGTGCATCGCATTAGGTACACTCATATGCGCTGTCAGTTGAAGTTTTCACAGTAGATCATACTTACATGTCGTTTGGCGGCGGGATCGACGCCAGTTGTCGGCTCATCCACAAACACAAGTCGCGTTCGTCCCATGAATGCTATCGCCGTATTCAGTTTGCGTTTCGTGCCGCCTGAGTACTGGTGTACCTGCGATGGACCAAAAAACATATAAATATTGACAACTATAATGTGACACGACCATGGTCCAACCAAAATTTTCTTCTCTTTGCTCATAATATGTATGGGCCATACAGGGCCATGAAATACCTTTTTGTCAAGATGTTTCGTGAAGCCGAGCGCGTGTGCAAGCGTTTCTGCGGTGGGCGCGGCGGTGCGCATACGCAGCCCTCTCATCAGCGCAAACATGTGCAACGTCTCGCGACCCGTCAGCTCACCGAACAACGCATCAAACTGCGGACAATAGCCTGCAACATACCTTGGTATAAGTAGGCACATAGTGTTTGATGTATTCCGGAAGCTTCCGGGACTCTGAGCTACTGACCAATATTCTCGTGTACTCTGTCGAGATTCTTCTGTACGGAGTGCCCGCTGACATAGGCCTCGCCGCTTGAGATGGATACGTCGCCCATCAGCATCTTGAAGGTGGTAGTTTTGCCGGCGCCATTCACACCCAATAGACCGAAGCATTCACCATCGCTCACACCTTGAAAAGAAGTTTTAAAACATTTTATGAATAATATTTAATATTTCAATCAGTTGCATGCCATGCCGGAGTCGTTGTCACCCCACCTATAGTCGTTGCCGCTGTAGAGATAAACGAACACAAAAGTAATCAGATAGATATCGCTCAATTGGGAGCATACCTACTCATTTTATTTAATTAAACCAGACAACTGCTGTATGCTGGAAGAGATTTCTTATGAAATAAGTATCACCTTTGTACCAATTTTTCTGTTCTATTTTTTCTTGTCTGTTTATATACAACGTGTAACGTTAAATGCGCAAAACCTGAAAATAGTTTGATCAGAATAACGAGCAGAATTAATTGAACCACTTTTAATATAGGTCACATTTTTCAAAAAATGTTCATTAAAAACGCTGCCGTGTCTATTTATTAATAGGTCAAGCAAGCTAATGTCAGCGCGGCGCAGCGGCCCGGTGACGACTCCTCCCTCAATAAAGCGTCGTCGCAGACGCAAGAAACGATCAGAATGGCTAGTAAAACTAAAACAGTACATAAAACCTTTACAATTTTTTTAATGACTTATTTTCTCTCTGAAATAGGTCAATTGAATTAAAAATCAGTTGGGGTGTCTGAGGTTTTGCGCATTTAACGTTACACGTTGTATATGTGTGTACATAAATGGTAAAATAAATAAATAAACAAAAGCTGAAACACTCACTCAATGAGACTTGGTCTACGGCAAGATGTTTCCCGTAGTATTTAGCGAGGTTGTTGGCCAGCAGTGCGTGTTCGGCGCGGCGCGGGGGCGGCACGCGGCCGGCGCGCTCAGCTTCGCGCAGCACGTCTTCATCTAACGTGCTCTCGTCCAATGGAGGCGGAGTCTTTTTCAATGTAAATAACTACGGTAAAAAAACTATACGTTAGTCGCCTAATCTAAAGTGTCAATTTAGGTGCATGAGCAACTGAACCGGTTAATTTTAGGAAATCATGTTTTTATGTTAAGCAATGGAGTAATACAAGGTATAACTTAAATAACGCACAACCTCTTAAGGGGTCATTGTACTCATCATTATGAACAACTTTTACTATGGGACCAAACCTGAAATCGCGAAAAAAAAATCAGCTGTTCCCTACATTTATGTTTGCATAACTCGTCAAAATGTAGGGAACAGCTGATTTTTTTTTCGCGATTTCCGGTTTGGTCCCATAGTAAAAATTGTTCATAATGATGCGTACAATGACCCCTTAACAGGTTGTGCGTTATTTAAGTTACACCTTGTATAAGTAGATGTAATAATAAGTGAAGTGAGTGTGTAAAGCCGTGTCTTCTGCGCGTGTTTTTTCGAAACATAACACAAAAACCTTACACATAAACATTTTATTTTTTTGATACACAAGCTGTCTCCTGCGTTGGTATTAAAATATTTTTAAATAAATGTCAACTATTCATTCACAAGACAATATAAACTCGAAACCTGTGTCAGTTGGAATTTAGGTTTCAAAGGGCTAAGTGCAAGATGCGCGCGGCGCGTGAAGGTTGAAAGTGAAGCAAACCCTTCCCCTATTCATCTGCGCGGGGCATGTTTTCCATGCAGCTCGGAGAACAAAAATATCGTGTTTTCATACACAAATTTGTATGGCCACGCCTCTTTGTTAAGACGTTTCTGTGTAATGTTTCGAAAAAACGCGCAGGAGACACGGCGTGCCATTCTGTATTCGAAAATATGTAGTCATGAACAAAAATAATATCATATTTCTCGCCATATACTTTTCAGAACTAGCTAATGGACATGCATGAAATTTTAATGACGGCAGTAATCTTGTAAATCTTAATTTTTCTTCTAAATCTAGCAGGCTAACAATTAATTTTAGTTAAATCACGGGACTAAATAAATAACACATTCCTACATCATCACATAAACATATCTGCCGTGCGATTCTGTAACCATCTCACCGTGAAAGCTTGGGTGAAGTGAGCGTGGAGTGAGCTAGGGATTAACACTATTAAGTGCTCACTTCACTTATGAATTCACGGTGAGATTTTTACAGAATCGACCGCCTGTTTTTATATTCAAGAGAGCAGGTATTGCTGATGTACGACTTAGGCGCGGATACTTCTAACGCAACCTTACCCTACCTACGTTATAATATCACAATTATTCTTACCTTCTGTAGCAGTCTGTACTCGATGGTCAAGAGAATGAACCAGAATATTACGCAGGAGAAGCACATACTTAGCAAATACCGCAGGATACCGGGTTCCTCCCAATCGAAGAACGCATTTTCACGGACTGCAAACAAAACCTTGAAAAATTAGTTGAATTTACAAAAAATAGGTGCCGACGGTTTTCTACAAAAGGGCTTTCACTGCTTGAGAAATATGGATTTTTTTTTTACTGTCCGAAATAAACATTTTGATTTGATTTGATTTCAAATTCTCCCCTCCCCCCTCCCAAAGAGAAACATTCATCCATGCGCACTGATTAAATCCATTAACGAGCTTAAGGCCCACTTGCACTTTTAGTCGGGTTAATTAAATAAATGTAGTTTGTAAACTCGTAGTTGCGCCACTAAAAAGTAACACTGGGTTGGTTAACCTTTTTTTTGGGTGGGAAATTGCGGGAGGGCGTGTCAGACTTTTACTGACTAAAACCTACCCGTGTTCCTTCAGTTGCCTGTGCCAAGGGTGGCCCTTGGCACAGGTAACTCTTTCGACCACGGTAACTCTCTGGGTTGGTTAACCTGACATTTGTGTTTTTTGAGTTGGGAACATTACTGTCCAATTAACATCGGGATCAATTCAATGACTACACTAGAATTGCAATATATGTAATCCGATAAACAATGAATGAACGAACAATGAACGGAACTTGTCTATCTCTTTTACACTACATTGTGATACGTATTAATACGTAATACTTTCTTGTCTTTAAATTTTATAACATGGCATTTTATTTTAATCGAACGGCACTTGCCGTTCGATTAAAATACCTATTTTAGGTAATAAAAACAGTATACTTTCTTTTTCGAGTCGAAATCTTCTATGAAAATCTTTGTTTCTATTTGAATAATAATCATAATATATAATAATCAGATTGTTCGGCTACTCTTCTATCATAGAAGTTTGAACGAATATAATCACTAATTTCTTCGTCATCACCAAAAAACAACAATTCATTGATCATTGCGAAATTATAAACAAACCACAACTCATACAAAATTACGCAATACAATATAAAACACTGTTACTCGTAGTACCTCATAAGCTCAATTTAGTTTGACATAACTAACACTAACCCAGAGTTTACCGACTTTATCGGTGGGCAAAATATCCAAAAGTCTAACCCTAGGTTTACCTCTGACTCTTGGTGGTGAAACAATTATTTGATTAACCCTGAAGTAACTGTTAACGCCGAGTTATTTAGGATAACCTATGAATGTGCAAGTGGGCCTAAGGTAACTACATACAATAAACTAAATTATAAAACGACATTCGGGAAATGATGGCACTTACCGCAACAGCTATCGATCTGATTACACATGTTCTCCATGTTGCACTCAAGATTGGGATTCACCGCTTGCAAGTACTCGCAGCCTTGAAGGCAAGTGTACTCGGTTAAGCCGATCTGGTTCAAAAACCTGAATAACAAATACGTTCCGGAATGAATAAGTAAGCAAGTACATATAACTCTTAATAAACCTCTACTCTTGGCGCGGTGGCGACGACAGCAGAGTGATTTTGATTGTTTTAACAGTAATAATATGGAACGTCTCGTAGAAAGCCACACGCGGCCTAAATATTCCAAGTCTGAGAAGAAAAAAAGCTAAAAGGCACTTGGAAGCTTTATGTACCAAAATGTCAGAGACTAAAATTTTGGTACCTACATGTCTACTCTGTAATGTGATACTCTGATGACGACGAACCTCATGAAAAGATGGTTACGTAAAAATAATACCTGATTGCAGTGACGAGGCTGTATAGCGGGAAGAATTGCAGTATGTTGTCAAGAACTTGGGCGGCTTCCTGCGTATCCAGCGTAGGATTTGATAGCGCCTCCACCACCTGCGCGCCCATCATACCTGCCATATGCAACCGACGTGATAGAATGGATACAATTCATACTCAATCTCAACGCATTTGTTTCAATTAATCCATTTACAGGCACTTTTCAACTGTCAAGGAGTCTGTCAGTTAGTCAGAAAGTTGGAAGCTAGGAGCCCATTCGAAAACGTACATCTGTATGGAGAAGACCAGGTAAGAAACTCCAAGGACACTCTTTTAAATCAATATATTACAAAATCTTAAATAGGTACCTACGTTATTTTTATTGCTTCTGTATGTGAGAACAATCAATCTGCCTAGCTTTTTCCCAACTGTGTTGATCGGCTTCCAGTCTAACCGGATGAAGCTGATTTACATCGAGCGACTGCCTAGTCTTGTGGTCGGTGTTTTAGTAAATGCGGTAAATCATTTATATACATTTATTATACTAAAAATAGAAACGAACCAAATGTTGAGCCCTGCGGTAACTCTATTTCGACGTTTAAACCCATTGAAATCACACCGTTTATTTGAAGTTGCTGCAGTCTATCATTTATTTATAATCATCATATATTTAGTACCTAAGCAGTGCATGTTCACCCAGTACATAACTGTCAAGTCTTAAGAGAAGTGTATATGGTGATTCACGCCGTGGACAGATCGCAAAAGATGAATATTGCATTCTGTGCAACTTCCCATGCGTTAAAGACGTGTTTTAAGAAGGTGACACCGAC
Organism: Eremobia ochroleuca; assembly: GCA_949629135.1. Lineage (NCBI taxonomy): Eukaryota > Metazoa > Arthropoda > Insecta > Lepidoptera > Noctuidae > Eremobia > Eremobia ochroleuca. The sequence goes on along the minus strand of OX451391.1, from coordinate 12,098,799 downwards.
GTCAGTATCACAACGTCCTTTGGTGAAACCATACTATTATCGTGTAGGATGTTATTACAATTAAAATAATTGAGCATTCGATTTAACCTTTGCTTTTTAAACAACTTGATGAAAATAAATGACCTCTTGGTTTGAGGACAATAGAGGTCAAACTACAACAGGTACTTCGCCAATCGAATTATAACGTTCCTTTACTGTCAATTTAGGCTAGTTGCTAACCAATAAAATGTATTTAGTCATCCTCATACTCAAATTAACAGACAGGTCAAAGGCATATATGTTTATCATTGGATAGGTTTCCTGTCAAGTTGAATGAAACGACCCACACTGAGGACCTTATTCTCTCAAGTTTGGTAGTTCTGTTACTTACCGAAAAGTACGTTTAGGAAGTAGAATCCAACGAAGCCAACAGCAGGCCCCTTGAACACTAGCGACATGATGTATGTGAACGGCAACATTGCAGCACCGTACAGCATAACGACCAAGTACATTCGTCCTAAAGCAAAAGACGCCAACTATGTATTAAGTATCTACCACATTATTATAGGAGGATAAAGACCACTGTCTTATATTACAATCATTAAAGTCAACGAAGGTAGTTGAAACGAAAGTAGAAGTTAATACTGTAGTGCGACAAGCACTAAAATTCTAAATAAGTACCTAGTTCTTCCACAGTGGACAAGCCGATGACGTCAAAGATGACGCACGAGACGACGATGGAAACACAGGTGATGAGGAACCACGCCCAGTTGAAGACGGCGGCGCTGCCCCACAGTACGGCTGGCTGCACGCCCGCTGCGTTCTGCAATAACTTCGCTCCAGACATGCGCTCCTATAATAAACAGTATAAACCATTAGTACCTGAAGACCATTTTTCGTGGGTAGGTAATTCAGCAATAATAATAATAATACAAACATACTAAACTCATGGCTGCCCATTGGGTAGGCAGATACTACAGAATCACCCACATAACGCCACCTGCCACGATTTCTACCTACTCCTTTTACTTCGGCCACTTCGTACAGTCACGAACATAAATATATTACTATAAATATCATCATCATCATCATCATCATCATCATCATCATCTGCTTAGCCTTTTCCCAAAGTACATATGTTGGGGTCGGCTATTATACTATGAATAGCTCGGCAATAATATCTAATTTCATGATTCATCCATTAATATCTGTCGCCAAGATGACGGCAAGTATATGTGATCATTTTTAAGCACTAATATGTGACATTGATGGAACATCAAAACTATCTGATGAGACCAGCGACGCCAAAATTTCTACTGTCAAACATTACCGTCAGATATTTATGCTGCCAGTGGCATGGTTTTGTAATATGAGCGGCACTGATTGCAATATTGACAACTTGAAACATTATACTATCAGGTGTTTATGCTGCCTAAGTGATGTTAGGCATTTTTTATCACAACGACATTCTTCTGAATTTAACTGAGGAAGCAGATAGGTGACACATATTTTTGAAGCTGATGCAGCATCCTATATTTTGACGTCGCTTGTTTCGTCAGATAGTTTTGGTGTTCTTTCAATGTCACATATTTGTGCTACTTGCCATGCCTTCCACAAATGGATATTTGCCGTCATATTGACGACAGATATTAATGGATGAATCATGAAGTCAGATATTATTGCCGAGCTGTCCATAATTTTATATATTTATGCACGTGTCTCTACATGTAATGATTATACATACATTAAAAAATATTATAACTCACCCTGATATAGAACATAATGAACACGGCGCTAACGATGCTGACACTACTGCCGATACCAGAAGACAGTTGCATGGACAGCATGGTTATCATCAACTGCATATCGCTCTGAAATAAATTAGTTAGATTACTCTTTGTAATTGTTTTACTTTAAAAACAGAGTGCGTAAGTCTGAAGCGTTCCCATTCTCTGTAATAAAGATATCAATGGGAAAAAAATGGTTGTACCTAAGTCAATCAATCGGCCTAGCTTTTTCCCAACGATGTTGAAGTCATCCAATCTAACCGGATGCAGCTGAATACCAGTATTTTACATGGATTGATTGCCTATCCGACGTCCATAACTCAGTTACTGGGTAAAACGGTACCCATTGGTAAGCCTAGTTGTGAGACTCTTGGGCTTCTGACTACTAGTAACAAAGATCTACGAATGACAGCCGAGACAAACGTCCTGAACTTGTAGTATTTTTTTTTAATTTCCTATAACGAAATTAATATGTTCACTGACACTATAGGCAAAACTTACCTGATCTGTATAAGTGGCCTCTAATGGATGATTGTACACATTAAGTACGGCAGTAGAGTTTCTGGTTCTGAGAATAGCTGAGTGGATAGCGGCAAGGGATGTAGCAACGTCGTGATAACCAAAGTTACTGAACCAGGCCGTTGCAGAGTTGTCGTCAAACGTAGAACCAATCAACATCTTGTGACGTAGCGCTCCCAATGCTGCGGTATCGTCTGTCTAAGTAAACAAAAGACTTTATTTAGAATATTCTTAGTTACCTGTTTTAGCTTATGTGTAAAAAATCCAAACCTAATTAATGAATGAGGATAACGATTTTTTTTTTTGCTCATATCTAAGAGAGATGAAGATACAATGTTGATGGGTGGAGAGGGAGAAGAAGATCAAAGAAAATCTAGATAGATTGTATATGAAAAACAAATAATGGCTAGAAGAGGACAATGGAATAAAAAAATGCATTGCTCCGAGCCTCATTAATATAGGACAAAAGAAGAAAAAAATATTTATTTATTTATTTTATTTTACAGTTTTTGGAAAACTTACAGCTAAAAACTTTTGCACGATTAAAACGATTAAAACGGTACCTAATACTTATAAGTGTCAACCGCCTAATTTGGTCGGGTTGTTGTAGTTATTACGTACTCTATTTTAACAAAAGAGTAATAAAAATAAGGCCAACTAGGATCTGGTGGTATGAAACCCTCAGTGTGCCATTCCGACACGCATTTGGCTGGGTTTTTAATACCTGCAAGCCGAGACGTCATTTAGAATAATATTAATCACATTCTTTATGACGTCAGGAAAATGTGATAAGTAAGTAGCTTTTAGATAATTACCTACGAACAACAAACATATAACGAATATAACTTATAATTGTATCTTCATCATAATTTTAACATCGTTGACACTTTTTATATAGATATCGTTATTGCAATTGACTTACTCGATTTAGATAATATTTTTCAACAGGTATATTGCCAATGTCAGTGAGATCCATGTGGGGAACATCAGATGTGGTAAACATCAGCTCGTACGCGTTTGCCGCAAGAGCGCCCAGCGATGCCGTGATAGTGCCGTTGAAGCTTAACACGGTTTCCGTACTCGCATATCTGAAAGAATAATGTTGCTTAATTTAACCTATATCCTTTTGAGAGACTATCATGCTATGGGGTATCGTTTTACCCAGTAGCCGGGTTGTGGAGGTCAGATAGGCAGTCGCTCTATGTAAAACACTGGTATTCAGCTGCATCTGGTATGGGTGCATGGGGGTTATACAACAACTGCCGTGCGATTCTGTAACCATCTCACCGTGAAAACTTGGGTGAAGTGAGCGTGGAGTGAGCTGTCATTGGGGATTAACACTATTGACACTGCACAATTCAAGCTCACTTCACTTATGATTTCACGGTGAGATTTTTACAGAATCGAGCGGCTGTTCCAACAAAAAACTGTTATCAGACATTTTAAATGTCACCATTCCAAAAACGAAAAGAGCGTTTCGGTGTCACCCGGCAAACGCGCAGTGCTTATGCTCCTATCCCTCAAGACAACGATGATGAGTCCAACAATGATTAAATCCGATTTTTTTTTTTAATAATAAACCGAATTTCTCAGACGCTATCCCACTTTCCTTTTATCCAATTTAATTAAAAAATCCTTCAAAATCATTTCGAGGACTCCTAGATATGATAGGTACTCCGGATCAAGATAGGGGCTAGTTAGGGGCTTTTATTGGAACAAAACCGTATCTACAAATATCGCGTAGATAAAGAATAAAAAGTACTTGACTTACCCTTCTGTTAGCATCAGGAGTCTCGCGCGTATGGTTGGTGTTAAAGACAAAACGTAATTGAGTACTCCGAGAGTCATGTTGATGAGTATGATAGGTGCCAAGAACTGCAGCATCATAAGCCAGGGCGAGCGGATCAGCACCAGCCACTGCTTCGTCCACACCGCCAGCACCTGCTGGCACAACAGGCGGAAGCCTGTCACGCTGCTCTCGTCTCTGTCCACTAGAAAATAAGAACACAGTGTTGTACATATCGGTGGGTTAGTTGGAAAATGACGAATGAAAGGATTTAAATTAGTATTGGAATAAAAAACTTTCATTCCCTTTTTGACCCCTTTTGGGGACGAATTTTCAAAATCCGTCCTTAGTGCTCACCTTCATTATAGGTACTTATAAGGAACGCTTGTGCAAAATTCGTGCTTTTGAACACAGCGGTTTAGGCTGTGAGTTGTCAGTGAATTTAGATTTTTGAAGTATGAAGATAGATAAATGATCTCCAAACGTACTTAATGAAAACTAAACGAATTTCTTATTCTTTGCTAATTGATCAGCCGATATAAGTACTATTAAGTTCTGTAGGTGCTGTCTTTTCAAAATACCTTATCCAACGTTGTAGCCAAGTTTTATTGACCACGAGAGTGGTGCAGAGTGCACAGCTAAAGAATATAAAACCGCCTCTAATCAAAGACTAATGAAAAACAAAAAGGATGTACAGACGCCAGCACATCAACCTACCCGAAACTGTTAAATTTTTCTAATCAGCCTTGAACCTTATGCTATAGCGATAAATTTGAAAATCGATTAAAGAAATTTGACAGATTGTAGTATCCTGATGTGATGGCGTCTGTACTTAATCTTATTTTGTCAATTGTCGTTGAAATTTTTTTACGTAACATTCAGGAGAAGTTATTAGAAGTTGTTAGTTATTCAGGAGAGTTTATTATTATAACATTTTATATAATTTACATAACTCACATTCTTCTAAAGACGAATCAAGTTCGTTTTTCATTGTATCATCTATAGTTGAATCCGTCGTAGTTGTCACAGCATCATCACAATCTGAAGTAACCGGTGACAGGTCCGACCCGACACTGTAATACAAAACATTACCTATAATTTATATTTTTCTTTACTTAAAACATATACAAGCTGTAACTTAAATAACGCACAACCTCATACGGGGTTAATGTACTCATAATTATGAACAACTTTTACTATAGGACCAAACCTGAATTCGCGAAAAATATGTTGTATACTTAGATAATGATTTACTTACGACATAAATACATCCTCTAATGTGGTTGCAACTAATCCATAGTTTTTGTATTTAATTTTATCTTTTTTCCTCTCCAAAGCTGTCAACATGTCTTCAAAGGTATTTGAATATTCATTTGCTAAATTATATGTGATTTCCGTGCCTACAAAATAAATAATTTATCATTTTAAAAGTTTTTTTTGCACAAATTACTGCGAATTAGGTAATACCAACTTACCGCGATCTTCCTTTACAATAGTGCCCGGAATGTAGCCATTTATAAGTGTAGAGCACTCGTGGAAATCAAAGTCATCGTCCTTAACGATCACAAGTGTGTATCCAACGCCATAATGACGTTTGAGGAAGTACGGAGAGCCCACGCACTGCAGACGACCGTGCGCCATTATAGCCACTCTGTCGCCCAGAATATCTGCCTCGTCCATGAAATGAGTCGTCAGAATCATCGAGCGGCCTAAATGAAGTAAAGATGTTATGATTAATTTGAACACATTATCAAGCAAGTGACCTTTTGAATTTAATAAGGCTTTAGGATTTATATCTATATTCACGCATTAATTTTTAAGGAAATAATAAATAAATAATTACTTGATTACCTTTTTTCTCTTTCTGCAAGAGTTCCCATAGTGCTCGGCGAGATGAAGGATCCATGCCAGACGTAGGTTCGTCGAGCAATACCACTCGCGCTCCTCCGCTAAGAGCAATTCCTACACACAAACGTCTCTTTTGACCTCCAGAAAGACCTTTTGAAGGATAGTCACGCTGTAAAACAAACAAAAACATAAAGTACAAATGCAAACAAACAATTGAAAAATCGTAATCTACACTGAGCCAACCTTTTCTTGTAGCTCTAATTTTTCAATGAGCTCCTCTATTTCATCATGAAGCTCTTTGCCTTTAAATCCCTTCAGCCTGGCGAAAAATTCCAAATGTTCCTTGACCGTGAGTTCATTAAATAGCACATTGTGCTGTGGACATAGCCCGATATGGGAACGGGCCGCGGAGCCCTGCGTGGTCATATCAAACCCGGCAACGCTCACAGAACCGTGTGTTAGTTTTAAGTTACCTGTAATATGAAAAATAACCATCAAGTTGATAAATTAATGTCATGGCACAAAGTACAATAGATTGTCCAGATAAAAACCCTCGACAATTGTACCTAAGTACAATATAGTTTCCGCATACCTCTGAAATTACATTTGTGTTAGCCGTTAAACAGAAGAATGTTTGAAGAACCTTCAACTCTTATTTAGATAAATTATCACAATGCCTGGTACCATTTATATTAAAGCCAGTGGGCCACTTTACAGTATGTAAGTAGTTGCGCAACGGTTCACTTGGTAACTAGAAGTGCATGTTTCAATTGAGCTGAACCCACTCCTCATCGTCATTGGGACGTCAAAACAGTGCATAAAATTCTTAATAGTAGGCCAGAAAACTCTTTCTCAATTGTCTAGTAATAAAGTAGGTATTAGATACATTTCCCTTTTAATATTTGTGAAATTGTAAAGTGGTGACGTAAGAAAATATTACTTGATTGATTACAAATAAATAAATAATATGTACAAACCAGTCATCATAGATATTGTAGTAGATTTTCCTGCACCATTATGCCCAAGTAAGACTGTGATTTGATCGTCATATATATTCAAAGACAAATTATTTACTGCTGTGTTATTCCCAAAGATTTTGGTTAAATTCTGTAAATAAATAAGTACGTCTAGTTATTTAGTATTCAAGGTGGAAACTTGAATCGGGCCCTGGAGGGGAAAGGGCTCCCTAAATATTGATTCCACCAAGGAAACATGAGATTTTCTAGAAAAGTAAATGCATTGTTTTAAAAAAAAAATAAAGATTGCTTGCCTGAATCGGGAATCGCAATAACACAAATTCAAAAGATTTTTTAGGCTCTTTGCCTCTAGGGCCCGCTTCAACTTTCCACTCAAAGGATTCAAAAAGTTAGTAATTTCATAGATAGTAGGTACCTACTAGCGGTAATTTTGTAAAGTTGGTAATTCTGTACTTTTACATCGATGTAGTTGAAACACTTACATGCATTTTCACACCAATCGCGCGGTCTGCGGGGTCCTTTTCCTTTATAATATCATCAAAATCACTATTTTCATTTTCCAAATTGAATACAGAATCTGAAAAATAAATACTTACATTAAAGAAATCATTTAAATCATTTATTACAAAATCCTGGGGTACATTATTCCTATTGCTTCTTTATGTGAGAACAGTGTAAAAAATCAATAACAGAAACAATTCAATACATTTAAAGATAAAAAATCAGCCCTGGCCGTTAAGAGATGAGCACTCTCAACTAACAGCGCCCGTTCACGAACATGACGCGTGGATCAGCACCATTCTGCTGACCGATTTTGAAGGAAACCGTATGATCCATCTAATGATACGTGAAACCATCAGCGAGACATTTGAGCGAGATGGCATACCCTCAACTGTCATTCTATTTTGTGTCAAAAACATAATAATAGTCATTCAGACCGAATTTCGGACGTGGCCGCCATTCTCAACAGCAGTCCTATTCTGTAAAAATATCCCCGTGAGAACTTAGGTGAAGTGAGCGGGAATTGAGCTCTGTCATTCCCTAATGCTAGGGATTAACACTATTATGTGCTCTTATGATTTCACGGTGAGATTTTAACAGAATCGACCGGCAGGTATTATAGTGCACAAGTATATGCGTAGACACAGGTGCACTCACTCTTCCCTCACTCTCATAGTCCGATGGGAAGGCAGTTCAACACGACCGGAGAGTGATCAGGCGCAGGACCAACGGCTTAACGTCCTTTCCGAGGCACGGGGTTTCACACCGCCAACTTCCAAACTCCGGGCTGTTACTGGAAAATTCCTAATGGAAACCAAATAACACTTTACCCAACCTAGGAATTGAACCCAGGACCCCACACTCAGCAGTCGCGGAATAGACCAACGGGGATGAATAACATTAATAATGGCTCCATACAGATGGCGCAAACTGAAATACGGCCTTAAGTCAGTCAATCGGTCTATGTAAACATACAATTATAGCTGTCCTTGGCAAGACATGGCCATCTCCGTAATACTTCATTCACTTTACTAACTTTGAAATCATGTCCGGATGACCTACGCGTCCCATTAGGACACCGGGTGTGTTCTTTCCCAGATCATTTTTATTATTCACCGTTTTTACAAAACATTTAAACATTTTTAATCAAACTCATGAATGTATATTTACCTGATTTATAATTAGGGCACCAAAATCGCAACTGAAAGGGGAAATACCAGGGCTTAGGAGTGCCATAGGGTCCTGGTAACACTTGTTCAAGGTAGAGGGCGACCAGCATGTACAGGACGGAGTCCACTACCAGCATGATGACCACGTGTCCGAACACGAAGCGATTTGTCTCCGTCTCGGGTGACGACATGAAGTCGCCCCACTGCAAGCCTAATTGAAAGAATACCTACGTTCAGTAAAGCAATTTAGCACTTACACATTCGCTATGTTAAAGTTTATACTCCTACGCTCATGTGTTATATCGAGTCCAATTAGGTACTCCCCTCGTATGAGGCGCGTGTTATTTAAGTTAGTTATAACCGAGAGAAATTATAGAAATTCTACTGGATGTTTTTTTTAACAGTCTCCAAATTTTTACAGGGTGTTCTACCCATGAATATGAACAACTTTCACTATGGGACCAACTCTGAAATCACGAAAAAAATCTGCTGTTTAATACAAAAGTTCAATACCTACTTGTCCAAAATGTATGAAACAGCTGATATTTTTTCGTGGTCTCAGAGTTGGTCCCATAGTGAAACCCAGTAAGAATTTGGGGACGGTAAAAAAAAATCGTAATGCAATTTGCAAATTACAATTTTATTTGTTCATTGGACAATTAAAATAATTATGGTCGATCGTTATACTCGTAATGTTTTCTCTGTGTTATTTTGTTTTGGTTAGTAATACAAATGAACAAAGTTAAAAAATTAAGCCCTGTAAGAAAGTGTATTAAATTACCTCCAGTGCTTTCCTTAGCAAGCATAAGTTGGAATCCATAAGACATCGCGGAGTTAAGACTGAAGCACGTGACGACCTGCACCGCAGTAGACATGCTGACGTCCATAGCCAGCAGGAAGGCGGGGATGTAAGTCAGGAACCAGGCTACCGCCGTGAACAACGCAGCTGTACTACCTTAACGAAACATAAAACAAAATTAAATAAGCAGGGATTAAGTAAGCAGGGATCGTAAAACCAATAACAAATAGGAAGGAAGCATACCTTTTGAAAATATACTGCTTATCATGAAAGCGAAAAATATCGTGCAAGATAAGTACAGTACCATAAAAAATAGCAAAACTGTCCAAGGCGTATTAGTAAATACAGCGTATTCACTGAAGCCATCGTCGTTAGTAAACCAATTTACCTAAAAATAATATAAAAGATGTAAGTTAACTTATATTGTATGCACATAGTACCAAATTGTTAATATATTCCATATAGTTTTCCTGCAATCTTACCTTTAAAAGTACAACAGTTAAAATTGCGGTCATTAATAAAAAAATAAACTGCTTCCAAAACCATGCCACCCAGTGCAACCAAGTAGGGAGACCCATAATTTTCATTGTTTCCTGAAATTAGATTATTTAACAAATAGGAACAAAATTTCTTAGAATCCTAATGTACAGTATACATACCCAATGAAAAATAAGAAAAAACAGGTAGGCTAGTAGTACCTTTAATTGTAATTCCTTTTCTACCGTAACTGCTCTCGCAATGTTGACAGCGGTGTAACTGAAGCTCAACATGATGAACATGGGGAACATGAACTGCAGCAGATCTACTGCCAAGTCCTCGACGAAGGGTGGGTGAGGGAACCTCTGTATGTTCACCTTGAACGTCTTTAAGTCCAATCCGGTTACTCTTTGAATCAACTCGGTTGAAATAACTTGTTGTAATGCTAAGAACATTTCGTTAACATAACCTGTACAAAAAAACATAAGTAATGAATTTAAAAAACCATGCACCTACTGCGAAACATACTATTAAGGTAGGTACGAGTATTAAATATTTAGTTAAGAAGAAATGATTGTAGTAAACATGCTAATAGCCACTGGTTAGCTATTTAAAGTTACCTGGGTCATTGCCCCCTTCCCAAGAGCGAGGAAATCTAGGCCCAGAGATCTCAAACATGGGGAATATCGAATCAGTTCTCCAAGTGCGCCCTCCGCGTTGGTAAAATGAATTAAGGCGTGGCCTCTCAGGGAAGCGTAGCGAATATGATAAGTTATTTGACAATGTTTGTGCTCCTGAAAAAAAAAATATATATATAACCATTGTTATTGATACCTATAGAAATGCAGCTATGAGGACAAAGAAAAAACAGGAGGAAGCTGGACTCTAATTGCGTAACACACTATTACTCTCAATTTGAATCATTTTGAAGCATATTGCTAATCCATTGTTCCATATGTTCGAAGAATGTGTCTGCTCAACAACGTAAATAACACATTGAATATTGTTGAACTGTCAAAATGAAACCCATTGCTACTGATAGTGTGTTACGCAATCACCCTGCGGATCTAATACTGACCATAAAGCTTATCGTCAAACTCGACGGCTGCTATAACCTTACGAGTAGTTTCTTCGTCAATGAATATCCCTCTTAATAAAGTACTGTTCTTATAAGGAACGATCCTTATACGAGACTTTACATAATCAATAATGGCTGTCGAATTTAAAAGAATCAAATCTGGTGGTACTTCTTCAATTGGCAAAGCTGGAAAATTTTCGATAAAAATAGGAAGCAGATCTTTCATATTTTCTACGATTAAAGTAGTGACAGCAGTTCTCATGACGTCATCCAGCACTTCGCTGTCTGGTGAATACGCAATAGCTAATTCACTATGGTTCATGCCTCCTCTGAAAATAATAAGCCCAACATTATTTTATGATACGTAATTATTGACATGTTATTAGTATTGTTATCACAAGAGACTTGGTGCCCTTATCTCGGCTTATAGAGCTAATTTCATTTAACAAATGCCCTGGTAGATTAAGATTAAGTTTTAAAATATTGAGTTTTATTATCAAGTAGTTTCAAAAGTAACTAGGCACTTAAGTAATAGACCACATTAAAACTAAAATCATGACAGAAATATAAATATTATGATATTCCCCATTCGATATGTCGTCGTAGTACTCACAGGGTCGCCTTGTATGAAAATGCCTTTGGGTTATTTAAAATACCTAAATAATGTATGATGAATTGATAATGACCTCTAATAATAAATATAATAAATATTTGTAATCACAATTGACTGACGTAAAAATATATCTAAAGATAAGAATATGTTTTAATAATGCTGGTTTACGTTCAGATCTAATGCAATGTTTTGTTTGTGTACAATGCACATCCTTTGTCAAGTTTAAATTCAAAATTCTTGATAGCATATAAGTAGCAGCTTAGGGCCCGATCACACGTACCACAACCACACCGCAACCACACCGCAACCACACCACAACCACACCACAACCACACCACAACCACACCACAACCAACTGACTGACCGACTGACTCACAGACTGACTGACTGACATATCAACGCACAGCCGAAACTAGTGAGACTAGGATTGTGAAATTTTGCACACGGCTTCCTTTTATTATGTAGGGGAGCACTAAGAAGGGGTTTTTGGAAATTCAACCTTTAAGGGGGTGAAAAGGGGGATTTTGTTTGTATGAAAAATCTTATTCCTTGAGTTAATAAACTTGAAACTTGGCACGAATACTTATCCAGGTAAATTATGAAGTTTGTCATTTTTTGTTTTTCTAAACTACCCCCTCAATTGAGAGATTGGGGATGCCAAAATTATATGGAAGAATTTTAACACGCGGTCCGATTAACTCGAAACTAAGTATTTATACTTAACACCAAAAATAAAGAATAACGTGTATCAGGGTTTTTCGAAAATCTACCTCTAACGAGGTGAAAATGGGTAGTTAATTTTCCAGGGACGGATTTTACGGCGTGGCTTGATTAACTCAAAAATTGATGAAAATAATCTTTGAGTCAAGTTATGAACACATACCAAACGTTTTTTTCAACATTCCACCCCTGTGGAGATGAAAAGCGGGGATACAGTTTATATATACAAATCTTATTCATTTGGTAAATAAACTTGAAACTTGGGTAAAATACTTGTCTAAGTAAGTAATAAAGTTTATCATTATTAGTTTTTCAAAACTACCCCTCAAAAGGAGTTTAGGGATGTTAAAATTTGTGTGGAAGAATTTAAACGCGCGGTCCGATTAACTCGAAACCCAGTATTAATACTTTTTACAAAAGCAGCGGTGATAAGTTTTTGGGTATTTCTAAAATCTATCCCTTATGGGGCAACAAGGGGTAGTTATGTTTTTAAGAGCACTATTTTACTGCGTGGTTTGATTAACTCAAAAATTGGTATAAATATTTTTTGAGTAAACTTATGGAAACATTCCAATCAATTTTTTATAATTTTACCGCAGTGGGGGTGAAAAGGCGGGATACAGTTAATATGAAAAATCTTATTCCTTTGGTAAGAAACTTGATACTTGGCAACATTTTCCTCAGTAAATAATTAAGATTGTCACTTTTAGTTTTCAAAAAACCCTTCACAGAGGTTTTAGGGGATGACAAACTTAATAGGTAAGAAAAAAATTAACCCGCTGTCGGATTAACTCGAAACTTGGTACTAATACTAAAAATAAAAAAGTATGTGTTTTACGGATTTTCAAAAACTCGACTCCTACCGGGGTGAAAAAGGGTAATAAAGTTTAAGTGGTAGAATTTACTACTTGCTTCCATTAAATCAAAAATTCTTTAAGTTAAACACTGGAAACGTACCAAACGCTTTTTTAAAAACAAGCCCTGTCATGGTGAAAAGGGGGGACCAGTTTATGTGAAAAATCTTAGTTTAACTTAAAAATTGGCCCGACTACTTATTTCTCTAAATAAATTATAAAGATCATAAACAATAATTTTTTAAACTACATTTCAAGGGGAGGTGGAGAGGGTGTTATTTTTTTTAGTAAAGTACGAAACCAACGCGGACGAAGTCGCGGGCATAATACCATAAGAAAAAAAAATTAATAATAAAGAGAAAAGGGAAAAAAAGCCAGCATAAAGGAATAAATAAATAAATAATACTATAAGAGCCTCTACGTATTCGGGCTGGTATTTGAAATATTTAAAAAATAAACAGGGTCAAATTGAATTAGCTAGCGAAACTCCGCAGACGTGATGGGTATCGATATCTAAACATGATCTAATAAAAAATAAATTAATTTGATGACTTTTATTTTTGGGTTATCAACCTCAGGCATCAACCCAAGTGATACTTCAAACGACTACACTAGTATTCGCTTGAAACATCAGTTTAAAAAAAGTTTTCTTTGTGTAAACTTCACAGACGTGACGGGTATCGATATCTAAACACGATAAAATAAAAACGATAAACTGATTTTTTCAACTCATACTTTAAGTAACAACACCACCACTGTCCAGCAGTCGTTTACCGCAATAAAAATCATCAATTTCTATTTTTTTTTCTTTTATATTGTCAGGTTTAAGATATCGATACCCATCACGTCTGCGGAGTTTCGCTAGCAAATTTAACTTGATTCTGTATATGTGGTTACGTAAGCTTAGTGCTCATACACGAGCGACACTCGTAAACGACAGAGGTAACTGCAGCCGTCGACGAGCGTGGACGGGGGCGACGGCAATTGCCTCTGTTGCTCGTGTGAATGCACACGAAACAATCTAAACGTGAGTATGACATCGTGCTGTCCATATTTGCGCATTACGTTAATTCATCATCATTAAGTAGATTATTACATTGTTAAGGACGGCACGCTTGACGTATTTAAAAACAGCATTCATCAATGAACATTAATAAAGGAACAAATCGATTAATATCAATCCCACCAAAATATTTAATTAAGTACTATCTATATTTAAAAACATGTGAAGAAAAGAAGTAAATGGACGGATTGTGTGAAACATGATATAGCTAGGATAGAGCTGAACACTCACATTTTCGAAACTCCCAGGGTATTGGGAATAAGGATGAAGTCGCTGACAAAGGGCAAATAGATAATACAGTCAAAGATAAAAATATGTATGCAGCACATATAAAAAAATATACAGTAGTTGAAACTTCGTCTATAGATAAATATACAACGTGTAACGTTAATTGCGGAAAACCTCAGACACCCCAACTGATTTTTAATTCAATTGACCTATTTCAGAGAGAAAATAAGTCATTAAAAAAATTGTAAAGGTTTTATGTGCTGATTTAGTTTTACTGGCCATTATGATCGTTTCTTGCGTCTGCAACGACGCTTTACCGAGGGAGGAGTCGTCACCGGGCCGCTGCGCTGCGCTGACATTGGCTTGTTTGACCTATTAAAAAAATAGACACGGCAACGTTTTTAATGAAGATTTTTTGAAAAATGTGACCTATATTAAAAAGTGGTTTAATTCATTCTGCTCGTTATTCTGATCAAACTATTTTCAGGTTTTGCGCATTTAACGTTACACGGTGTATAGTTTTGTGTGATGCGATAAGAACAGATGCTGACGAAATGATAGACACGAAATAATGTAAAAGTCAAAAATTATGATAACTCACAGTACATCAACAGAATAGTTGAGTGTGTGTGCAGCTAACGGTGGGTAGGTGATTGTATCCCGTTGAGAAGCCGATATCTGCCATCGAAGAACGAGCACCAGAGTCATGGTGAGGACTGGCAATAACAGTTCTGCGATAGTCTGTAACCGATGCCTCCACTGCTGTAGGAAGTTCTTCCACATCAGCAGTCGGAACTTCGTGGTAGCGCCAGCGTGCCTCACTTGTAGCTTCATCTTCATGCAGACGGTCTGTGCCCTGCGCGTTATTTGATTGTTATACTTTAATATATTCGCATTGCATAGAGTAAGAACATTTTTATTTGGTTCATTCTTTCATTGTTATCACACAATTCGATAAGCTTAATTTTCTTCATGATTAGGAATAAATTAAAGATAAAAATAATAACAGATAATATAGCTCTATAGCTTTCAATATTATTTATAGATAAACCTAACAGTTGTTATTTAGATTCACGTGTTTTAGAGTGTTTATAATAATATAGTACGGATATGCATTATACAAAAATATAATACATAGTATCTAACGAAGTCAAAACTGCAGACTGAATATTTATTCCTCAATTTTCATGATTGCACCTACCTACTACTGTTTAGAAACACCTTTGGATGATGCAGAGACCTGCATCACCCAAAAGTTGACTAGTAGAAAATGCCTATGGCATTAAGTCCGCCTCTGTACATTTATGTGCTTGAAGTATGAAATAAATAAATAAATGTTTTATAAAATAAAATAAAAAGCAATATTACTACGAGACGTGGGAACTAGTCTGATGCCGAAAATATAGATTTAAGATTTTTTTCCGTTTGTCTTGGCTCACAGATAGTTTATAACCTGCATTAACACATAGGGACTTTTAATCCCGGTAGTACGAGTACGTCACCACGGGACATCCACGTTGGCAAAGCCGCGGGCTAAACCTAGTTGCCAATAAATAAAACTCGATAGTTACATTCATTTTGACAGTTTGACAGTTCAAGAACATTAATTGCGTAATTTACGTTGTTGACAGTAGAACGATTTTTCGAACATATTAAGCAATGGATTAGCAATATCCTTCAAAATGGATTGAGATTGGTAGCATGTTACCCAATTAGGGTACTGGTCAGTTACCCAAGTTATTCTTCGGTTTAAGGGTAGATGCACCAACTAAAAGGATCAAAGGGGAGGGAAGACTTGCCTATCTACGCCAATACATAAACATAAATACACTGGTTGCCAATGAAATCGAGCCACTTGCTCTTTGAAGTTCATACGACATTTTCTATTACCTTCTTAAATGTTATGTTTGATAGCAAACATGATACAGTTAGAATGGCCAATTAGTCATGATAAAAATAAAACTAAATAATATCATATGTTTACTTACAGCTGCAGGCTAAAATTAAGGTATTAATAAATTATCGATTTAACTTATGCGAATGTCAGAATTTAATTAGATCAAACATTTGAGTCTTCAACATCAAGTTGTTGGAAAAGACCGTTATGGGTTCCCATTTATAGCATACTCCAGATTTCTTATATAAAATATAAATATGACAGTCTTTTACTGATTTAATGACTCTAAATATTATCTTTTTATTATGAGTTTCTTAACTTTTGGCTTCTTACCTTTTTATTTCACAAACACATAGCTTAGCTATACATAGAGCTTAGCATACATAAGTACCAATACGAAAGTTAACGGAATCACATGTCTAATACGAATTGAATTGAACGGAATGACATGTCAAATAAAAATTTTTGAAAAAAAAATAAAATAAAAAAAAAACATGCTCGAAACCAGCATGTGGCTCGATTTAAGTGACCACGCAATGTACCTACTTCTTCACGAAAGCAAACTAAAACGTCACACGATATGCCCAGGCGCTTGTGCACCAATAAGAAAATGACTAAGACAATGCACCAAGCGCAAACAATAGTAAAAACACTTCATAGAGGGACGATAAGTGCAAACTAGTCAGTCCATCACTAATGTGAAGTGTCAGATATGAGTATATATACCAAAATACTTATATCATATTGAGGAAAACGTGATATTTATTTAGAGACTATAGGTACTTCCCATACATCCTACTTCATAGGTACTGACTGCAAGATGTGTATATGTATACCTAATCAGTGATTTACATTGAATTAACATTGATTTTTCATCTCAAAATCTTCATAAAGGCATTTTTTATTTTTATTTTTATTCAAGAGGAACAACAAACAGCCACAATATAAAACAAAGAAATAAGAAATACACAAAACATGTAGACGATATTGCAGCCCACAACGCTGTTCACAGATTATCGATAAGATATACAGTGAAAATAATAATCGCTAGGGTTACTAATACAATTTTTTTTGGCATCTCTCTTTTATGTATATTTATTCATATTTATTGTTCACATTAACGAGTAATTTTCTGTCTTTCTTATCACTCATTTCGGGCTATTAAAAAGCGTTGATTAAAATGATAGACGTCGTCAAAGAATGTCATTGTACATACAAAAAATGCTATTGAAGAAATTTATGGTATTTTAGAAGAGTAAAAAGTTTCAAACTGAAGCCAAAAGAGAGATAGCTCTGTACTCAGCATTAATTATATTTATACGTATTTTTACGATGCTGTAGACTAAAAGAGGCACAGCTCTAATGACTGTTAAATAAAATCAATCATATTCCCAAGAAAAGCAAGTAAGTGCTCTTCTATCTTTATATATTTTTCTCTCTTAAGTGTTTTGTGTGTACATTAATAAATATGATAATAATATTTCCAGATTGAATGCAGCTTGCTGGTTCCAAAATCTCACAACTTTCTCTTAAACAAATACAGACCACAATGTTAGTAATGTTAGAAATCAAGGAAAAATTGGATGTTATCTAAGAACAAGCTATGAAAAAAGGAACTTACCAGCTAAAAAGAATCTTCACACGAAAAGATCATAATTATAATACATAACATATGGTTAACACATATCTGTGTTCATATTACTTATTTGTAATTAGCAAACTATGGGCCTGGAAGCCCCGACCTACCGAGACCACTTCTAAGTAGTTGTGAGGAGTGGTGAGGAGCACGTTTCGAACTAAAACGACTCAAGCATGCGTCAGATTGTTCGTGGATGCATACAGTAACGTCTGACTCTAATTAAAATTCGACATGAACATGATTCACTACCAGACAAGGAAAGTGCTGCTTCGATTCATAGCCCAAATGATTAATGCCCAGAGGTCACATTATTGTAATTTTATTACAATCTCATTACAGTAGGTACTAACTAATCAATAGATCTATGATGCGGCACTATGTTGATTGTTGGTATAAATCTTTATGACTCACTTAGATGTGTTAAGTATACGTAATCATTAAAGGAGGACTAGGTATGAAGATAATGAACTGCAAGGGGGCGTTCAGTACCTACTTAATGTTCGATACCCGAGAAGAACAAACGGCCATCGAGTTTTTCTGAAAGGAAGATCTTAGTATTATCACAGAATTTGAATTGTACCCGATAATACCAATAAATGAAAAAGTAGTTACTGCCTTAAAAGTCGTGCTTATGCACAAATCTTTGTCAAGGACCGCAAAGATACCCCAAGCAACGTTGTTGTGTTCTAGTTTGAAGGGTATGGGTGCCGCTGTAAGTAAAGGCGACTGCGACACCTCTGATATTGCTGATACATAATTTGACCACTTATCGTCATCATCACCATCTTGCCCATATTCCAATTAATTTTAGGGTCGGCACAGCATGAACAAACTAATGAACAAACCTATTCACTGCAGTAAATTAGTGACAGCTGCTTTAATTTAAGATTACTGTTATCTACTGGATAATGTAGCATAATTAAGCATGATACTTTCGAACAGCCTTGTTTAGACCTTAGATTTGGCAATTGACTTAATGTGATGCCAAGGTTTTAAAAAAACCGGCCAAGTGCGTGTTGGACAACGCACAATGAAGGGTTCCGTAGGTGGAATGAATTTATCCCAAGAACAAACATAACAATACATTGCAACTGCAAATGTAAGTTGGTCGACTATTACTGATAAACTTGTGAATACCTACTTAGCTGTGATAGTTTTCCTTTTTATTTCGTTATATACTCGTATACTACTACTGTGAATTTTTTCACATATCCAAAAACAACCATTTTGCTGGGGGGGTGGGGGGGGGGGACGACACTTGACTAGCAAAAATGAGCACTTTAATGACTAATATTTCACAAACCCACAATATTTTTGAAAGACCTATCCAACGATACCCGACACCGTGGCATAGACGAGAAATAATAATCACCACTACGTGTAGAGGAGGTAAAAAAATCATTTTTCATGATTTTTTTTTTACCACTTTGTTGGCGTGATTAATATGGATGTCCATGCCAAATTATAGCTTTCTAGTACGAAGAGTCTCTGAGCTAAGCTGCGGACGGACGGACGGACAGACGGACATGGCGAAATTAAAAGGGTTCCTTGTTGACTACGGAACCCTAAAAAAGGTTTCACGTATCTTTCTTCCTACATAATAGTTATATACCTATTCGTGTTTCCTAATAAAACTACACTTAGAACGTTGAGTTACACCCGGTACAGTGAATAAAACGTATGCGATATGCAACTTATTTGTCACCAGCCGAGTCCAAGAGTTCGCTTTCCTGTTCATGACATCACTGAACTTGAGTACACTTGGGAACAGAGCTAAATGGCTGTACTTTGAGAAAAGAATCGTACCAGCACTACCTGCCGTGCGACTCTGTAAGCCGTGAAAACTTGGGTGAAGTGAGCGTGGAGTGAGTCGTCAATAGTGTCAATCCCTAGCATCAGCATAAGTCACAGCTCACTCTAAGCTCACTTCACCTTAGTTATCACGGTGAGATTTTTCCAGAATCGACCGGCTGTACAATTTCTTACAGAAGACAATCTTGGGGTACGACCGTAAGCAAAAATGTGCAAGAAAACTTTGTTTCTTTTACCAAGAAGTTTTCCAAGAGTATTTAGTTTTGTCAATATTTAAACAAGTAGTTAATAATGGTTTCTACAAAGATATAATTGCGTCATAGAGGCTTTTTATTGATAAATGATAAATGATTTATTTTCTGTAAGTAGGTTTGTACAAACACTTTTACATGTCATATTAAGTAATATTACCTAATGTACCATTGTGTCACCCTTTGCAAAATTTCTATATTTATGTCTGTAATTTATGTGGTGTACATAATAAAGAGTATTCTATTCTATTCTATTCTACTAATTTCCGCACAATATTTTTGATGTGTTGTAGTAATTAAATATAACTGCACTTTTGAAAACATTCAACACGTCTTATTGGTACTCGTAATACTAATATGGAACACACTCTTACCTACTTTTGTTTGTCAATCAATATACCTTATATCAATAAATAAGTCGTCACTTTATAATATTACAATTGTTACTTCATGTTCACTCGTCAAAACTGTACTGACTTGGAAGTATAATGTACCTGATATCTAAATAACAGATAAGGAATCTGCTAAAGATAATGGCCTCCTAATCAATACGCGTACCATGCTTACTAACGTATTCCATTATTGTACCTAGATTATTGTTTGTGCCAAAATTGTTTACTTTATTAGTACCTTAAACGATAGCTGATTATCATTTTTTTGTTGTAGTGTTCAGACACACGCGCAGCACGCGTCAACGGCAGAGGTCAAGGAGTGTCGACGGCTGCAGTTGTCTCTGCCGTTAACGCGAACTTAAGTAGTTTTAGTAAGATTACAAAAGCTTTTGCCTGAACATTTAACACATTCTTGACTGATCTCAATGTTGTAGCTTTGTTACTGGTAGATATCCCAGACTCCAGACCATATAGCATCCACTCATATCAGCCAAAATATTAACTTCATAACGTAATAATATAAAACATGAAGTCATGAACAATTTAAAGTTAATGACGTCATTCCACACATTACTTTGTTGAGCGTAGGTCTACATTACGATTACGGTACGAATTACGTACCGAGATAAACATCAGACAAAATGATCTAATTTTTTCAGAAAATAAAGCAACTTGCGATACTTACTACGAACCAAACTACTTTCTGAGTGACTCTTTAGCCTACCTAAGTATTTAGGAAACCTGGACAAAACATCATGAAAACCGTGAAAACAGGCGGTCATAAAGAAGAAACTTACACGATGTTAAATAGCATAGGGATACTCTACTGAATTAGCCAAGCATTTGGTCCCAGAGAGAAAACCGATTGAATAGCCATCTTAAATCTTTAATGTTTGACTGCGAAATGCAATGATTTAAAAGTCCTACCTACCTGTGAATAGAATAAGTGTGTCCTAAGTGTGTATCGAATAATAGACGGGTGACCTGTTGGGGTACTGGGCCTTGACTCCAGCATGAATAATATCATGACTAACGAGCTTCATTAAAAACTCAACACGTTCCGCGCATCAGAGTACCTAGAGGTTGACATAAAGACCGCTGCACTTTTGTGGACATAAATGTAGATGATTGTATACTTCGATATTTTAAATATATATAATTGAGGAGTCTTTTTTCAAGAGTTTTTTTTTTTTGGCGAAGTTCCTTATCGCACTTTCTACTCTGCACTCTTGGCGAATAAAAGCCAGACCGAAAGAAGTGTAACATTTTGACCGTCACGACACTTTTTGTTTCCATTTAGTTACTCTCTAACGTTGTTAATGTATTTCATAGTGTCTGTTATTTAATACTTATATAATATATAGCAAAAGGAACTTCGTTCCAACTGGGTGTACTACGACACCTCTCCCCATTTAAAAAATATATATATATATGTAAATAGTCTTTGGTACACAGTGCTACCATCAAAATTTTACACAAGAATACACGAGATGTTTGTTTTCTTGCAGCAATTTCATGCACAAATAAAATATGTACATTGGTGTTTTGTTTAAAATTTTCTGATAAGGTTTAAAAGTAGGTAGGTAGTAGGAAATGTGGCTTTTCTTTAAAATCACGTAGCAAGTAGGTAGGTGTGGAATTGTGCCAGTTTGTATGAAATTACATTTTTGATGCACTTTTATTGTAAGAAAAGAGTTGATCTGATTGTTTCTGATGACAGTTTCAGGTGACCCAAAGAGTATAATAACTATTTAAAGGTGACCTCTTGCCTTAACTAGACAGTCAAGTGGAGATTTCGACGGAATCAGATGATTCAGTCAAAATTTCCACTTAGGAGGAAAATGGAACTAAGGTATTTTGTAAAAACACCCCTCAATTAGCTATAACATCGAAGTACGCTTCAACGATATCGTTACTTTCAGTTTCAGTCGATCGATCTAAGAAGATCGATTTTGTAAAGGGAATACTTAAGCTGCTGCTTTAAAAATGTATCTTCTTTGCATTTGTAAAAGCAAATTAGTCTCTGCACCCTAATCGCGTAACACACTTACAATAACAATCTTAATAATTTTGAAGGATACTTCTAATCCATTGCTTCCTATTTTCGAAAAATGTGTCAGCTCAACAATGTAAATAACCCAATGAATGTTGTGGAACTTTCAAAATGAAAGCCATTACTACTATTAGGGTTGATTTAACAAAAATCAGATAACTTTTATCCTTGGAGTAAAATTGACATCTGAATATAAAAACTGTCAAAATTAAAAAAAAAAATATTCTCAGTATAAGACTTATTCTTTGTATCAAAGTTTGGTGGAATGTGACCTTGTGTGTTACGCAATTACCCCGTAAGTAGCTATGATGTCAAATATCAGCTCTGACAGTATAAAGGAAACTGAAACAGTTAGGTTTATTCTTTCCTATGTAAATAATTTCCATCTTAATAACTCTGGTTTCTGCATTTGTAAAGATATTTATAAATATATTGTATTGAGAACACTTTTCCTACGTGTACGTATTCGTAGTAATAAAATAATACACCACTCTAAACTAGATAATGTGATCGAACTATAAATATTAGTTTGATGATTCGGAGGTATAGGTAGTAAGCACTTCTATTTAGACATAATTTGCGATTTAAACTGCGTTAGTCATTGGACCTATTTTGTATTTTTTTTTTCCAATGACTAACGCACATTTGATAAAATTTCACAAGTACTTGAAATTGTGTATAAATAGAAGCGCTTACTTAGATTATAATGGTAGATAAAGGTATGAATCATCTTAATACCACTCGGTAGGTGCCTCGGTACTCGTATTACTTAATTATCATTAGATTATCACACTTATTAATTTGATTACACTATCCTACATTGTATACCTACGTACATAAGCCCGAACTAAATAAGAACTTAGCGCTTATGATTAGGGGCATCAGCACCTAGATATAAAACTAAGACTGAACAGAATATTGTTTAAGTATCCACTTACTTATTTAATTTCTACTCGTTACAGAAGCACTAAAACACTAGCTAGTATTGTAAAAATTGCACGGTCAAATACTTATGAAATTGCAAAATATTAGCGGCACGGGAATTCCGCTCGTTACGAAGATAATACAATGATAAGCCGCCGTTTGAGAGGTACACTAAAATATAGTTCGCGGAATTATTCATGAACACTGCTGTTACGGCGTACGCGGCCACGTCCAACAGCGGTGTTCGATCTAAAGTAATAATATGAAAACGCTCCAACACAGTTCTGAGTTCTGTCGACTTCTGCCTCCCAGTTAACATGTAGGAAGGAAATATTAACGACTAGGTGTGTTTTACTTTTGATCATTTAATTTCAAGTATATAGTCATGAATTTACTGGGTCACGTTCATGCGCCGGCAGCATCAATTTCTATCAGCTCTACGAAGAGAGCTCGCTGAAAATTGTTTGCTCATAACCGCGTTTATCTTTCAAATTAAAATTAGCAGGTAATAATTTCACTATGTATCTATGTACAGTAAGCTTCAAAGAAACCGGACCCCCCTTTGATGATGATATCATACGTTTAAGTTTTTCGTCGTGTAACGTAAATGGCGTGTTGGTCTAGTGGCTTGGACTGCGGCTTAGCAATTTGATGGTCACGAGTTCAAATCCGCGGATGAGATTTATTTTTTTCTTTTTTTTTATTTCTTTAATAGTTGATTAGGTGATTTTCGTAACTTTATTTTAGAAAACATCCATATTTAAGAAAACAAATGTGAAGTATGAGGTTTGTAAGAAAAGCCAGGCATGTTGCATAAACAATATTCATTTATTTCATTCATTACATTTCTAGGAATCCACATATACAGTTATTACGAGTATACAGTTTTCTATCTGTGTTAAATTAGGGTTATTTACTTAAAATATTAACTAAATACAAAATATATACCCTGGGTGAGGTGTAGAACGTTTAACATTAGATAACGGTTCGTTTATAGATATTTCTAGTAACATAACTACAATATTTATTTATTCAAACTTGTAAAAACATTATTTTTTTATACTCTGTATGATCTTATGGGGAAAAAAGCCTGGTTAAAAAATGAAATGTTGTCATTTGTGCCTGTGAATTACAGAGGAAGAACCAACATGCTAAACTATAACAGTATAGCAATATACATCTTTCTCTTTTATCACAATTTCTGATAACCCTTTTAACACAGCATTAGAAAAGTATGTGAGGTCAGATGGTGCATCGTTAACACATTACAAGACTACTTGTAAACAAGAGTAACTGGATTCATAATAATAAAGGTTGTTTATTTTTGATTAACTATGAGATAATGATCCCACAAATATTGGGAATTATTAACACTTGCTCAAACGTTCCAATGCAATTTTATCAGATAAGTTACACAATCAATCTGCCGAGTAAATTGTCTATTAATAACGCAGACGATGGCAGTCACTGTCTATCACTTCTTGAAGACTTTTCATGCCCGAAACCATATTGAAGCTTGCAGCACTATTTCGAATTAGTTCCCAGGTTTTATGTGTCCCAAGGTGTCGCTCCGATTCATTAGTGTAAGCAGTTGGGTGAAATCGCATTTCACATCACCCGTCGCTTGATACCTTTGTATCCATCTACGAACTATTTTTCTCTGTAATGAAAACAATAATATTAGAAATACATAAAAAATCCACCTTGTAAGTAATAATGCAACATGGTTGTAACAATAAATATATGTGTATAACGTAAATCTTACCGTTAAGCCCACATTTCTCGTGCTATTTTCTTTATGCTTTGTTCCTGTTCCCAGAGAACAACAATTATTTTTGCCTTCAAAAAGTTGTTAACCGCACCATACTATCGGTTAATAGAATCAACTGTTCAAAAACTTCGTAAATTGGATAATTTTACGACGAAAACATTACACACAAGCTGATCGGAACGAAAACGAAACGATTTGAAAAAGAATTATACCCTCAATCACAGTTTAGTAAATAGGGCGAAGAAGTATTCTAAATTCAACCTTAACTCACAGTTCATACAGCAGTTAAGTTTCTGAAGTAAAATGACGGTAGTGCAACAATCGGAATCAAGCACAATCTATTCAACCCAACAAGAAATCTATGCTAATTTCAACCTTATCTTTTAGTTAATTGAAGAGTTACGTATTGCATTTTGTAAAACAAGGTTGTGGACGGTAGGTGTATCTCACGTGGTGGAAGTTGAAATTTAAACCTTAATGTCTAGAAGATTAGACCGTTATCAAACTTGTTCAATAAAAGGAGTAATGCTATTCGAATTTTCGTTGAGATTACTAACTGAGCCAATAGCCTATTGGTATAAGGCACGGTCTTAATGATCGTCTGGCGCCTGGTGATGTGGGTTCGTATCCTATACGGCGTAGTGTCTTTTTGTAAGTTATTCTTGGTATACTGTTCGGCCAGAAGCCGAAAAAAATACCACAATGCCTAATTATTAAAAACATACAAATAATATTTGAGTCGGATCGGTGGATGCTCGGGAAGAGATGGGTGCGGCGCGGGCGGCGGGGAGGGAGCTGCTCGGGGCCAGTCACGTGACGCACCCGCCGTCGCTTGAGCGATTATTCTTTAAGTCTTGGCGGGGTTCGTTTTCTCTGACGCGTACTGTACCTTTTTTTTTTTCGCTGAGAAATGACATTACCAGTGGTCGGAGTAGGTAGAGCTATTTTCCGTCTGGTGCAGGCTTCCGTCTGGTAAAGGTGCTGTCCGGACACGGTTGTTTCGGATCGTACCTGCACCGGATCGGACGAGAGGAGACGCCGTCGTGTCACGGCTGTGGCGCGGCGGAGGACACGGCGCAGCACACTCTCGAGGTGTGCCCGTCGTGGTCCGGGCCGCGCCGCAGTCTCACCGCGGCGATCGGAACGGACCTCTCGCTCCCTGGCCTGGTCAACGCCATGCTGGGGGATGAGGGGTCCTGGGCGGCAGTCGCCTCCTTCTGC